>BROE01000007.1:2001255-2054617 GCA_036571765.1 Plecoglossus altivelis
AATATGGATGCACGCCAGTCCTGGACCATCTACAGCCTGTCCGTCCGTGGGAGCAGGATCTCTCCTTTACTGTGGTTCTCCCCGAGGTTTCTACTTTTTCCCACAGGGTTTTTTGTAGTTTTTCCTTGCCGAGAAGGAGGGTCTAAGGACAGGGGATGTTCCGGGACAATCGTCCATTTGCTAAAATCATATGTACATTTTTATAACGTGGTTTTCTGTTTATTGACCAATGATGGAATCCTTGTCGCCCTTCGAGGCAACTGTTGTTGTGATTTTGGGCGTTACAAAAATAAATTGAATTGAATTGAATAGTCTGTTCATTGTTGTGATACTCTACTACTCTAGTACTCTACTCCCTGGTGCACTCCTGGCTACTCTACTTTTTGCTGCTCTACTCTGCTCCAAGTTTCTTAACTATGCTACTTGTCGCTCTCGCCTTCTAGCTACTCTACTCCTTGGAAATTTACTAAATACTTGTTACTTGTTATGTTACTTTACTCTACTCCTTGCTGCTCTTTTATCATCCTTGTTGCTTCACTTCGCTCCTTGCTGCTCAGCTCTGTTCCAAACTGCTCTAATCTGCGTCTTCCTCTTCTACTCTTCTCCTCACTGCTGTACTCTGCTCCTCACTGCTGTACTCTGCTCCTCACTGCTGTACTCTGCTCCCCTCTGCTGTACTCTGCTCCTCACTGCTGTACTCTGCTCCTCACTGCTGTACTCTGCTCCCCTCTGCTGTACTCTGCTCCCCTCTGCTGTGCTCTGCCCCTCGCTGCTCCATCCTGCTCCCTGCTGCTCTGCTCCAAGCTGCTCTTCTCTGTTCCTTGCTGCTCATGACTTCGCTCATCACTATTCTAAATAAATGATGGACTTCCACCCAAATCCCCCCAAATGATCGCTAACATCTAATCTTAGCTAGCAATCGCACAAGTACCTGGCACATCAACCCACATTGTGAACACTCTCCCACTAGCTGAACATCGTGTGCACTTTTACACCTGGTTGTTTACACCCCAGTGTGTCAGTTGTTTTTGGTGATCAATTTGTATATATTATGGAACAAGCTTCCTGTGAAAAAAAAAGATTCAAATGTTGAGTTGTGAGTTTTTCTTGTCTTATACCGATGTTCCAAAAGGTTAATTCCAGTACATGCTATTCTATCAATCTTGCAACAACAATGTTGTGAGTCGCATATTTGAAACATCACCCATCACAAAACATCTTGCTTGTGCATCGTGGAGTTAAGCACTTTGATGGTCTTATGAATTTATTTTCCTTTTGAAGCTTTTCACAATCAAACCTCAAGCCGGTTGCTTCACATAGACCCACTTTCCAGTTTCAAAACAGAATGATACAATGCTAAAACAGCTCAACCCCAAGGGTACAAAATGATCACTTTTTGACGGTCTCGCTATTGTTGAAAATAGTTCTAAAACAACACCAAATATATATTAAAAAACACTTTTAGAATCCTTCCTCCCAAATCATGCTCATATAGCTATGAAAGAATAATGTGTTTACAGGACACAAATGGCCTCCATTTTCATGATCTGAAAAGGTCTGCATGGCATCCCATATCCACTAGAGGGAGACTTAGCTCAACTAAGTGAGCTAAGTCTTAACTCAACTCAATTTATCATGTGCAGGGAAAGCTTCAGCACATAATGAATGAGTAAATAGCTTTACTTTTGGTCTCCAAAGACATTAGTCTTTATAGACTTTTGCTGTCTTGTGATCACTGTGAACTGAGCAATTAGAAGCATTTAATTCTTAGATGTTTCCTCAAGCTTTTCATTGCGACAAAGGCAGTTGTTGAGGTCTTAGCTGATAATGACCTCATTCAATATTGCATGTCACCCCACCGCATGCACACTCACACATACACACACACCACTTCTCCCTTCGGATCACACACTATGAAATGACTGCCTCCGGAATCCACTGAAGAATCTTTATCTGTGCTGTCCTGGTTGAGGTCCCAGTAGCCTCAAAGAGAGAGCTCCACAACCTCTTCCCCCCCCCCCCCCCCCCCCAGCCTGCCTGTTGACCTGACCCAGGAGGACTGACTGCCCACCTATCTCCCCCTCCCCCAAACAAAGCTCTTGCGACCTAGGAGCCCTGGTGGAAACGGGATGAAGAGACGACTGCCAAAATGATTCCCATTTCAACCACCATGCAGCCCCATGTTCTTATACTTCTCAAAAAAGGACATCTGTGGTTGTAAATCTGGATTCTGATTGGCAGTGCAGGTTCTACCTATGAAAGTAGGTAGATATCCCTGTGTTACTGCAGTTTTCCAATGTAGAAATTCCCATCGAATTACACACTTTTATTTATAGATGCTCCTAATCGTTCTAATGCTTCAAACGATTGATTTTTCAAATCAAAGCGGTGGAAAGAATCTATAATGTTAACATCTAAGTGGCTAGTTAACTTTGTAGAATATAGCACATTACGATAGCACTGCAAAAGAAATGTTATAGTCCATTGGTCAGGGGTTGACCCAGCATTGTTGTAAATTCTGTACTCAGCAGTAATAATTAGCTTTCTGTGTCCAACACCAAACAGCTTGTGCTTATTTGGGGTGGGTGGGGGGTGGTTGTTTGAAGGGGGTTAAATGCCACTTCCCCTCAGCATGGCCCTGCAGACAGCCACTGCTGCACAGCTCCAGCTCCAGTCTGTGGTCTGGACAACACCTCAAAGCCAAACAATTACACCAAGGTCATGGAGACGAGGAATGTTCTGCTGATTAATTCCAAGGAGACAAATGCATGGTGATTGTGTTACTTCCCCCTCATCCAGCAACCTGCAGAGTCCACCTCTGGTCGCATGTCTGGAAACGGACCGCAAGTAATACACTTTCACCCTCCACATGGCCCAGTCTGGAACATAGACTTACATGCCTTCTCAATGTTTGGACAAATTAATCTCTACTAGAAATAAATATATATATATTAAAAGTTAAATTTTATTCTTGTGAGGTAGTCTATACAGTTTCTTCTCCTTTTAATGAGAAAGTGTGTATTGTCTATTAGACAGGAACGAGTCCTAAATTGAGACTCCACTTAAAGCATCGTTAAACAGCATAGATGTTCTTATGGGAGTTTCGGTCGTGTCATCGCTTGTCCAGAAGGGGGCAGCACTTGAAAGGCAAGATTGGGATTTTAAACAAGAGCCTGTATGAAATACACACACGTTGTTGAAAATTACTGCATTAATATTAAATTGTATATTAAATTGAATGTATTGGTCTTCAGTAGATAATATCAATGTTAAATTATTTGTGAATATTAATTATTTACGAAGCTAGGCTTCTCTTGCTAACGAATACTGAAGACATGAGAGGGCATTAGCTGGCTGGTTGGCTACACATACTTTTTGGACAAGTTAAATAGGTCTATGTAAATGTAAAATAAGTTCAACTTGAGACATCTTAGATATTTTTTGTTTCAAAGTTCGAAAAAGAATTCCAGTGCAAACTGCAAATATAACGATATGTTAACATCCTATAACGAAATCAGTGCAGCTTCCCATTGTTGCTATCTCACTTATTATATGTAATAGTTGAGGTATAACTATTGCATATGCCTACTCGTTAGATTTAATAAACACACTCAGGCCAGCTCTGTTTAGATTGTCACGCAAGTAAAAAGTGGGCCATCTGTCAGGGAGCCTATCCACGCCGTACACAGGTTATTTCTTTACGTGAATGTAAATTAAAGAACTTCCAAAATGTCTATGAATGTATACATATAGTTGGGAACGTATTAATATAACGTCGTAGTAGCCTACATGTTAACGTTGCTCACACATTTATAAAATCAGTGACAGAAGTGGTTTATGCCTAATTGTACGTGTTTAAGACGAATTTACCTCATCTAATTTTAAACAATTAAATCTCTACCTTCAGTTGCCTATCTAAGCAGTTACGATGCCCATTGCCCCGGAGATTTGGTCAAGACTATTCGAAAGAAGCGTGACAGTGAAGGGGGTGTCACCCAAAAGTTCCCTCAGTGGACTATACCTGTTTGGCTAGGGGCGAACCATATAAATACTCCTCGTCCGGCTCAGTCCTCAGGGAGACACTGACGGAACTAACACTGGAAATCGTTGTTCTTCATGTTTGAAGAAAGCCATTGCGCGGTTAATTGGTCACTGATTAGAACGGATTATGAACGCTTTTGGACATCAGCCATCCAACCCTCAAGCCAGCCCTATACAGCACCATAGCGCTCAAGAGATTTTGGACATGGCAGTGTACTGTGACAACTTTGGTATGTACCAGCAGAATTTACATCACCATCCGCAAAGGCCTCCGGCGCATGCTCCTAGCTACGGTCTCGGAGAGTACACCTCTCCGACCACAAACCCATACCTGTGGTTAAACGGCCCCGGTATCAACTCGTCTCCTTACCTCACAGGAACGAATGGGACGTCCTACATACAGTCTGGATACGGAGCAAATCAAAGGCAATTCTTACCACCACCCACGGGTTTTGGTAGTGCTGACCTCGGATGGCTTTCTATTTCCAGCCAGCAAGAACTGTTCAAGATGGTCAGACCTCCATACTCCTACTCTGCTCTGATAGCAATGGCAATTCAGAATGCCCAAGATAAGAAACTGACACTAAGCCAAATTTATCAGTATGTGGCTGAAAACTTTCCCTTTTACAAGAAAAGCAAAGCTGGCTGGCAAAACTCTATTCGCCACAATTTGTCATTGAATGACTGCTTCAAGAAAGTTGCGAGAGACGAGGATGATCCCGGTAAGTTCTCTTAAAGTTATTGGAATTATATTTAGACATCCCAGATCATTCAAGTAGTTTGAACACTGATTTTGAATTAATCAGATTAACCATGGCTGTTTAAATCCTAGCTGAAAAATATATATAATTTTATTGACGAATGTATTTGCTAATTGTTTATAGGTAAGGGTAACTACTGGACATTGGACCCCAATTGTGAGAAAATGTTTGACAACGGTAACTTCAGGAGGAAAAGAAAGAGGCGAGCAGACATGAACGGAGACACAGGGCCTCTGCCAGCAGGGGTTAAGAGTGAAGACACAGCGCTGAAACTCTCCGACACCGCCAGCATCCTTAGCTCATCCCCGCCAAGTTTGCAGAATTCCCCCGCTTCCACCGATTCCAAATCATCTCCATCTCCATCGGTTGAACACAGCCCCTGTTACAATAACTTCGTTTCTAACATGAACTCTATGCTGGTTGGGAGCAACAGCGGCATCAGAGGGAGAGATTTCGGTTCTATACATCTTGGAGATTTGTCACAAAGAGAGAACATGTCTGGACTTGGCTCGTACTCACCCACTCAAAACACTTCATTGAACTCTGATAGCACGCACCTCACCTCGAACAGAATGAACTACTACGCACCTGTACACAACAATGCAGGCTTGGGCAACCCTATTTCAAATCATTTCAGTGTTAATAATTTGATATACAGCCGAGAGGGAACAGAAGTGTAGCCATGATTTTCGGATGATGGTTTAATCTGATAACATATAGGTTATTGTGTAAACTCATGGAACAACAATCCCAGCTCTATAGGCCTACTTCACTTGCCAAAGTTTATCTTTACCCTTTCATTTAGGCCTAATAGAATAACGTCAAGCTAAATGTATGCACTAATGAACATAATGATGGCAAAGCTAGGCTACTGAAAAGCTCATTTGTGCACAAATGTATTTTTGGCCTATAGGCCTATGTAGCTGCATGGTTAAATTTTGCCTCTGACGAGACTGACATTTAACAGGAGAAATCATTTTGTACAGGAATGTATTTTGACGTGTACTTGATACGTTTTAGGTCAGTGCATGTAGACCTACTATTTGTGTATTTTATTTAAACCCATTGACATTATTTGAATAAATGTATCTGAAGCCATTTACATTTGTGTAATGTTTAGACAAACAACGAGCATTAAGTGGGGCCAACTGTAATTCACTTCCACATGTTGAGTAGTGGCAAAAATCATACCATTAAACCAGTCATTTAGATTTTTTGGGCCATTTTTATTTTATGTGTGATAAGTTTTAATGTATTTACGATTGTGTTAATTAGGTATTTCTGCTTTTATAATAAGAAACTTATTCTTTTTTATCTTTCTTATCAAACCAATTAAGCCCTACTGTCTAATGATGGCCAAACATGTCAATGTAGGCCTATTGTTTTTAGGATAAAGGTTTTCTACAAAAACGCACCTCCCCAACCTTATTGTTTGGGTTAATATGATTTCATTGTTATTGTTTAAAATCCTTTAATGCACTTCTTTGTTCCTTAAGAGATGATCTAGGCTAACGCATTTGTGCCATTGTGCCAAATTAAATGAAGTGTTCAAAAATAAACCCAGACCGCGCGTTCACTTTCCCCTACCACCTTTTTCGAAGTCAAACGCGAGCTCTCAGATTTGGAGGTAGTCCTATTTTCCACCTTGTTCATAATGTTCTTACTGCAATTGATCCGAATGAACATAAGCCTATCATTAGCTTTTGCGCAGAGTTCTTAAACCAGACAATTGAATTAACTGAATTTCTATACCTGCGTAGGCTATACACAGTACATGATATATTCCGATTATCAAATAAAATGGACCAGAATTCAACAAGCGTTCACAGCTTGGTTTCCGCTTGTAGAACAGACGTGATTTTTATATTTGAAAATTATCTATAAATATATATGTATGTATGTTCTTTAATACATCCCTACAAGTGAAACATTTTAATGGTCATTAAAACGACCTTTCCCGTCGAGGTTATATCGCATTAAAATAGTACACACCTGTTATTATTTCTTTTCGTGAATCTGACGTTTTATCACCGCCCAATAACTGTGGGAAGTTTGTTTCTCATATCGTGTGAGTGTGTCCGATAGCCTAATTCGATTTCGTTTCGCTTCATTCTTGAAGAGCATCCGGCGGACGATTCATGTGAGTGCAAACTAGCATGTAACGCGCCTTTGTTGTGTGTACGGTTGTCCTTGGGACAAGACAAGAGAAAATTTGTTCCTGCTCTGATGCTAATGAAATGGATAATAGAGTTCTTCTAAGAGAGATTCTCAAGCGATTTAACAACATTCTGATGTCGTATTTTGAAACAATATGCTGTACACATGGAATCAAAGCAAGTAAATAAAAGGAAACACCTCTTAATTGGTTCATAATTGAATGCACTCTGGCACTCTGTTGTCTGGAATAAAGCAAAATTGACAAGACTTTCGTGCCCGTGGCCGCGAGACAATAGGCCCTGGCAATAGCAGCGATCCCCTCCTGCGCTCGAATGAAAATATTGTGACCTCAGATATGGGAACAAATTATCTCACTCAGACCGCATTTTGTTCTGATTATCTGTGAAGCACCGGCATTGATCTAACAAAGAGAATTTTTGTCTTCCAGTATAAGGTTCTCACAGCAACAAGTTTTCTATTGAAATTCTCTCAACAGTATTATTATCACTAAAAAATAACGTCCTCATGTTTAATTCCAGCATGTTGTATTTAAAACTGCATATATAAATATGTTATAAATATGTATTTAGACATATTTATATAAATGAAGTAAATTATATACCAATCCATTTTTTTATTAAGAGTAATCTGAATTATTATATATTGTTCTACATATAAAAGCATCATTGTTGTTTGATGAAAGACATGCTAAATAATAGCGTTTATTACCATTTTAATATTGCGTGTTTCCTACATGTTCCCCAAAAATGATTCATTTCAGGCATCTCATGTCTCAGTGTCGAATCGCTCAGAGGTTCTCTGCCTGTGGGGCTCATCTACCTGGCCCCTGGATGAACATCAGTCAGGCCAGTCCTACACTCCCATGCCTGTTGTCTGCTCCTGGGGACCTGGCCCCAGGCAAAAGGGCTCACCTACAGAGCCCCTCTAAAAGGGTGGGCCCAGTCCTCACAAAGGCCAAAGGATAAGATCATAATGAAAGGTTTCAAGATCACATGGTCACCCTAAAATGGCTCACGTTGTCCGAGTATGAAACTAGACTATTCCAATCTCATTTCCTCACAAATGGAAGAGGAAGTAACGAGTCTCCCCAAGGTCACCTGATCTGTCCCTGGGGAGTAGGAAGTATTGTCACTGGTGTTGGGAAAGTTTTGCTTCCTCAAACACACTTCCGGACTGTCACAACAAATTGATTTAATAGAGAAACAAATCTTATTCAAACCAAAAACTAGGTAGCACACAGAAATAATTGAACATAATATAATATGATATTGTTGTGATACATGTACATGTGTGTAATACAAAACAAAAATAATGCAATGTAGTCCTTAGGAGCCCAATCAAGTTGTTTCTTTCTCTCCCCTTCCATTCGTCCATCCGTCCGTCCGTCCATCCATCCATCCCATGCATAGCCAGCTAGTCATGCAATATGATGGATGGTTCATTCTATTTACATAGTGCAGCCGTTGTTCCCGTAACATGTTCCCATGGATCATACCTCTTGAACCGAGACGTAGGGCTAGTCTGCTGGACCTTGAGCCTACAACCTGGGACCTTGGGGGCTGGGGATATTGGTGGTGGTGGAGGGGGAGGGGGTGCAGTGACTGATATGAGCTTGATGTATCACTGATGTATAAGGTGTTAAACTTCTACTACCATAAGAAGATACCTTCAACTGATAATGATAGAGCAAAAACAGACCAGACCTAACTCCAAATGTAAAATAGATGTGGGTCCTTTGAAGTTGTGCTTCATTGATTTAAGTTCACCGCCTCGCAGTTACATTAATAATTAAACATTATACAGTATGTTTCTATAGTTGGAGGGAGGGGGGGTAGTCGAGTGCCCATAGGACTGCAAAATGCCATTCAAAATGTGCCTGTAAATCACAGTAAGTTTTTCTGAACCCCATATAATATCTCTTCATAGACAAATCTGAAGGGTGGAATGAAAAGTGATCTTGTCGGAACAGCATAGCGTGTCTACCCAGACAGAAGATGATAGCAGGACCATAGAGAGATGATTACAGTCTAGATCTCCCCTGAAATTTCACATCTGTTTGTAGCAGTCAGCAGGAATTACGGGGGCAAATCTTATATTACAGCTCAATCTCTTGAGGAAGTTAAATATTTAAGATTACAATACGATGACAGTTCGAGGGTAGCCACCGGCAGGCTAGACAAGGGCGGAGACAGCACAATTCCCAGTCCTATAAAAAAAAGATGAAGCGAACATATGATAGCTGAGGATAATGTCTATCAATCAGCATGACCTGGTTTGGTTTCATCATCCTCTATGCTGGGCCCATAAAAAGCGGAATCTATGGGGCGATAACGGCATGGGATCACCACATGGGCAAACGGCCATATGGATGATTTTATACAGAACAGATCCCATCTCAGTAGATGACAGGCTATCACCACTGGAGCACGTGAAAAAGCTGTGCTACTGTACAGCGTGTAATATCTCCCTGTAGGGTTACCCTAATGTTGTCCATGCCGTGTTCTGGGTACACCACATTTGGACTTTTTGGCTTCTCTTTAGGAAACGGAGAAAGTTTTACATGTGGTTTTCATGTAAAATGTGTAGAATACATAGCAATGTTGTCTGTCCGTTTGTTTTGTGCCTACTGCATGTGCGTGTGATGGAATGCACTCTTCACATTTCAGGGCTTAGGCTTGATATCCAGACAGGGTACCAGCAAGGCTGTTGGAGAGGAACAGGAAGGAGAGTGTCGTGAGATCACGCTGGCCCTGCCAGTCAAGCTACCTGCTGGAAGAGTCAGAGAGATAGTGGAATTAACAGACTAGAACGGCACCCATTAAATCCACCAGCACGGCTTGTCCTCACATTGACCCGTCTGGAAAAGTTATTCCCACAACAATGTAACTCATCCTCATACAGTCTGTTGCTGGAATACATTTGGACAATTCCTTGAAAAACTGCACTGGGGGTAGACTATTCTTCAGGCATACGTTTTGTCATGACAACGAAAAGGGCCTATGCCTGTTTGGATATCTGATGGGTATATAACCATGGCCACTACCAGTGTCAATGGAGCACCCTTTGTCTTGACTGAACGTTAACAAATATCAGCAGTATCTGGAGAGACCTTCATGATAAAGGCCTACTTTGAAAGGAGTGAGTAATGTTACTTTAATACAACCCCAAATCAGAAAAAGATGGGACAGTATGGAAAACACAAATAAAAAAAGAAAGTAGTGATTTCAAAATTTAGTTTGACTTGTATTTCATAGCAGACAATGTGAACACAAAATATTTCATGTTTTGTCGGGTCAACTTAATTTCATTTGTAAAATATATCCATTCCTGTCATTTAGACCTGCAACACATTCCAAAAAAGGTTGGTACAGGAGCAATTTAGAGCTAGTAATCAGGTAAATTGGCAAAATAATTATGTGATTTGAAACAGGTGATGTCAATGGGTGATTATAATTATGATTTGGTACAAAAGCCGCATCCAAGAAAGGTCCACTTCCTTTGGGAGCAAAGATGGGCAGAGGATCGTCAACAAATAGGTGAGACAATTAGTGAAACGTTTAAAAACCAATGTTCCTCAAAGAAAAATAGGAATATATTTGCTTATTTCACCTTCGAAAGTGCATAACATAATTAAAAGATTCAAGGAATGTGGAGGAATTTACGTGCGCAGAGAACAAGGCCGCAAGCCTTAGATGAGCAATCGTGATCTCCGATCCCTCAGGTGGCACTGTATCAAGAATCGTCATTCATCTATAAGCGATATCACCTGTTGGGCTTAGGGCTACTTTGGCAAACCTTTGTCAAGTACTACAATACGTGGTTACATCCACAAATACCTGTTAAAACTGTACTGTGCCAAAAGGAAGCCCTATGTCAAGTGTTCAGAAGCGTTGTCGACTTCTCTGGGCTCTGAGGCATCCAGGATGGACCATCACACAGTGGAAATGTGTACTGTGGTCAGTTAAATCAGTATTTCTGGGGAGAAATGGATGCCGTGTGCTCCGGACCAAAGAAGAAAAGGATCATCCAGACTGTTACCAGCAACAAGTTCAAAAGCCAGGGTCTGTCATGGCATGGAGTTGTGTCAGTGCCCTTGGCAAAGGTAACTTGCACTTCTGTGATGGCACAATTAATGCTGAAAAGTACATTTTATTTGTAGCACAATATGCTGCCTTCAAGAAGACATCTTTTCCAGGTATGTCCATGCATATATCAACAAGATAATGCAAAATCACATTCTGCTGACATTAAAGTCCTGGCTGCAGAGGAAGAGGATACAGGTACTTGACTGGCCTGCCTGCAGTCCTAATCCAATAGAGAATAGAGAATGTGTGGCGCATTTTGAAGCGCAAAATGTGACAACTAAGACCCTGTACTGATGCTCACTTTAAGACTTGTTTGCATCAAGAATGGGACTAAATTACACCTGAAACATTTCACTTTAGTCCCTAAAGTGTTGTGAAAAGGAATGGTAACATACAAAGTGGTAAATGCTTACTGTTCCAACTTTTTTGGGAATGTGTTGCATGAACCAAAATAGGATTTTAAAAAATCAAACCCCAATAAAAAGTTAATCAAAGTACATTTAGAAATAACTACTTTCTTCTTTTTTTTTGCATTTTCCATACTGTCCCAACTTTTTATGATTGGGGGTGGTAAATACATATTTTATATAGATGTTCATCTCAACACATTATTTCTTAGCCATTCTGATGGGGGTATTTTCTCTCCCAGTTCCCCAAATAAGTAATTGACAGTGAATCATTTTTCTAAGATTCTAACTCCATGACCTACGCAGAACAACAGTTTTCAGGAAGCACTCAGTTCCTTCGTGCAGTGCAACATAAGTAATTGACAATGTCTTGCATTTTCAATGACTCCTCTTCAGGTTTCAGACCAGATTATGGTTCCCATCGTGCTGTCAGCACTGCTCTGGGTTTGCACCATCCTGATTGCATGCTCACTGTGGGGAAACAGACTGAGATTTGAACCATAGAAGAGCCAGACAACAACAGTATAGTTGTAGGTTGTAACCCTGATGGTTCCTGGAGGGATACCACCCTGTGTGTGACCAGATGGAACACCTGTGTGCTGTCGTTACCTTCCCGCTCACAGACAGGAAGTGGTGACAGATAACAGAGGAAGTGACTGCCCTGGGGAAGCAACGGGTTGTTTTTCAGTGTCAGTGTTGAGGAATGATTGGAACTTTAAATTCGTTATTCTCATTCATTCTGATGTAGTCAAAGGTTGAACACGATGTAATAAAAAGGCCTTGCTCTGTCGGTTTTCATGTGATTATCTGCAATTAATCCTATTTCATAAATATTTAATCAAGATGAAATGACAAATGAAATAGTAAATTGTTACAAGATAAGGCTTTGTAGAATGAACCTAAATAGATGTTGCAGGGCATAGGCCTGTGCATCTATAAAGGGAGGGAGGTCCCCTGTGAGTTGCTAAGAAGGACCTCCACCAGAAAGCTTGTGAAGGGTTGGTGTGGTGGATGTGCTACAGAGAATTCCAATCCTCTCCCCTCAAGGGGCTCTAATTCCCCCCCCCACCCTCACCCCCCACACCCTCACCCCCCACACCACACCTATTGTGCTACATGCATACCAATAGCAAGTCAGGAGAGACAGACTGCACCATCAAACGTCCCCTTCACAGGGAGCTGGCCTGGCTTGTTCAAGCCCCCCGCTCCTCACCCTCCACAAGTTGGTCTTGTGTAAGCTGCGGATGATCTACTGCTGAAGGCTCTAAATGATATCCTTTCAAATAGGGACAGACATGCCCCCTCCAAACGATCCTTTTGTGCTCTCGGCTAATCCAGGCCTGTACTTCAAGGCCCAGGCTCACTTCTAAGGCAGCTGCTCCGAATTTGAAATGGGAGGTGGGGGAGAGGAGAGCTCCAGTCTTAGGGTTGTTCTTGCAGATGTAAGACTTTGATAATGTGATAGGCCCCCTTCATTACAGTAATTGCACCATTATCTGCTAATATTCATTACAATTCGTCATGATTAATGAGATGAAGGAATGCTCACTTACAGAATCCCAGTCATGTTTCATATATCAAACCAAAGGTTATCATGCCTTGTCCTTTAATCTGGAATGCTTCCAAGCCAGAGACACATATTATATTCCATAATATTATTGTTTGTGGGCTAGCGCATTGCCAGACTGCTGATAACACAAACGAACCAGAGTATGATGAGCACCGGCAGTGTGGGAGTCTCCACAGCACCCACGGTTCACTGTGTCAACTGTAAACACATAACTCGTACCCTCCCAACGCCTCAACCGTTTCTGATCCACAACCCCCCCCCCCAACTGATTCCGTGTTTCTATCGACGCAATCTTTACCCCAACTTCTATCCGTGGAGTCACCCTTTTGTGTCGCTTCACCTCCATGTAGCGGAATGTTCTCTGTGGCCTCACGTGACTGCATTCCTTTGCAGTGACATGGACAGGAGATGTGAGCGTGTCCGTGGAGGCTGATGATGACAGTAGAACAGAGAAGCCTGCATTACATCTTAAGTGTGTTAGCGTGCTCCCACTTGACAAAGGACAGGGGTGTTTTCATGCACATTGAGGGAAAATGTCCGTTTTGTACAGTCCTAGAGGCCTGGGACCGTCAAAAGCATAATTTAAACAACCACAATTACCTCACGCTCTAGAATGGGCATGGTGCAATGAGTACAGAGTCAATCCCTGTAAAATCATGGTGTTGATTAACATGGGGGGGAGAGAGGGAGATGAAGAGCATCAAAGCAGATCTTTCTAAGAAAGTGGCAACTGAAACCTATATGACTTCAGACCCGGTAAAGAAAACATAAAAGATCCATTTCAAATACAAGGGAGATCATTTTTAAATATATTACAGACATTAACCTGCTTATTATCATTCAGCCTGTCTCTTAAGGTAATATCACTATTTATATATATGGACAATATATAAACACATAAAGAACTATGTCACTATGATCCCGGTGTTTTTTTGTCAACAGAAGTGAAAGGAGAACGTTGGAAATGATTGAACCATGAGCTTTACTCACCTATTAACCTCTCCTGTGGCAGTGAGGTCCTCTGGACAACTCTGTGGTGTATGTAACTCCTGTGGTTATCCCAGCATGCCTTGGCTCTGCAGGCTTTCGTCACACCAGCCCAGTAACAAGAGGACGCAACCACTATAGACGCCCCCCTGGAAGATGACATCCTCCAAAATGTCATGTCATCGGCAATAAAAGTTGTCTCATCCATTCATATTTGGGATATTGTATTTGTTTACAAAAAACGTGTTGTTACAATTATTTTCAGAATTCTACAATTACAAAACATTTCTGATCAAATTTCAAACCGTAGGAAAAAAACGGAAATCGCGATGCTGGTAGGATTGAGACAACTCTCAAGATAGCTGTCTGCAGCTGTCAGTGCCACTCCCTCCATGAACTGTAATTATCTCTTTCATTAGCCTTCCCTCTCTGCACTCCAAATACAATTCAAAGGGAGGTATCACTATCTTATCTTTATGCTAATGATGAACAGAGGCCGGCAGTTAAGGCACAACAATAGGCTGGCTGGAACAGAAGCCACCGGGACAGTCTGTCTACTGGGGGATCCCAGCCAGGGACCTGTCCGTCCGCAGGCTAATGGGGCCAGAACATGACCATAGCCCACCCCTGCAGCCCCAAGTCAGGCACCTTGAAGGGGGCGGCAGGCTTAGGTCATGGGGCTAGTCTGGCTGGGCAAACCCCTTTGGCCCTTAATCTCCATAATGGGTGGGCTTCCAGACAGCTCCTTAAGGCCTATTAGAATATGTGTGGCCAGTAATGACCAGCACTAATGAGTGGGCTCACCTCAGCACACACAACCACCTAGAGCAGGGGTCTCCAATCCTGGTCCTCGAGGGCCGCTGTCCTCAAGGTTTTCGATGTTTCCTTGCACCAGAACACCTGATTCTAATGAATGAGCCATTACCAAGCTCTGTGGAAGCTTCATAATGACCCTTTATTAGTGTCAGGTGTGCTGGAGCAGGGAAACATCTAAAACCTTCAGGACAGCGGCCCTCGAGGACCAGGATTGGAGACCCCTGACCTAGAGAATGTGTGTGGGCCTTGAGAGTGCCCTTAAACACACAGCATGTATTAACTTGGCACATGATATTTAAGGTTCATCAGAAATTCACCAAGGCCCTCTGTGACAACAGTCCCCGCATAGCATAAGAACAGGGGGCCAAGTGCTTGTTTTCGGTGATGTTTATAGAGACAAGCAGGCACACTGCCCAGTGTGTACACATAAACACATCCGGAAATGCAGGCAGTGCTACAGTCTGATGCATGTGTACAGATAGATGCAAACATCCCACGTGAGACCAAAGGCTTGTCAGGAATGCTTCACACCTCTCACACTCACACACATGCTGGGGACTCGAAACAGGTTTAATATCCTCAATCTGTCAATAAAAAAATCCACCAGACAATCATTCAAAACCACTGCCACTACTGCCACTAGACCAGCATTGATTTGGGACAGATACATTATCTGTGTATAATACAAAACGCCATGGACGATTTGGTGGGAGGGGGTAACTTCAGTTTTGCCAGGGAGGGGGTCATGGATGTAGAGGGAAAGGGCGTCCAGCCAGGGCAACTTCCATTAGGTCAGGTCCTTTCATCCAATAAATATAATGAGGATGAATCAGAGTTGTGCTGTTTTAATAGTCTGTAATGGTAAGAAGCCTGACAGGTTAATGGTCCAGAAATCTCAGGATTTTCTTATTACATTGGGGCTGAGGTCTTGTCCAGCCACTGTAGTTTGCTACGCCCCCACCCCCTGCAATCATCCTGGTTCCATATTACTGGCCGGCCTTTCATGAAGAAAGCAATCGTCAGGCGTTTAAATTTAATGAAATGGCCACCTGTTACTGGAGCGTGGGCTGCCCTTGTAGATAAAGCTATCATTTTAGAAATGGGAGGCCTTCATCTGAGTCGGGCTGCCTTTCTAATTAACCACAGCTTGAATTGAGTTCCTGAGAACACAGGACAGGTTACGAGATTTGAACCTCAACTGTCGTGTTGAACCTACGTCCTGGATTGAGGACATTGTTGAGGGTAATACTGTGGGTCTGCAGGTTCCATGGGTGTGGTGCGGCTGGTGAGAGGTGTGCAGACTTCACTGTGTATCTGGTGAGTGATCAGGTGTACAGTGTTGATTCTGACAGGCAGCCAAGCTCACAGCAGAGTATTGAAGCTTTTCAGGCATCTAGAGAGTTGTGTAAGACAGAACTACCTGGCCTCATAAACAATGGCCTCCTTTATTAGCACGCCTGAGTGGAAGACGATATCGTATGACCAGATATTTTCAAACAAAGCAAGAGAGGTGAAAATGTGTGGCCACTTATTAGCCCGAAGCACACATGCATACTCAGGAAACAGGAATAAGAGGTTCTTTGAAACAAATCAAACTAATTGAAGGTTAACATGGGAGCCACTTGACAAGGCCTTACACCTCTCAGAATAGGACACATAAAAGTGAGGTCATAAGGAATCAAGTTATGCACTTTCTCTAAGTGAACGTACATGTCCTTGTTTTCCAAAGCCCACATTCCACAGTGGCTTTAAAGTAAAGGGCCTATTTGTGTTCCCGCTCCACAGTTGTCCTGAGTTTCCCGAGTGAAAGATGGGGCGAGACACCTGCAGGTCAGTTTAGGTTTGCGTTGTTGACATGTCAACAGGTTCTGAGATCAACATGTGGGATGGATCAGGTGCAGCAGTCACCTTCTTGGACTGACTGGTTGGCTGGCTGGCTGACTGACAGGCTGACTGGAGACTGGGTAGCTGTCTGGGTGGCTGGCTGACTGGCTGGATGGGTGATTGTCTGACTGACGGCATGGCTAACTGACTGGCTGAGTGTCTGGCTGACTGACTGGTCGACTGGCTGGGTGGATGACTGAGTGGCTGACTTGGTGGCTGGCAGACTGGTTCTCTTTTGGAAGCTCCACTCTTTAAATGGAGCTTCAACCGTTTTGAATCAACGACCAATTGGACAAAGAGAAAGTATCCCAAAAGTGGATAGAACAATTACGTTGTTTATTTTCTGTTAATGAATAAAATGAACGAATGACATATTTGGGGTGTACGTCTGAAAGCAAGCTATGTGCAGGCATGGTTTCTGTGTAGTGTTTGATGGCTGACCTCTCTGAAGCGCTGGAGACCCTCGTCTACTGAGCTCATTATTTTGACATGTCATGTCAGGGAGAACTCTCCTCTCAGTGGGCAGCGCTTAAGACACAGCGGCAAAGAATTCCTTTGTTAAGTGTTTGTGTCACACCTAAAGGATTAAAAAGCATTTGAAAAGTGCAAGGAATAATGTTTGGAGTCACCTGCTGAAACACTTTACTCCCATAACTAACCTCTCGATGAACCAGAAAGTGATTTATGGGATGAAATTAGCAATTTTGCTGTGCCCAAAGACAGTGCCAGCCAGCCAGCCTCACAAACAGGTTTGGGCAAAGTGCCAAGGGGTGGGGGAGGAGGGCATGGGAGAACAGTTCACCAAGCACCATAGTAGGCATGGCCAGGACATATTTTACCACTTTGACATGTCTGTACATTTACATCCCTATATTTTATTGTTTCTGTTAGTCTCATTAGAAATCCCCCTCACCTGAATCTCACAGTTAGATCTCAGCATCGAGGCGTGTCAATTGGACACTGTGAAGACCGTGTTGGGATAAATCACAGACCAGATTTCCTCCAAGAGGGTTCCCATACATCTCAGATTTTATAGTGTTTCGGAATCCCTTCTCTTGATACGGTTTTGGTACGGTGAGTCGGGTTTTTAGTTTCTTGCGAACGGAGAGGTAAAGAAGGACCTCTGGTGGTCACAGATCAAGCAATCACACAACTTAGGGAAAGGTAGATGGTGTTTTACTAAAACGTTAAAAAAATTCTAAAATATTGAATGATTTGTGAGGGAGAGATTATAGAGAATTACGTTGACAAGGAAGATTAGCAATAAACCAGGTAGAAAGGCTTTGTTTGCTGTCAATCACCTGGGAATACATGATTGACAGGGGGGGGGGGGGGGGGGGTTGAGGACAGAAGGACAGATCCTTAGGGTAGACATTCTTTCAAGACTTAATGTTTATCAGAGGTCCTCTCAGGTAAGTTCACAAACTGTTTCCCTGAAGAACTGCCAGCGAATGTACCTCCTTTCCCAAAGATACATTCTGTCCAGAGCATGGCTTTGTCTGACAACAGACAAACCCTCGAAAACTATCATCCATAGTGATCCAGCCAGACTGACTGACCTTAAAGGACAACGCCAAAGTTTTCTTTTTGACTCTTCTTAAGTCTTGCAATAAACACAATTTTAAACCATTTTGTCAAACCAGCAAATCATTACATTGAAATTATTCTTGGAAAATTATTCAAACTGTTTTTCATATTCTTTTTGCCACCATGGGTTAGGGTTTCATTCATTTTCAAATGACAGGCTACCTGACCTGTTCAAAAGTGGTGACTCGTGCCTTAAATATACTTTTGTTTCTTTTCCACGTCTTAACAACATCACCCACAGCTGCACATCCTTGGGTCCTGAGCAGTACATCTGCCACATTTCACCTTCAGAAAATGCGTGCATCGAAAGAAAATCAAGCTACAGACTCATGCACACACCAGTTCCCAGAATTCAACTGTAGCAAGACCCATGCCCATGTTGCCACTGGTGAATAAAATATGAATTAGTTGATGTGGTGTCAACTTAACTGGAGTTTGTGCACACAATGCAGGTAGAGTTTTTTGCATTTGTAAACATGTTAATTACATTGAACATATAAATGAACAGATTTGTATTTAAAATAAATGTGTGTTATTAAGTGTCCACTTAATATTCTTAATATTAGCTTGGTATTGGTTTTCAGCATAAACACTTGATCTATGGCTAATGTACAGGAGAGTAGCAAGTCTACTAAATCAGTGTGGAATAATCAACTAATACGGTTTAATCCACATGTTAATATAATTTAGATGTGCTGACAATATACAATCTGATTGTTTAATCGCCAAGTAGTTTACACAAAAAGCAATTTTCTTTGGTGGGCAGGTGCTTACAGAAAACATAGCATCTTTCAAAAGTGTGTGCTGTTCTTAAGCATAAGAAATTTAAAACAAAACATTTACAACAAATTGCTTACAAAATTATTAAAAGGACTAAATAAAAACATAACAATGATAAAAAGTAAAATAGTGCAGTGAGGCTGTTCCAGTAATGGTAAATGTAATGCTTAGTATTTTAGGTCTGGGCCTTATTGCTAACCCATGGTCTATTCTTCTTCAGCAACTTTCCGCAGCCTTGAGTATTTCCTACAAGATCTCAGGAAGAATTCAACTTCTCCCAAATTCAAATAAAGAGACATGACATGAGTCTTTCTCTCCATGGCTGCACTCGAGCCAACGCAGACTTTCCATTAAAGTCTGCCTGGAAACAAATACAATACTAGTCAGGTCCAACTTCTCTCCACTTCTGCAAGAACAAACAAATATTGTGTTATTCTGTTCCTTATAAAGTTGAGAATCTACTCAATACATTCTCTAATTAATGAGGTACAATTGATCTAATATTCATAGAAGCTCAGAAAAAAATTGCAGAAAGACGCAGACAAGTTCATCCAACAGTTTTGTTTTTACCATCAAGTAGTCATCATTCTCTGAGACAATAGAAGTTGTGTAGTCAGTGTAGTCAGGAATATGATGAATCACAGATGGAGAAATGAGTGACATGTTTCAAATGTTTACGGATGGCCCCTATACCTGAGCTTTGAGATGTGTTGAGGCTGTGTGACCAGGCAGCACCCCCCCTCTCCACGTCTCCCCTAGAGGTTGTGTTACTATGCCCATACATCACTTTGACATGGGTGCACTCTATCAGACACCCTGCCACAGCCCCCAGCTCACAGCCATGACATATTTGCCATTTCGCTCAGTGAGGTGTGCTGGTACCCTATCGCTATGTTATCATGGCCATGAATCCTTTTTAGGGGTAGCTGGACGGCACCCCCAACTACCCCCCCCCCCCCCCCCCATCAACGTCCGCCTTCCTCTGTTGATCTGCACTTGTGATTCTTTCACCTGCTGTGCTGCAGTGTCTTAAACTAGGTCCAGAACCACCCCACCAACCCCCCCCCACACACACACACACAACTCCCCCCCCCCCACCCCTCTACCCTCTACCTCTACCGTGACATTGATACAGGCCTCTGTGCCCCAGCCTGCCTGGGAGCCCCCTGCCGTACCCTCCACCCTCCCCCATCTACACACACACCCCCTCCCCACCGGCTGTCCCTGGGGGTAATAGAGGGAGGAAGAATGCGGAGGAAGTGGGTTTCCTCCAGGCGGATGGCTGCCGGAGAGAGAGAGGCTGAGAGGCAGGCAGATGACAATAGACATGGGGGGGCAAAGGGAGGGTGGCTGAGTGCCGCCTCAGGGATCACCCGGCTCCCACCCCCCCTGCCCCGCACGTTGACTCTGGTGCACGGTGCTAAGTGCACCAGATCAACTCTCCAGCGGATCTGGAGAGGTGATCTGTCCCCCCACCACCACCTCTTCCCCCTCCCTCCCCCATACCCGGTCTTTCCAGCAGCCTTCCTCCCCGCGCTGACAAGCACCCAATCAGAAGGTGATGAATTGTCACTGAGAGGTGAAGACAAGTTTGGGAGGTCTCTCTCTGTCTGTCGTTCTCTCTCATCCGTTCATTCCTTCTTCAGAGTCTCCTTTATCGTGCAGGCATTTCTTCTCGGTCCCCTACATGTCGAGACACTGGGGACTTCCCTCTCTTTACTTCCATAGTGACAAGAAGATTTGTCTCTGTCTGCCTGTGACTGCTGTGAATGAAGCCAGTGGCTAGGAGGTCAACTGCTAAACTATCTGACAAATTGTCCCTCATCAGTGCAGTCAGCCACCTAACACCCATACGCCTTGAAGCTTCTTGAGCGATGCCAAGTCTCTTGTCAAAGACACAAAGCCCTGGAAAGGCAGCATTGTTCGCACGTTCATACTTAATACTGACGTAAGAAAGCTGATATAAACTTTTGGTTCGGCTAAGGCAGATGGAAGCTTTGGGGGAGTAAAACTCCACTCTACCATCACAGCCTGTGGATTAGAAAGGGGTAAGCAATGTAAAGGTGACGTGTGGACGTATAGGATTGCACTGGCATTCCCGAGAGACCATCTCTAGAGGTATTGAGACGTGATAGTAATTTGTAGTGTCTCGTGTCACGGTACCAGACTGGTCTTTATTGTGAAAGCTCAAGGTGTTGCTGTTTGGGAAGCTGAGGGAACCCGCCAGATGAAGTTATATATCCTCTCCTGTGACATCAGCCCCCAGGTCCTCTAGTTTGAGGTTGTAAATCCCCCCCCCCCTCCCCCCTTGACAGACAGGACGGTGATTGACGGCTTTGTGACAGTCGAAGGCAAATCCTTTAATCCTTTCATAAAGCTCGATAGGAGGGCCCTCGATGCACTTTATTCCGGCACCTTTTCTCATCTGGCTCCTGTAAAAGACACTCGATGCCGTCAGGACCTGCCAGAGCTCTGACAGGAGCCGTTGACATGCGGCGCTGAGAGCTTTTATGGGACGAGAGGTTTTACCACCTGAATCCACTTACTGTCCTGTGCGGCTGCATCGGAGACTAGACCATTTCCTACAGATCTCAGATGATAGGTGTTTTGTCATTTTTTGGCCATGATTTGTGGATGTATACTTCAATACAGACTCAAAGACTGAGAAAAGGTGAGGGGCTCTCTGGACTTGAACTTCTGTCTGTCGAAGCAGACCAGCGGGATCTGTCGTTTTACGGCCCATGTGGATGGGGAAGGGGCCTGGTGTGTGTGAATCACCGTCTCGGTTACAACAGGGTGTTTGTGATCTTCCAAGCCGTGTCCTGCTCCAGTGACAGCCCCAGACCACTCCCTCACTCACTCACCTTTCATCTGGGCGAGCGGGCCTTTCACAGAGAGGAAAATCCCCTCGAATATTGAGCTTAAAAAATAAAAAGTAGGAGATTGAGTTGAATGGCAGGAAGGACGCAAGGAGCCTACCATTGCTAAAGATTCAATCTAGGAAACCAAATCAAATGTGTATATATACATCATTGAGTCAATCTTTATTGTCAGTTAATTAACAATATATCATGGAAAATATGTCATTGCTTCTGTAAAAACATTATTGTAATACTGCCACCTTGTGTACATTATGTCGCATGTCTGCAACATGCAATATAACTAATTGAATGCAATTTAATTGAGTCTTCAGACCCCAGATAAAGACCCTAGTGTCATTAAAGTGGCCAATCACTGAGATTAAAAGTTTCAGGGGGTTCTTGTCATTGTGTGAAAATAATTCAACATTAAGATCAACTCTGGACATTTTCTTAATATACAATCGTCAGTTTTGTTCAACTGTTACGATGAAACAGACTGCTTACTGTCCTATATAAGACTGTTTTATCCGATTGCTTTTGTGAATGACATCAACAAGGCAACAAGGTTATGTGCATGTAATTATTGTGTCAATTGTAAACAATTGTAACCCTAACCCATTTGCTTAAATCAATAAGAAATCAAAATCTGGGGAGAATAAGAAACCTATTGTTCAGATATTTGACATAGAAAACTATGATGATTTGATAATTGAGCCCAAACTATTGTGAATTGTCATTGAGAATGTAATTAATTGCTTGTATTGCAGGCAGTAGACAAGTACAGTAACATTAAAACCATTTGTAACCGACTATTGTACTGTTTATTTACCTTCTTGTAATGATTGGTAAACAGCCCACTCTTTATCTCTGTCAGGCTGAAAGAGGTCCACTGTAACCCAACCAAGTGACGTGCCAGTAAGTTAACCATCCTTTCCTGCTCAGCTCATCCAGCAGTATCTGTCCCACCTGTCAATCAAGCCCTCATTAATCAAGCTGCCTGTCGAGAAGCATGCAGCAGAGAAAGTGTTGTAGTCCCTCCCTCCTTCACCTCCAGCCCTCCCTCATTCACCTCCAGCCCTCCCTCCCTCCCTCACCTCCAGCCCTCCCTCCTTCACCTCCAGCCCTCCCTCCTCTTTCACCATCCGCCTGTCACACTCAGCATCATCCAATGTCTGGCATCGTCATCACTGCATCTCCACATCCAGCACCACCTAAGTTGGTTTGTCAACACAGATTTTTACTTTAAAACGTCTTTTTATCGATACTTCACCGTTGAAGTTTGTTAAAGTTGATTGGTTCTTGTCTTTTGAAATTATTTTGTGGACAGTTTTACGACACTATAATCTGATTGTAAATGGATAAAAACATTAGGGAGTTTTCTTTCAAAGTGTTACATTCAGTCGCAGTTAAAAGTTTATAAAAAAACTTGTCAAATACAACACTGTGTTAAAATACTAGAAATAGGTGTGCATTTCAATATGGTTAGATATCGAAAGATATTTATTTTAAAGAAAATCTTTAAAATGTGTAATTAAAAGCGATGTATGTTTAGAAGTTCGGACCAGGGTGAGTCTGTCAGAACAAGCCACCAGATACTTCTCCTACCCAGCAGAAATATCCTAAACAAAGGACTTGAACTGAGACAGAGGCTAGAGTCCCTGACCAGGCCCTGGGTCTTCATGTCACCAGAGGTGTCAGGCCATGGAGGGCCTGAGGGTGTCAGTCTGGACACCCTCCCCCTGCCCACTCTCTGTCCTGGGCTGCAGCTACGTGGGGGATGGGAGGGAGGGTGGTGATATGTGGGAGGGGTTGGGTGGGGGTGTTGGGTGAGGGGTGGGGGGGTAGGGGGGAGAGGGGGGGCGGTGATGGGAGCAGGCTAAAGTGGGGAAATAGCTGCAGGTGGTTCTAGGGAGAGATCTTATCAGTCGCTAACAGAGGAATGACACCATAATGGGGCGGCAGGGGTGCTGTTACCTCCTCCTCCTCCACATCCCTTCACTCACACCCTCCCTCCGCCCCCTTTCTGACAAATTAAGATTAATGACAAAGATAAGTGAAGGCCCCTGGCCCACCTTTTCTCCTTGGTCAGACAGAGGATGAGAGGAGTGTCCTGGAGTCAACAGATTCTCTGATATTACCCTGTCATGCATCGGGATCCGGCTCTATCAAAATTGGGATTCAACCATGTTGTTTTATAAGCCCATCGCTGTTGGTATGTTCTCCAATGACATACCAGTGACATACCATTGAAGTCACCCTACGACATCGTTGGATGGGAATTTACATGGCATTTATGTCCAATAGGAATTATGGTACCTTGTGGGTTTTAGTGACAGACTTGGTGAGGAGGAGGGTTAAAGGTAATCTGCCTCCACACCTGTAAGTTTACCAAGTCTACCTCTAAGGACGTTTTTACCCATAGTGCCAATCTTGGTCCATGTTTGAGCTAGAATGCTGGTCCTGGTCCTAGTTCAGATTACAGGCCAGGTGCTACACCTGTTTCTGGTTCTTGTTTTAGTTATAACCCTCCTATTCCTGATCCTATTCCTAGACTTGGTCCTAGATCTGGTCCTAGCCCAGGTTTAGTCATGATTCTAGTCATGTTGTAGCCCAGTTGCTGACCAGTCTCTCCGCTGTCCTGCAGCTGGAGGTATGGGTTTCTCAGGTTGCTGTAATCCAGGCCAGGCCAGATAGAGTTTCACAGGTACAGGCTGTCCACTAATCCTATCACACAAAAAGAGCGGCCAAGGGTAGAGGTCCTGCATAATCCCATCTTTATCTGCATTGGAGGAGCAAGGGGGATTACAGACCAACTCTCTAAATGTACTGAATAAATGTTTGCACACTAAAGCCAGAGGAAAGGAGCCACTCAGAGGGAGTTTTAACTCTGCATGAGTACCCACAGGAAATAGAACACAACAAATGAATGCGTAAATAAATCTGTCCATCAGTCGTACAGCAGTCTGGAATAAATAATGGCTGGTTATTAAGACAGGGGTATCCTCTCAGTAAGGAAAGCTTACTTACTTACTCTCACTTATCATAAGATGATGATGGTTCACTTTTGGTTGGAGGATCATTATGACGATGGTAAAGACGAGTAAGATTGTAAATGATGAGGATTTATGCCCTGAAAGACCATCTTAAGTACAAAACAATCATTGAAGTGCTCCACAGCGCAAGTTGATATTAGAAATGTCTCTGGTGTTGGTGTGTGAGCTGTGTTCTGGCACACTCTGACAGAGATGGGGACAGCCTGCGAGACCCATGGCCGAGGTCAGAGAAGAGAAAATCAGACAACCTAAGAGGAATGCAAATTATGTATAAGCGCAGTCCAAAACACCGAGACGAGACATTGCGGTGTAGAATGAGTCTTGTCTCAGCAAGACACAGGCTTTCACAGGCTTCCTGAAAGACGTCCAACACAAATACTGTTGATAAATAGTTTATTGAACAATGTGAAACTTCCTTTTTCTTTTCACGTAGAACAGTCTAAGTTGTACTTACAGTTCTTTCTTTGTCACAAAAGAACATTTCATTCAAATTCTAAATATTAAAACAAGCCATTTCTTTCTCTTTATTTTTTTTTCTGTCACGCAATCCTACAAGCAGATTGCCTCATTCTGATCCCTGTCTCTGCTAAGTGTTTGAGTCTTAGAGGAAGAGTGGTTCGTTTGAAGGCAGGTAGCATGCGTAGCGGTGGAGTGGGGAGGAGCCAGGGAGGGCATGTCCAGACAGCAGTGGGTCTTGAGTGATGAGACACGGGAGCAGGAACAGGACACCTCTCTCTCTCCCCCCCCCCCCCCTTCTCATGGGTCCACACAGTCATGCGGATCACAGCTGGGAGAGACGGCTCAAGAGTTATGGAAAATACGTCAACTCAAAAGCCCCATTGCATGGGTGCCCTATATTTGGTTGTTAGTTGTTTATTTGTGTGTTCCTCCCTCTTCCTCATTTGAACAGTGGCCTGCGGTGTTGCGGAATGTCTTGTTGAAGGGATGTTCAACACGGCTGCTCCAAGAGTTGATCCAAGATGGACGAGGATGTGGTTCAGATGCAATGACTCACTTGACTTGAAAAGAGTCTTTAAAGAGATCCGTACTGACAGCTCCTATCATGACGCTGGGCCCCAACTCATTTGGTCCTCAGATCTAGATTTCCTGTCATGGGAAAATGCCTGTGTGATGTGACTGTCACCACTCGTCACTGTGTACCATTTCCTCAGGAGTTTCCCGACTGGCTGACAGCTTACATCCCTTTCTTGTCCTCTTAGATGAAGCACAAGGAGATCAACTTTTATATGTGGTAGAAATTAAGATTTGACAGGGTTTGTTATGATGGGGTATGTTTAGTTTATTTTGGTGACTGTATGATTGCTGAAATCTAGTGATGAATTTATTATTATCATGATTGTTTTTGCATAAGATATTCTATTGCTCAATAGCTACCATATTTATTAAAGCATGAAGTATCTGGTGTGTGTTGTAGGATCTCCATGCCACAGATAGAGAGCAGTAGAGGCTAACATTCTCTTCAACAAATAATGTTTCTCCTGCTTTATTCAGACAGCTAGACAAAGACATCTTTATGGATTTTCTTTTTTGACAAACATTTGCATCCTTAAAAATGTTTTTGTCATTTCTTGGTCCATGTGGAGATGAAATAAAGATTAGTAGAAAGCTAAACTACTAAACAATGTGTTGTGTTTGGAAATGAATCTTATCTGACTTATCTATCTGACAATCTTGTAATTGAGCATAAAAAAACAACTAGATTGACGCTGGTCTTGAAACCATAAAAGGAATCATAAATTACAAAACGTATTACAAACAATACACAATTATCATATTCCAAACATTTGCCAAAATGGAAACATTTCATCAACTTGGTAGTTTCAAATGGTAGTTTCATGCTGGCAGTGAATGTCCTGAAATAGATACGTCTGATTAAGGTCTGTCTCATTGTAAGCAGTTCATTGAGTAGACAACATTTTTGACAACCTTTTTGAGGATAAATAACTATAACATTTGCTATTATGCAATATTCCTACTATTATCATGGGTATTCAACACAGCAATTTTGGAAAGTAAATGAACGAAGATTCCCTTTTGACTACTGAAAGCATACAGTATTCAAATCAGACAATACAAATCAGACGGACACACAGTATGAATCTAACTTTCCCTTTCATTATCATATCGTCTATCGCATCATACAACACATCAATTATTTAATAAATAAAAGGTGATGTCTGAAGAAAGTTGTCAGTCTTTAAACTAGGTGAAATGACCCAGGCGCTAGTACATCATGATCTCCTTGGGTGCGTCCTCAGTGGGTTTCTGCTGTTCTTGCCTCTGGGTGTAAGCTGCATGCTCGTACAGGTACACCAGGAGAATGGCCAGTAAGTTGAGCACGAGGTAAGGGATCAACATGAAGAAGCCCACCTGCATTTTAGCAATCTTGCTCCTCAAGTCCACCGAGTTTGACCCCAAAAAGTGCTCCACCAGACCCTCGCTCATATTGGTCGCTGTGATGTTCACAACGTACAGGATGATGGCCAGGCAGGACATGCAGGCTGCAGAGGAGGAAGTCATTGTTGAATTAATTGCAAAACATTAGATTGAATCTGCTTCCTATAAGAGACATTAATCAACAGCTGACTAACCAATCAATAAGTCTATATTAAAAAGAATAAGTCTGTTTTCTCATTCACTGTTAGACATTTCCAGAACCCAAAAGGGTGTGGTGATTAGGTTGGTGTCTTACCACTGGCTGAGCTGCAGACGTACAGCCCCAAGGGGCCCATGTAGGTCTCATAGGGGTTACTGACACTGTTGTAGAGGGTGATGAGGATGCTGCCAGCTGAGCTAAGCAGGCAGAGGGCCAGAAGAAGAAGGACCAGGCACTGGAGGATAACTGGAGCTCCACCCACCTCCCTCAGAACAGTCACCACTGCAGGAGAACAGAAGCTCTGTTCAGGAACCAACACACAATCACAATCTGACACTTTATCAGATGGGGTAGAGTCATTAAGATCCGGAATCAGTGTGATTCCAGATGAAGTGGTCATTGGAGACACTAGCTGGTCTGGATTTGGAAATCGAATCCAGCAAGCTGTTAGTGACCATCTAAACCTCCTGGTAAACTAAACTCAAAGACCTAGTTTCCCAGATACGAATGAATTCTAGTCCTAGCCAAGATTCCCTTTTTACACTCTTCATAGAATTGATTTACTGTAGGACTGGGCTCAATCCTTGTCTGAGAAACTGGCCCCAAGAGTTTAGACTAAAAAGGGTGACTTTCTAACACTCCGCCAAGGATTTGCAGATGAAAAATAGCCACTTGTCTCATTCGGGCACATTTACAGGAATGTTATGTACACTGCACCTGTAACAAAATCTACAACACAAAAAACATCACTTCTTAAATGGATTCCTATTGCAAGTGTTTCTCATGTTCCATAATTTACTTACACACTGTATAAGCTCCCTGTTTACAGAGATAATGACTGACCTGAAACTTTGTCTTCTCCTCCAAATGATGGACATGCGATTCTATTAAATAATCCACTGAACAGTCCAAGCCCCAGTCTGGCAGTGCCGTTAAAGACACCAACATCTTTCCTCGAGCACTCCATGGTGGACAAGACCCATTGTGCCGACATCCCATATCCCAGTAACCCCACGGCAACAGACGAGGCCATTGCACTCAACAGGAAGTGAAGGGTCTTCTCATTGGAAGGCATTGTCAGTTAATTCTCGACAACCTCAGAATTTTGATCAAACAGAAAGCTATCTTCAGGTGTAGAATGTGACAGTGCACCACCTGGGAACAGAGTAAGTAGCTTCCTGGGTGGAGTGGTGGGAACTGCTGATCGTAAACCTTCTAGATTATGAGCATGAACTTTGGTCCAAGAAATACGGTTGTCATAGTGTTGATAGCTACCATATTCCCAAACACCATAAAGGGGATGGGCTTCCAGTTGATACCAAGTGGAAATATAACATGATCGCACATGTCATGTGATATTTGGTTTCATAATCAAACTACTCCTGACTACAGGAAGAAATGTCTAGAACAATCTCTCTTTGTATCCCTAGTAGGCCCTATATTATACTACGACAGACAAATATATTTCTGACCGAGATCAAATGTAAACCTATATAATGGCTACTATATGTCCGCCTCACTTCTGTCCCAATATCTGGTGTGCTAAAGGATTCCTAGCAATGATTCAAAGTCCCTCTGCACCGCCTAATGTGAATGATGCCATAAAACACCAGAAATCAATCATTTACATTTCCCATCAAGAACACTGCTCAGGCAAATTATCATCTTGCTCACACAACAATTGACTACAAACGCCCCCAACCCCACACACACACCTACACACACACACACACACACACACACACACACACACACACACACACACACACACACACACACACACACACACGTAAATCTGACCCTGAAAAATATACTGACTTTTCCATTGCGTATTTTTTGCATTAAGTGCAACTTACAAATACAAATTCTAATACTCTTAATAGGACACGTAGCCCATTTTCAGCCTGCTTAGACTATTCGGCATCAAAGTTTAGCTTAAATATCAACGCTGAATGCAGTTTTCGTGCAAGTGTACTAACAAATGGATGCGCCAGGCGGCTCCCTCTCTTCAGCGGCTGGAGAGGAGAGCCGATCGAGGTTAGACGCTGACAGCACAGTTACGTACGAATAAACACAATTGGTTTCTTTCTTGTGACAGGCAGTTGAAACTAAAGAATCTTCGCTCTGTTCATACCCATCCTGAGGAATTTTGAGATCTTCGGCCGATGGGAAAACTGGATTTAATGACACGGTAGGATTTAAATTATAGGTCAGTTCATGGATTACGATTTAATTATCACCAACACTATAGTTTAACACT
The DNA here is from genome assembly GCA_036571765.1 of Plecoglossus altivelis. Taxonomy (NCBI): domain Eukaryota; kingdom Metazoa; phylum Chordata; class Actinopteri; order Osmeriformes; family Plecoglossidae; genus Plecoglossus; species Plecoglossus altivelis. The sequence goes on from BROE01000007.1 coordinate 2,031,143, forward strand.
GTGCAATACATTTTTTTGTGTTCATGAGCGGCAATACATTGCTCTATTACGCACCGGTAGGCTGTTGATAGATGTTTGATAAAACGTCTGCATTCCCGGCAAGTATGCTACATGGATCACATATCAAATGTAGCCTATTTATGTCATTATTTTGCCGTGGCATGACTGAGTATACATTTGCAAAACTAGTCATTCTATGTGACATCCGCGCGCGTCAGGTATGTTACCTCTTGACAACCAACCAGGACTCCTGTCAGCCCTTAGTGAATGTGGGTTAATGGAGCAATCGTTTTATAGTTGTTTTTTGGTCAAGTCATGGTTTCTATCGAACTATTTCTTTTTAATTATCCATTTTATTTGTGGTCATAAGACATATATAAGGTTTTGTCGAAAGAAGATTTTCGCCGCATCGATGGCTTGAGCAACAGCGCTAGACCCAGCTCAGACATGTAGGCAACGTGGATCTACCTGACATTTCAACAAACAGAGTAAAGTGAACTTCAATCTTGTCGATGATATATTATAGCTCACCTAACAGCAAATCGTTTGTATCTTGTGGTAAATATACGCTGTGGTAGACCGGTTGTTTATCGGATCATTAACACGTTGTCTCCAGTGCAATTTGGCCTCAATACTGTTGCTTGGTAATTTCACACTGAGAGGTTTGTGATGTGTCAAACTAAAGACCGGTTCACAAAATGGTATGCACTATGTGATTTGCCCTTTCCTTGTCCTCAAAGTTTGGTGTAATCACCAATGTGTGTACACCGCCCCAACTACACCAGGAGTAATTTAGCTGAAAAGTCCCAAGGTTGTGAAATGCATTTCATATGCTTGGACTTGCCTGTTTTAGGTGTCCAGACGCATACCCTGATGAAATCCCTAAAGATGTGCCTAGGAAGTGAGTTCTGCTCTTTGGCTAGTGTGTCTGCCGGCATTGAACCCAGCCTTGGATCTTAGAAGCAGGGGTTTTTGAACACAGATTCAGATCTCAGTCGATGTCGAGACCCCATACTGTGTTCTACCTCCTGTGTTTGCAACTATATTTAACATTCCATTTGAAGGTACTCTCTTTAGTGGATGGATAAATTGCTAATAGGTTTAATGGCAGAGTAATTATGAAGTGAAGGCATTCCTCACCTTAAAAGCTGTCAGATATTTACCTTGAGAAACCATTTGAGATGTGAGACAGTGTTCTCATGGATATCGCAGTCGAAGCCAGCAGAATTGTCAATTACAAGACTGTGGTTTTGTTTGACAAGAAAGAAACCAGTCTTGTCCACACGACTTGATTGGTTCCCTTTCCCACTTGAAAGATCAACACAGCCCATGACCCCACTATGCTTGTGGCTAGTTTTTGTTTGGGTTGATGCCGTACAAACATGACTGGGCAAAGCAAAGTGTGTTTTACACTTTGTTGTCTGCCTTTTTCAAATGCACTGGATAGCAGACCGGACTGCTAACTGTAACTGTGCTTCCTGTTGGAAAGACCCGGAAACCCCCTTGTTCTCCCTTCCTAGAGAGGTGGGACCTCAGTTCCAGAGTGGAGGCGTGTCTCCTGAATGTGGAGGCTCTGGGTGGAGACCTACTAAAACACACGGCTGCAGGGGCAAGCTGCAGCTGTGCAAACTCTGCTACCTGCAGGCCCGGCCCTGTTTAGAACCCACACAGCACACTAGAGTTCGGTCCTCACGTCCAGTGACCAGTCTCGTGTCAGCCAACATCACGCTAGCATGTGTGCCCAATGTTTGGTTGCCTTACCGTTGTTTGTTTGTGTTTATGGGCCAGGCGCATTTGAAGACTCGGCAAGGTCAGAGCTGTTGTCTGCGGAAACAGCTGCTCAGAGATCAAAGATGTGCCCTTTCAGTTGTAATAGACGTAATAGCCATCTGTTAGATGTCGTGTCTGTTTGCCTGTTGTCTCTTCATGACCCAGGATGTGACGAGCACATGGCACACACATGGTATGGGACAGGGAGGGTAGACAGACAAAACCATTCTTTTTTTGTAGACAGAGGAGAGAAGGGAGAAATAAGCCCCCGTCTAGCTAGAGGAAAGACTTCTGGTTTGAATAAGGGAAAGAGCACAGGGGAAGGAGCAAATGATGTCACTACAATTGGCTGCCCAGAAATGTAATGGTGTATTTCCCTTAAGGCAACACATAGTTTCTCTGTAGTATTTGTGTCACTTGTTACACTACAACGCGTATTCACAAAACGTTTTGAAAAACTCTTCCATTTGTTATTCAAATGAACTCGTAAGTATCTTTTAGTTTGAGATATTTAGGCTGAATGCTGTGTTTGTGGCTTTTAAGCCCCACATTCCAGCTTGCAAGAAAGAACAACATGCATATGTTAGTATGCGTTGTTTACGATTATCATGATGCAATAATCCTAACCTCACATACATGATCCACTGGCGAGGGCAAGAAGTGATTTGGCATGCATTCATAAACAGAGCTGAGTTTTCAGGCCAGAAAAATATGTCAGTCCAACATTGTGACCTGCTGAGGGACTGAAAGCAGGGTGTGACCCAGAACAGATTAACGTTCTAGTTATGTTGCTCCAGGGCCTTATGTAGTTGAAGTGAAAGTAAACACTTGACTTTCTACCTCTGGGTTTCACCTTGTATCCACATCTGAAAGTCAACATTAGCCTCTTTTGGAATACAATATCTAACGCTGGCTTCATATTCCAAATTTGTCCTATAGAACACAAGGCATAAAACCTTGAGATTAAAAGAGACAAATTGTTTTTTTTGAAAATACTAAGTTTAAAGTTAATATTTGAAATGATCAAGCTTGAAAAGTTACAAAAGGCTTAAGCTTGAAAAGTCACAAAACCGCTAAATCATTCTTCTGGAAAAGTCTGCCATCCATCTAATATCCGTCTTTCTACATCATACATTATTCTGAGGATTTGGGGGTGATAGTGGAAGCCATCCATCCTCCTTTGAAGGTGACGTACCATCTGATATGGGTGTGGAGCAGTACCGAATGAGCTGGACCCAGTAGGCACTAGTTAGATTAAACATGTAAATGTCTTAATATGTTTCATTTTCCCATTATTCTGTGGCTGTTTGTGGTTTGGAAATGAAAGTTCTTTTTACATCATCATATTCATATTCAGAAACACTGAAAGGTTATCCAATCCACCACTTCTGTAAGTTTAAATCAACACCCAAATGACACTGAGGTACAATTATTTCTTATTAAGGTTATGAGAAGTTGATGGATACAAAAGATGCGTTATTAGAATGTTTGGTTGGTCAGAAAAGAGTGTATGATGTTTTGAGCAGGTTGTTCTGTGGTCGTATGACATCGAGATCAGAAGAGAACTGAACTATGATGTCATACTAATCTTTTGTCCCTGCTGGTTTGGGCCCCTTGAGAGGTTAACAGAAGCCTAGAGTTTTACAGTCTTGGTTGAAAGACTAACAGTTTAAGCTCCTGTAACATACTGCTGCTACATCACATGCATTCCTGTATCTCAGGTTCTGTATGATAATATTGTTGCCAGAATTGGAAGATGATGCAAACTGTGTGAAACTATGGAAACGACTGTACGGCATGTATTTACAGCCATCTCATTCAATGCAAGGCAAAAGTTGGTTTTGAGTTCTAACATCTGATCCAACAAGGGAGCGTTTTCCCCCAAACATGTAAGTTGAATATTTGGCTGGTTTTGGCTTTTGGAGTATAGAAAGCTGGGGTCTTTCTTCAAGCCTGTGTCTGGTGTTAACGTGCCATTGATTTCCACAGGAAGGTGTGGCTGTGATAGAGTCCCCTGCTGTGATATACCATACTGAGAGAATGATTATGTTCCCTAACCTCTGCAGGATCATAAAACACAGTGCCTAGCAGGAGTCACATCAAGGTTAGTGTCTGCCTGATGCCTTAGTTTATGGGTCAGTAATACCCTCATACACCCACAAGCTAACACGGTTTATATCCCTGCAAAGTATGAAACAGTCCAGCCGTTGCTTTTCTATAACCTACCGTTGAAACTAGCTGTGGGCTTTGGTCTCACTGTAACTTGAAGATGAATAAAGGAATTCTTCAGACAATTTAGAAGTCTAGTTCCTCATGTTCTTGACAGCTTGTTGAACAACTGTCCCTGGGACATGCACTGATGCCAGCGAGGGCTTGGTCTTGAAGACAGCTGGAGAGCTAGATAGAGGAGGGGAAGTCTTGATCCTGGAGGTCGACTCAGAGCAAATAATGGCTTGCTTGTGTCACTACAGAGCCTAATTACATGCAGGAGTACAGTGCTTGATGAATAATGGATAGGTTACAAAAGCAGACCCATTTCCTATTCACAGGCGTATAATGCACCAAGCTGCATGATCATTTCAGCTTGTTTGCTGATATCCCTATTTTGTTTCCAGGTGCCATAATGTGGTAAAATATGCTGTATAAAAAGAATGTCAAGGAATTTGAACAGTTTAGTTATTTTTCGGTATTTAATTTAGACAACGTTCCTTTGTGTTACAAAGACAAAGACTTTATTATGCTTGGGATATTGTACATTGGTTGTGAACTCGATAAATTTCTACATTTTAAGGGAAATAATGAGATAATTTAAGAATTAGTGCATGGCCAATTTTTTTTCCCATCCTCATAAGTGTTCAGTGATAGTCAGTCCACAGACTGCTTTTGAAATAATCAACTGAGATCTCCCCATTCATACAGACCAGATTAAGGGCTCATCACTGTAGTAATTCACCGAACACGCTGTTGCTTTTTCTGTAGCTTCACAAGGAGGAGAGAAACAAGAGTGAGCGTGGGTAAGCTCTTTCAATAAATGTGCCTTTTAACTTCCCTGTCTTTGGCCCCTTTGTAGCCAATGGGCAGCGCTGAATGTGATGGCTGTGTCTAAATGAATGCAGTCAGATGCTGCAGTGAGAGAGGCGCTGCAGCCAGGATCCAGCCGACATGTCCTGCATCCTGATAACCCCGGCAGCAGCAACTAGCACCACCAATGGTGTGGGCTAATGCTAATGTATGGTTGCTGATGATCACGCCCATCCTGGGGAACATGGTGGTCCAAGGTTAAATGCAAACTCTAATTGGTGTGTTTTGCCTTGTAAGCATTAAGGAACCCTCAAAGAAATTTGTAATTGGAGCCTTGAATACATCTTATTTCAGGGAATTTCATTCATCCACATGAAATATTTGTTAACACGCTAAAGACCAAAACTGTACACGTTCACTGGGGTTCAGAACACAGTTCTATGCCACAACTATTTAGTCTTACACAACAGTCTATGGAAAAGTAGCAGTTCCAGGTTTTGTGTTGATAGTGATAACTGACCCAGCAGGAGGTCTTGAGTTCCCAGGCTGCAGGGTTGTAGAGGTGAGGGTGGGGGTGGGGGGCAGGGTGGAGTAGGGAACAGATTGTTATTCACATAAACGCTGTGACCCCCACATGCACTTGACCAGCAGTGCAATATCCCACACCATCCACATTGAGTAGAGGGATGATGTGTGGAACCCAATTTGAAATATTTAGTTATGTCAAGTAAAGAAAGATTAGTTGTCATTTTTATTTATTTTTTTCCTGGGATTTCAAAGTCTCTTTGTAACAGCTTACACAGGCAACAATGACATTCTGGGTGACATGTTCTAGTAAATCATATTCAAGTTGCTTGTGCGGTGTTATGCGTATTGAGTGTAAAAAACAAGCTTCAGAACTTCAGCGATGCAATTACCCAGACGAATGACAGAGTTTTATGAGGAAACAAACAGACTGTGAAAACATGGTTGTAAGGGAACTAATTGTAGACTTCCCTGGCATAGTCATTAGTCATCTTGATAATTTGGGCTTCCAATATGTTTTACAGTAGAGAGCAAAGAGTCTGACTTCCCACTCCTCCTGAAATGCTCCACGTCTTTGTGTGTGTGTGTATGTGTGTGGAAGCTTACAATGGGCAGGGATCACAAACAATGATCTAAGCTCCTAGCTCTCTGAGCAATGGTGGCCTGAGGGAGGGGAGCCAAAAGGGGGAAAAAAGAGTCATAATCACAATAACGATCTGTCTTTGGGCTTGATCGCCCAGTGTTTTCTCTGTGTTGGCTGAGGGACAGTCCTCTTTGAGAGAGAGGACCTCTTTTTGCCACAGTGAAACTACTTGTCCTTGCCATGCTGTTGTTGAACATCTGGACCGAAATTAGAATACAAATGTACGTACTTTCGGGTTGGGTATTTCAATCATAAATTGCTCCTTTGTGTGTTTGCTGGCTGTGTAGCAATGACCTTGGCCAATGGTAACCTTCCTAATCTCTTCAAATGTGGTTGTTTATTTTTGAAATAGTAAATAGAGTACTTCCTGAACCACATACCAAATACATATTTTGCAAACTGTACGATATACAACAGTTTTTTTATCTCTCTGTCTGAACACTCTGAGAAAATGTAGCTTGAAATGTAGCTTCCAGAGATTTGATCTTTACTTGGTTCATAGATTCATGGCATTGGTACTGCAGTTGGCTATAAAGAAGCCCCACCCATCCTCTGATGACAAATGTCCATCTTCCTGATACCTATCCCCTTCCTCTCTATGTTTATCTCTTCTGAAGCTGACCTCAGAGAGTTGCTTTTTCATATCTTAGGAATCTCTTCAGTTCTGGAGAGTGGCGGAGTGTGACACATAGCTGCCTTGTGAGAGTCCCTGACCACTCCCCCCCCCCCCCCTCCACCCTGCCCAGTCCAGGGGCTCAGAGAGGGGACAGGAAAAGAACCAAGATTATCAGATCTCTCTTCCTCAGTCCCTTGGGAGAGAACAGGCCTTGATCTGTCTGTAGACTCAGCCATTCTCAGTTTCAGTTACAGTTTACTGTATATCAGTGTGGCACGAGGAACTAGGGAGATGTCTTTATTTCTTTGCCAGGGATTTAACTCCATTTGATATAGGATATTCAGCAGTGCTGAGACTGGGACTATGAGCTACTCATGTGTCCCATTAAGAGGCAAAAAAGGATCCAGTCGTGCTCTGGGCTGCAGAGACGCAGCGCCTCCTCAGGAAGGCCTGTTGGGCTTGGCCAACACAGGAAGTGCACAAAGCTATGAGCCAACACCAGGTCACTGCTGTCCTTTCACGCCAGCAGCTGTTTCTCAGCAGGGGGTCAGCCGACTCCTTAGTTAGCCAGAGAATGTCTTCAACCTCACCCATGAGAAACCCACTAGCTTGTAGTCATTTGAGTTTATTACACACAGCACGCATCCTGAGGTAGTCCACACTTGCTGTTAACCCTCAAAGTGAACATTTGGGTCTGGGGTTCTGCGTGTGTGTACATTGCTGTGGGAAAGCTAGTGCCCCCTCTAGGTTCTTATTATTGTTTTTGTTGGACTGGAGATGGTGGTACAGTAGTCTAATGCTGCTATGACGCCTGTCATTTTTCCATGAGCTGAGAAAGCACAGTGGAGGTGAAAGGTTTGTTTTGACTGTGTCCACACCCTGTTGTTTCAGACTATCAGGTCTGTGGAGAAGGTTATTAACCCACTGTAATCCTGGACACACATTCTGCATACCTCTGTCTGTTACTGCTTACCAAAAGTACAGAATTGGTTTTTGGTGGATGAGATGCATACTGGAGATGTAAGGGGTGGGAAAAGATGGCTTCTTTCTTTCTCATTTGGAGTTAATGTGGCATCACGCTTGGCTCTGCACCACCACTGGAGATGAAACACAGGGAAACCCATGGGTGGTGCTGCCAAAAACACATTCCCTACATGATGAAGGGGAATTATTATTAAATATATGCAGTGCATATATTTTTTTGTTTGCATGTGTCCAATTAGGCAGTTCTCAGATGTGTCAGAGGCCTCAGTGTGTGTGAAGCCCATTAGATCCTTGCGGTGAGCTCTCTTGGTGTTTGGCTAACAAGACATGGGTGGTAGACCTCTCAGACTCATCGGGCTCCTTATCTCGTCTATTTCTTAGGTTTGTTTGGGCTGCTACGTGGACTGCATGTCTTTTGTTGTTTTTTTTCTGTTCCTCGGCGTCCTATCTTTGTTTTCTCCGTCAGACGAAGGTTATGCTGCTAAAGGAATGCATGAGTCTGACCTAGCTGCAGCTTAAGTAGCTCATTCGGCTGGCTCAGAACTACTTGTGGATGTTGTGAGCATTGTGTGAGGCCTGTTAGAGATGCAGGGTATACTGTCTTCATAAGGGGGTGTCCCTTTGGTCTCCAGTGCCTAAGTGACATAACCCGTACACACACGAATGGGCCTTAGAGAAGGCCTCCTGAGTCCTCCATCCACAACAATGGATTCATCATTTGTTTGTCTTATTTGATGAAAGTAACATCACGTCTTGATAGAATTCAATATATCTAAAGGTTTGACGATGATATGAGATCATTCCGACATCTGTGGACATTGCAATACTGTAGTAAGCGCTACCTATCATCAAGGGGTACCCTGGCCACTGATTGGACAGGCTACCTGTCTGTCTACCTACCTGCGCACACTCTGCCCCTCCACAGAGGTTTTAATCCTCCCCCTGACTTTTGTCGGGTTAGGACAGATTTATGTTGCTGCAACAATTTACACCGTGGATTACTGAAAGTATAAATAAATAAACATGAACACATGAAAATGTAAATCTATTTATAAACGCACAAAAACAGGTAACATTCATATAATTAGTGCTTCGTTTAATTTGTGATGAATGCATTTTGTATGTCAGTTAGGCATTAAATTACATAATTAGTCTTTTATTTAACTGTACAATTATTTAGTTATTGATGTATTTATTTAGTTTTGCTCCTTTAGTCTTCCATACATTAGTCCTCCATACCTGGCTAACGATCTAGCTAGCTAACCTTCACCCTCAGTGTGAACAATATAACTAATATTGATCAAATAAACACGAGTTCAACAATAGAAACGTTGAATCCCCAGTCCACGTTTAAGTCCACAGTACTGTCTGCAAGGCATGCTGGAAACCAAAAGCACCATTGGGAATACAACATAAAACACGTAATTTTCCGTTTACTAGTACTTACTCGTAAATTTTCCAATAACGAGTAGTCATTGACTGTAAAAAATAAAAAGGTTTGATCCCGTCCTCCACCGATGACCTTATTCAGTGCAGAGGGGCCCTACCTGGAAATGTTTAAGGCTTCTAAATGTGCTGAATACTGTCTGTCAGCTAGAAAGAGATTAAGATGCCTTCTATATGATGTATGTTGTATGTCCATTTTGTTGTCCTTTGACCTACAAAATGGTGCCCAAAGAAATAGGTTTTGCCATTTACACGGAATTTAATGCGGTGTGACGTCAACATCGCATTTTCTGTAGAAGCAGATTATTGTAAAACGTTTGTTTTTAATATTTCTACAAATAGTTATACAGTTCTGCTGGACAGTATAAAGACTGTACAGTAGCAGTGTTGATCGTGGAGGATGGGTAGATGGGGTTGGTTGGTGGGGGTGATTTGTAGGATCAGGGAAAATGGATTAGTATGCAGTCAATATTTGCTTAGGAGAAAGACCAGCTGTGGAACTCAAGACCTTATTAGTTTGTTAATTAGCATGCCTGCTTTTTGCTTTGGATACTCACTGTCAAGCATTCTTAGTTTAGGTGGGAAAGAAAGCATGGTTCTACGGTTGAACTGGTTTAACAACAGACTTGGCATCAGTATAACTAGCTGGTTCAAAACCACAGTAGCCCTGAAGGCTACAGTACGTTCCCCAGAGAGAGTAGACTTAATTCTGACAATGTCACATCCTTTGACGGAACCTTAACGATAGTCCGTGTGCGGCCGTGTGACCCCAGGGGACTGATCGGGAAGAGCATTCTAATCACGCCTCTGGAACTGTAGCTGGGTTGATTAGGGTCTGAGTTGACGCAGGCTCAGCGTTTGACCTTTGGATGCTCGCTGGGGTCTCCAACGATTTTCTGTCATCCCTCCGTTAGGCCAGTAGATCATGCTGCCCCGAGGGGAGCGGAGGGGAGGGGCTGCCTACATCCCTCTTCCTCAGCAACTGCATTCTTCCCTTCTCTTCTTGTGGGTTTTGTCTGTTCTGTTTGTCTGGAAAAGGCCAGAATTAGGCTGTGGTTGACTTCCATGTCTGACTGGTTGATGTGTTATGTCTGAAGGGCATTTCAGGGAGCTTGTAGTTAAACACAAGACATGAGATTCAGCAGTGGAGCTTTGTCAGTTAATAATGGTGTGAACTGTTTGTTAGCTAGGAAGTGGGTTGCGTACTGGAGCTCCCTATGACATGAAATGCTTTGGCTCAATAAATGAAGAGATGTCTCATTACATGTAGCAATTACACCCCTATCAGCTGGTTGAATTGCTCTCGTTTCGTGCTAAAGGGGCTACCTTTAACAGGGCTGACATTGAACCACTGAGCTGTCTTTGGGTTCAGGCGCTTGATTGCAGCAAGGTTTTCTGTGGTGTCGTACAGAGTGCTTGCCTGTTTTGGTTGTCAGGCCACATGTAAAAGCATCTAATGAATTTGGTGAAGGCATATCTCTGTAGGGGCGATGAATATCATATTATAATTTTTGGATTAAGACTAAAACATATAGGCAAAATTCTATTTGAATCACCATTTTGTCATTGGACAGGAAGCTGGCTGTGAATCCTTAACCCAGCAGCTGGGGAAAGGATTGTCACTGGCTGTGTCTGAGTCATGTCAGCAGATTGGCAGGTTTTCTGATGTCATTTGTTTTTGTGCTGCAAGGACGGGTCACAAAGGAAACCCTCTCTTCCTTTCATGTTCTCCTTGTCTCTCCCTGCTCAAGTGACTCTTCATCCCATGCAAAACATTAGGGTTTAGATTTAGTTATCTTCTTTGCAAGAGATACGAACAGTATACAAATATGGTTTAGTTGTCCTGACCAGAGGTATAAACAGGATAAGAGAAGGGTTTAGTTATCTTTACAAGAGATATAAACAGGATAAGAGAAGGGTTTAGTTATCTTTACAAGAGATATAAACAGGATAAGAGAAGGGTTTAGTTGTCCTGACCAGAGATATAAACAGGATAAGAGTAGGGTTTAGTTGTCCTGACCAGAGATATAAACAGGATAAGAGTAGGGTTTAGTTATCTTTACAAGAGATATAAACAGGATAAGAGTAGGGTGTAATGATTTTTACAAGAGATATATAAACAAATGCAAACAAAGATTGTGATATCAAACAAAGTTGACAACTTCATTTGTATTCCTTTCAGCAGAAAGCAGAACTCAGAGCAAGACAGTGATGCGGCTGGAGAGTCCTCTTTAATAAGATGTTGACTTAGTTTTGAAAGCATTGCTAGCAGAGCACAACAGGCCTCTATGACTGAGTTAGAGTACAATTAATCACACCACATGTGAAATCATAACGGTTACATATCTTCAAGCACCAAAACTGCAGTAAGAACTATATATACTGTGTAGGGAATAATGTGTGCAAGCTTTAAGATTGGAGTCGACACGATTTGTATAGCTCCTACCTGGTTTTCAAATAGATGTGAACAGAACCGACCACGAATAAGGCTTGTATGCTGTTATTAAGATGAAGAGGCTATGTGAGGGATAGACATAACTCATAATTACGACACATTTTTAACACTGTAATCTACTGGGAATAAACTCACTGACATTGGCCGTGACAGCCTTGTAACAGTTTCACCCAATCCTGCACTAGAACCTGCATAATGGGCTAATTGGTGGTTGTGATGTCATAATCTCCCCAAATCCTGTCTGATTCGAGGGATTCTGGAGCGTCTCTCTGAGTAGCTTTGCCAGCCGTCCAAATCACTCCTGACCCCTTTTACAGATGAGAGCTCTATTGTTACAGCCGGTGCCGTCCGCGCTGCGCAAACACAAAATCTTCATTGTCTTCCCACTTTCCCGCGGCTGCTACAGCCCTAATCTGTGCTACGGAGCTGCTTCAGGATTTCCATAATCCACATTCTGAATTAATTATGGTCTAATCCTTCCTTTTCTGACCCTCGGGGACTGGGTCCAAGCCTTGCACTGCTGCCTATGTTGTCATTTGTCTTGTTCAAAGGCCTTATGTGCTTTGCAGGCAGTGAAACATGAGGACAGGAGGTGTGCTACATACTGTCTTCTGTGAGCACATACCACTAGTCTGGCCAGCTTCCGTATTGTGACATTTTTGTCTTAACGAAACATAAATGTGGATCTACTTTGAAGTATTTGGACTTTCAACACCCATGGCTCAGCAAAATTCAAAGAGTTCACATTTGTGTAGATACTTTAATGTAATTTAAATGGGCTTGCCCAGAGTAAGTGAACTGACAGGGAATCCCAGTCATAGTTGGTAGAACCATCTATAACATAGAACATCAGCAGTCCATCTATAACATAGAACATCAGCATTCCATCTATAACATACGACATCAGCAGTCCATCTATAACATACGACATCAGCAGTCCATCTATAACATAGAACATCAGCAGTCCAGTACTAGTGAGGTGTGGGAAAAGGGTTTGACCCAGGTTAGGTGAAGAGGCATAATGCTTTTAGCCCTTCTTTGTTAAAAACATAGCTCTGCTCGCATACTTGCATCTTTCTTATACAAACATCTCTATTTCATACACATGTCTTTTTCAAAACTGTCTCTCTCATACATGCATCTCATACACGCATCTATCAGTATTGTCAAGTAAAAGCTACCCTAAAGAAATGATCTTTAAGGGAGGATTATAAAACACTAAGGGATTCTGCTTGCCTAATCCAAGAAGGCAAGGAATTTCAAAGTCTTGGAGCAACTGAAGAAAATGCCCTATCACCCATAGATTTTAAACGTTTACATGCATCTCTCTCTAACACGCATCTCTCTCGTTTACATGCATCTGTCTTATACACGCATCTCTCTCGTTTACATGCATCTCTTTCATGCACGCATCTCTCTCCTTTATATGCATCTCTCTAATACACGCATCTCTCTCATTTATATGCATCTCTCTCATACATGCATCTCTCTCGTTTACATGTGTGCATGTCTCTCACATACGCATCTCTCTCATTTACATGCATCTCTCATTTACACACATCTCTCGTTTACATGCATCTCTCATACACGCATATGTCTCGTTTACATGCATGTCTCTTATACATGCATCTCTCTTGTTTACATGCATCTCTCTCATACACTAATCTCTCTTGTTTACACATCTCTTTCTCTCATACGTCGATATCATACAATAAGCTCTATCATACATACCTATCTCTCATACTCACAGGCACACACACACACACACACACACACCATTGCTTCTCTGATCTTCCTTTTTTCCCCTTACAATACTCCCCTAAATACAACTGCTGCTTGTGAGCACGCTCCATGCACACTCGCTGCCCTGTGCACACTCACTGCTCTGTGCACACTCGCTGCTCCCTGCTCAGTCTGACATACCCGGGGAGGGTATAGTGTGTTTGCTTGCCCAAGCGTGATAAGCCGCGCGCGGCTGACACGAGGCAGAAAGGGAGGGCTCCACCTCCGCAGCTCCCTGCTCCTTCTCCACACAAAGACGAAAGGGCTATGGGGGAAGGGGGGAGAGTGTGGAGGGGGAATCCATGGCATGGCTGTGGCTCCACCACCCTCCTCCCCCCCTTATCTCCTTGCTTCAGAGCAGAGCGCGTGGCCTTTTGTTTACAGCTTGGGCTGATGATCTAACCCCCTCTGGCAGCTCTGCTCGGATGGACTGACAAGCAGACATATAGGGTGCACACAGGCAGACAGATAGTGGAAGGCAGACAGGCAGGAAAGAAGAGAGGCAACAAGGCAGACAGGCAGACAAGCGCGCAGACAGAGAGACCTGCACACACAGACAGACAGGCAGAGAGACAGGCATGCACATTAACAAGCAGGCAGACTGATTAACAAACAGACACTTTACTAAAAGGTCATCAGATAGGCAGGTCCAGTAAACAGACATACCAAGAGGCAGGCTGACAAGCTGACACACTGAGTAGATATCACCTATGGGGCAGAGTCTTCAGAGCTCATGGAATACTCACGATGAAGAATCATCTGGGAGATTAATTGAAAAGTACAGGGGACTTGACCATTATAGGCTCTAATGAGCATTTCCAACTTACTGTACAGTACACATTTGTACAGCTGACGTATATGGAACTGAGGTATAACTCATACAGTGTGTGTGTGTGTGTATGTAAGTATATATAGATATATCTATCTATATAATATGATATTTTCCAGAACAATATCGTCTGACATAGAAGTTCCCTTCAGCATGGCAATCAACAGTGGCTTTAATGTAGATTAACATACGACTAAATCATTTTAATCAGTGTCATCATCTGGGCATTTTATTTCCTGTGGTTCATTTATGACTGGGTTGATAGATGGCTTGAATATCAATAAGGACTTTTAATAAAACATACATTTACCTTGAATTGCTACTCGCCGTGTCTCAAAATCAACTGGAGGCTTTGTGGGTCACTGTTGTCAGTGGAGGGACCAACAGAGAGAGATAGAGAGGGAGGAGGAGGGAAGAAGATTGTGAGGAAGATGAGGATGTGCTGAATGGCTGGTTTACAGCTTCCTGTTCAAGAAGAAGTAGGATCCACTCTGCTCACTAAATCAGCGCCCTCATAAGTCTGAGTCATGGGAGCACTTAGCAGCTGCGTGGTAGATATACTGCTCTCTTCCCCACAGCTCTGCAGCTCCGCCATCCAACCAGGGGGATAACGTGGTGAGGGTCATCCATGGCTGTGTGTGGATGTTTTTGTTGCGATCAAGCCGCTGTCGCTGTGGCTGGTCGGCCTAGGGTCGTGATGGTCATGCGATACAGCCAACACAGAGTATTCGTAGTTCATGTTGAACCATTGTCCAGATGCTATCCTTACCATGTGTTTACAGAAGTACTTCCTGGAGGGGGTGGGACTAAGTGGCCAACCCTCCTATGAGCTGTAGATTGTTGCCTCACACGCATATCCCCGTGTTAAGATCAGTAGAGGTGATACCTTTGATGTCAAGGGGAAATGGGACAAGGATTTAAGAACTCCATTCTGGAGGTTTTTTTCTGGTTGTTGAGGACTGGAATGATACAAGGCAACAAGGGAGGGGTGGAGGAGTAAACATGATGAAGCCATGCAGTTCCTGTTATACATGGAAAGGAAACTCTTCTTTTGAGCTTTGGGATCACATGGTCGACTGGGCTGCTCACTGACGCTAGTGGTTGGAAGACGGTCTCACAGATAGTAGTGGTCCACTTAGTCCACTTTTGTTTCGCAGTTCCACGAATCACTTCCTGTGACACAACCCATACAGTTTACGTTGAAGGATTCCGCTATGATTTTGTGCAAGTGGTTCTCACGGGAAATAGCCGCATGTTGAAATGGTGAGAAAGCCAAGTGTAAAATGTGCTAGGGTTGAGCATGGGGCTCAGCAGACACGCAGTCCAGCGGTGTCTACAAATACTAATGTCTAAAGGAGCCAACTGGATTATGTGATGTCATCTATGGTTGTGTCAACAGGAAGTAGATGGGTTGAGTGGTTAAGAAGTACCCTCCCTCCTTCCTTCTATCTTTATCTGTCTCCAGCTCTCTTTCACACTCCCACTAGCCCTCTTGGTCTGAAACTCTCTCTCTCTCTCCATTCCTCTCTCTCCCTTCCCTTTCTCTGTTTCTCTGTCTCTCTCTCTGTCTCTCTCTGTCTCTGTCTCTCTCTCTCTATCTCTCTTTCGGTCTAGTCTTGTGGACCTGTGGTTCTCACAGTTCAACTAATCCCCCCCTTAACTTGGCAGTGAGCAACCACACAGGATATCAACCAAGTTGTTTCTCTTCCTGCTTTTGGACACCAAGTTGAGCCAACTTGACACAATGAATCAGTAGCAAACCACTTTCCTGACCAGAGGAACAAACTTACTGGAACTCAGGTAGGAGGAAACATATACAATATAAGCCGTTTTTACCCTAAATATTATTCTTGGACCATATTCTAAGTCGAGGGGTTATTTTCAGATGTATACAGGCGTTGGTCAGTGCTACATATTCATAGGCTTTGTGGTGTGTATGTTGAGAAATGAACTTCCCAGACATCGAAATACCAGTTAGTTATCACATACAGTTGACTTGAATTATCAAGAGTTATATCATCCACACATACCTCTGGCCCCTACGTGGGTGTGTGAAAGCAGGGGTGTCTCTGGTTCCCTCTCTTACTCATGTACACACACACATACACACACACACACACACACACACAGTCTCAGTTCCCAGACGAGACGAGGATGTGCAGACAGGCAAGACATGCAGCCTTGGGCTCCAGCCAGACATACTCGTACTCTGCAGGGAGCCATCCACAGGGCATACCTAACACATCTTACAAGCAGCTCAGTTTGTAGTGTGCATGCATGAGTGTGTGTGTGTGTGTATGAACAACACCTTCGTATAGGATCTCATGAATATTCATGAGTTCATAGAGTTTAAGTGTGTCGTGGGATCCTCTGCAGATTCGCTCAGATTCCCCACTTCCCTCTGGTATCCCATCGACGGGAAGAGTGGAATAAGAAACAGAATAAGGTGGAGATTGGTTTTTACGCACCTGCTGGAGTCTGCTGTTTTAATGAAGAGGGGGGTCCTGAGGCCTTTTATGATCATCTACAGGAGTTATTTTCTCTCAAGTCTGGTGAAATAAAGCCGACAGCCTTTTCCTGTTCGCCGACTCCACAGATGGACGATCATTGTCTCTGTTTATTGCTTATCGATCGGTAGGGAGGACCCCTTTCTTCACATTTAACAAGCGTTTCATTTAGCCCCTTTGAGGATCATAATGTCACAGACAATGTAACCTGTATCCCATCCATCTAAGGACAGTCAACTTCATCAGCAACCTCACGCATTCTCAGCGATCAAACTCATTTCAGCCATCAGGGAACATTTATATTATGTTTTTCCAGCAGCTAATGGTTGTTTTTGAGTGCTGCGACACATGCTTGTTTGGCTGGGGGCCAGCCAGGTCTGCTCAACCTGGGTGCTGACGGAGAGGGAGGGCTGGGAGAAGGGAACTGGATCCAGGAAGCTATCGCTCCTTATTTCCTTCCTTTAAGACCTTCGTTTTTGTCACACATAGTTTGACAAATAACTGTCTTATTCTCAGTCTTATGATGCATAAAATGCTGACGCGTTCCCCCCCGCTGCTATTCATTATTATTGTGTCCCCAGTGCTTCCTACCCCAGGGCTGCAACTGTAGCTGTAAACACTGTTCATCAAAATCAGACTGTTATCTCGTCCACACGGCAGGGGACAAAACACTCAACTGTGTCACTGCTGTACTTTTCATCACATCCCAATCGGCTCGTTCAATATCTCATGATGCTCCATTAAGATAACAGGGAAATCATAGAGTGAGTGAAGACGGAGGGAAGGTTTGTGTGCGTGTGTGTAAGTGTGTGTGTTTGTGTGTGTGTGTGTGTGTGTGTGTGTGTTGGATTGGCCTGACACAGTGTGTCAGAGCTGACAGGTGAGCAGCGTGGCAGTTGGACTGAGGTCCGGACACGCACTAGCCAATGCTGGGTTCAGATAACCTCTGTGGACAGAGAAACGCCTACAGCTGATCTCTTGAAATGGATTTGTGTTCCAGGAGGGGATATCTGTTTGGCTCGCTGTAATCTGATTGACCACTGCTCCAAGGGCTAGGCTGTGTGTGTGTGTGTATGCGTGTGTGTGTGTGTGTGTGTGATTTGTGTTCATCAAGGTGTTCTGGACCAGGGCTCAGCTTAGCAAGGTCATGTCTGCAAAGGAATAAATTTGATTGAAAGCGCTGGAAGAGATGGATTTTCCATCTGTAGTTGGATATCATATATTTGTGTCATTGCTCTCTTTTATCCCCTCACTCCGGATTGGCTCAGAGGGATGAATAAGTCTTTGGACCCGTGCAAACACTCATACACACACACACACACACACACACACAGACTGCTCTCTCACGTATATTGTCATTTATACACATATACAGAAACGCACACTCACACATATATTCGCACACAGAAATTTCGGTGACCATCCTATCTGAGTTGTGCGTACGTGTGAACACTTTCAATGTTGATGTTCAGCTGTGGAGATGAAAGACATTCACCTCAAGGCTTATTTGGGCCTCTTTTTAAACATTTAATTGAAGTTTTGCAGTGATTATCCTCATTCTTATTCACAGACGAAGTGGAAATGTAAACACTTGAGACATGGAGACAGATAACAAGTTTCATATATTTCATCGTCAATACAATTCTATGAGAGGTGGTACATTGGGGTATTTTGTACTTTTCATCTGATTCATACGTGAATGCAGGTAGGAGCCATCCGCTCTCTTTGAGGGTGCCTGGGTCTGGTGGAGCTCCTTTCAGGCTGCCAATTGGAGCATTTCCGGAGTGAGGCTTTTAATACACGCACCATTTCATGGCCCAGGCAAGCACATTTTGTCAGCACCTATGGGCTCTGTCCATTTCTCACTGCAGTCCAAACAATTTGTTGGTGGAAAAAAAACGTGTTGCCCCAGCTGGAGTTTCAGCATGTACTTAATACTGCGTATGCAACTTGTAAAACTGCCTTGTTTGCAGAGCTTCCATAGTATTTTTTCGCTTTACCCTCCTCTGGTTATTTCGTCATCGATCAGAATCGGATCAGCTGCATGGACCTCTCAGGTTCAGTCAGAACTTCTGCATCAACCAGGCCTCTGGGCCTCCTTACTCGGACTTACACACACACGCTTACACACACACACGCTAGCTTACACACACACGCTTGCTTACACACACGCACATGCTAACACACACACACATGCTTAAACCCACACACTTGCTTACACATGCGCACACGCATACACATGCACACATCCATGCTTACACCCGCACACTTGCTCACATACACACACATGCTTACATCCATACAAATGCACACACTGTAAGAGAGACAATTGTGTCCTCTGGTTAGACTGCAGCCTCGGTCTATAGAGCAGTCTCATTGGCCCCGCCCACACAGTGCTGAAAGTCGTGTCTGGCGACCCTTATAATTGGATGTAAGCTTGTTCCACACACATAACAGCAGCATAACGTGATTTCACTAGGGGGCTCTGGCTGTGAGTGTTTGGACGCTTGCTTTCATCTGCCGTTTTAAAGGTCAGGCTGCTCTTTCAGGTAGCATGGAGGCTGGCTGTGTTGAAGAGGAAGGCTCTCGGTTGGCTCGCAGATTGATGTCAGCGAGAGGCAGAATGACTGTTTAAAAAAAAATCTGTGGGACTAAAACTCCTATCTTGTTAAATCCCTTGTGGCTGTGCTCAGTCCTGTTAGTGGTCAGAGGATCATTTAAAATGAAAATGCTAAACCCCCCCCCGCCCGCCTCCGTGGTATAATATTATATCACACTGTAAAGCCTATGTAGACTGTCAGGGAGTCATGTAAATACTGTCTGGTTAAATTGGCTGGGTAAATTCTGGTTTCAGCTCTTGCGTTAGACTGAGAGCTGCTGTTATCGTAGAGATCTTGAAGGATGCCACCAAGTGTGCCAGTGTGTTGTAGTCCCGGTGTTCACCACTGGTGTTCATACGGTTCAGATGCATGAGAGAACAAGTTCCAATTTTATGACACGAACCAGTCTGTCTGGTAGCAAGAGAACCCCCGCCCCCCCATACCAACACCACACCACCATTCTCTCTCTACAAGATTGAAGCTGCCCTCCTTCCCTCTCACCAATCCTTTCAGGACTTTAGACGAGAACATCCCATGTTTGGTTAACAAAAAAATAAATAAAGAACCCAACGCAGCAAAATCGCACATACAGTGCCACCAGTCGCTCGCCTCCCTATTCTCTCATCGCTTCTTCGTTTCAGTTTCTTCTGTGTTGCACAGTTTTCCCATAATAGATGAATCTTTCAACGCGGCGTCCCTCCACAATTCTGCCAACCCCCCATAGTCCCTTCCTCTCTCCCCCTCCCCCCCACATTCTTATTCTCCTGCCGTCCTCCTCACACCTCTTTCTATACTTCTCTCTTCCCCTCCTGCCTCTATACCCCCCTCACACTTTACTCCCACTATCTCCACCCTCCTCCCACCCCTCTTCCCTCCACACCACTCCTTTCTGCCTTTATAACATTCCCTCTTTTCTTCCCTTTCCAATTCTTTACCTACTTCCTCGTCATTCTAGCACTCGTTCCCTCCTGTTCCCTCCGATCAACCTCTTGTTCGCAACCTTACTCCGTCGGGTTTACACCATCCCTCTCTCCTTCTCAACCACTACCTCGTCACCCCCGCGGTCCCTCCTCTCCCCCCTCCCCCCCACATTCTTTACCCTGCCGTCCTCCACTTCCTACTTCTCTTCCTCCTGCTCTACCCCCCCTACTCCCACCCCACCCTCCTCCCACCCCTCTTCCCTCCACACCTCTTCCTTCTCCTATAACATTCCCTCTTCCCTCCACACCTCTTCCTCCTCTTGCACCTTTCCCTCCTCCCTCCACACCTCTTCCTCCTCCTACACCATTCCCTCCTCCCTCCACACCTCTTCACCTCTTCCTCCTCCTACACCTTTCCCTCCTCCCTCCACACCTCTTCCTCCTCCTACACCTTTCCCTCCTTCCTCCACACCTCTTCCTCCTCCAACACCATTCCCTCCTTCCTCCACAACTCTTCCTCTATCCCCTTTTTCCATTCTCCTGTGTCCCCTCCTCTGACTTTACCCCTCAACCATGCTTCTGCCCCTTCTTCTCTACCCTCTCCATTATCACCTGCACCGTATGAACCCATCAACAAACAAATACAACACCTTTTCAATCGAACATGAGACAGAGAGCATGCTTTGGAATGCGTTCACATGCCCGCCGCCACATTTCAAGGATTAGGGGCGGAGCGATGTTTGTCAGAGCTGGGACTTACAAGGATGGAGCAGGAAGCTGTACTGTAGCGTGAGGGAATGCTGCACGCTGCTATCTCACGCTCCCCAGGGTGATTTCTTATGACTTCTCTGTACTTGCATCACTGTAGGGTGGCTCCATAAGCTGCTTTTAATTGCTTTTCATATCCCCACGTCGCTGTGTTTATAGTTTAATCAAATGTTTGATGTAAATCTCTAATAACGTGATATCAGTGCCCATGTGGTGAGACCCACTGTGCTCCTGGAGTCTGCTACTGTCTGTTGGGGGAGGAGGGAGGTAGATTGTTATTCCTGGGCCTGAGCCTGGGCCTTGGTCCTGGTTACAACCACAGTCATCACTATTAGTGGGGACAAGACTACCCCTCCCCCTCTCTCCTCCCTCTCCTCTCCCCTCTAACTCTCAGTCTTCCTGCTAATGCCTTGGTAATTAGATGTCTAATGTCTCTCTCTCTCTCTTCACTCCTTTAGGTGGTGAGCATCTCTTTAAGAGCAACCCCCTGTCAAAGTGTGTGTGTGTGTGCTAATCTGTGCGTGAATCAGAAGCACCACGACTTCAAACCCTCCTGTTGGCTGGACTCCTAAAGGAGAACCCCAAGAGCAGGCTCCCTCCCTGGGCTAAGGGACCACACGTCCAGCCTAGCTCTTAGCGGACCAGGACCAGGACACTCCCAAGAGCAATGTGACGGCCGGACTCGTCCAGCACCTGACAGGCAGTTATGGATCTGAGCACCAGCACCGAGTGAACTTGCACGTGTCCAGGTATCAGATTATCAGTGCTGTCGACTCATTCTACGCCTAAGCGACATTTGCTTATGTTACCTGTATTTCCTACTGGAGCATGACATACAAAGTCATGTTTGAGTATGTGTCAGAAACGGAGACGCTCTTCCTGGTCTGTGTCCTTGACGCCCTACTGTGTGGTAGTGTCACATTCATTATCACACGTTGCCTCCTGTACAGCACTGCACTTCTGCTTTCCTGCTCAGCATTTCTAATGCAATCTGTTTTAGAGAGTCAGAGAGAGAGAGCCAGAAAGAGAAAGAGAGTATCTTGCCTAAAGTCAGCATGTGCGTTATCTTGTACAGTTGAAATGTGCTGGCACATTCCTGCATGCATCTGCCTGAACAGACCGCTTCACAAACAGAGTGAAGCAGGCGGGTCACTATTGTACTGTGCATGAATTGGATCAGAATTATGTTTTCCAGACTGCCTCTTTTCTCCTTAGAGCAGAAAAGGACTCTTACGTCTGTGGAGGTCAGCAAGGATGAACCTGTTCACTGCTCTGCCTATGCCCCTCTGTCTCTGCCTCTGACTCTGTGCCTCGGCCTTTCTCTGTTTCTGCCTCTCTATGTGCCTCTGCCTCTCTCTCTCTCACTCTCTCTCTCTCTTTCTCTCTCTCTCTCTATCTCTCTCTCTCTCTCTCTCTCTCTCTATCTCTCTCTCTCTCTCTCTCTCTCTCTCTCATTCTCTACAGTCTCAAAATGTGGGCTGCAGATTACCAGGCCTCAAAAGACCTATATTTAGCTGCAGATTAATTCTTCTGTTGATTAGCTAACCCTCATGCTCAGTGCTTATTCAAAGTTTTACACAACTGATCTCATGATCGAAACTCACGTTTGGACACAACCCCCACGCTAGTGACTTTCCCCTCATTTAATATATTTCTCAACAAATCAGTTGTTGCGTTGGTTTGGAGGCTAAGACCGAGAGGTTGAAATAGGTCGAGTGAGAAAGGAGAGCAAGAGGAGTGAGGCAAAGAAAGAGGTAGAGTGAGAGAGGGATGGGGAGATTGAGTGAAAGAAAGTGAACAGGACTGGAGAGGGAAGGAGGGAGGAAGAAGAGGTGGTGCGTGAGAATATCTTATCTAAGTTGTCTTTGTGGTTGAGACAGGTGTTGACCACTTCCCCTCATACAGGAAGACACTGGCCGACTGGCTTCACTACAGAGGAAACAGTCTCCCTCACCAGCAGATGGAGGACAGCATGAGCTCACACTGCACGCACACACGCACCAACACACATTTACACATTTGCACACTTAAACAAACAACCATATACACTGACACACACCACGCACGCATACTAATGGAATCAACCAGTCAAAGTTTGTGCTGAGGGATAGGACGCAAAGGACATCAGGCACACTGTAACCTCCAGCGCTGTGAGGGATGGGTACAGAACAGGAACTTTCAAATGTTTTCATACCAAGGATGCTGTCTTCACCTGAGGCTTGTTTCACTTCTCATCAGCTGATTGGACCATATCTTCCCCTTTTGACTTTCTTGTGGGTCACCTGTACATCATACTGCATCATTATTTCACCAATACTACCTCTGCATACCTTTAAATGTCTTCTTTTTAGACTGTACATCCAACGGCAAGATTACCCACATAAAATCACACAGGTGGACAGATTCGTATGACTCAGTCTAAAAACTAGCAGAGATGCGTCAGCTGACACATGGATCTCCAGCTGAGATCCTTTCTAGACTAGTTGTGTGTGTGTGTGTGCTGGTGCAGGCATGCTTGCATGCATGTCTCTGCATGCAGACAGACGTATTACGCGTGCAAGTTGCTTGTGTTTGTTCAGTGTGTGTGGGGGTGCGGGGGGGTGTGTGTG
>BROE01000007.1:2054623-2321214 GCA_036571765.1 Plecoglossus altivelis
GGGGAACTTATGTGAGCGCCACTCTGGCCCGCCTTCGTCTTCCAGCCCTTGTCAGAGCTGGTTAGAGACTGGGCTTCCCTGTACACCCTGTCTCAAGCTTCCTTTGTTGCAGCCAGAGAAGTGGATGTGCTACTTCCTGTTTCCAAGGGGCCACTGAGTTCGCAAAGTATCCCCTCAGCACAATGGCTCAGACTCCTTCACGGTCACTTTCCTCATAGTGTGTATGCTTGAGGGGCTGTGTGTGTGTGTGAATGCCCTGCTGAGAGAAAGACAATATGGCTCAAGGCAGAGGCCCTGCTGAATGACCCATATTCCTGTAGAATTCAGCCCAGACAACAGGCTTACACAATCCTAATCAGCAATGTGCCTCTTATGACATGATCCACTGGGTGGGTTTTCCCCCTACGAAAGAGGATTTGAAGTATGTGTGATGAACATAATCACTGTTCTCTAGGTCTTTGTGTGTGCTGTGGCTTACTATTGCCTGTGCAGCCATTCTTCTTTTTTATCCCCTGTTCTATATAAGTTGCTTCACTTGTTGCTTCTTTCTGGTGCCGGGTCAGCTGTTGTGTAGCTCTTGCATGATCAGCTTTGCCTCTTGCTCCATGGCAACTATCTTTAAGTCTCTGTTCCTAGGTGATGTCAGAGCGCATGTATAGTCAGAGGAGAGTGGGAGTGTAGTTGCTGTGACTGATCAGATCAGAGGAGAGGTGACCCTCCACATGTCTGCCTGCCGGGAGGAAGGTTGTGATCTCCTCGTCTCCTCATCTCTCATTCTCCTGGTATCTCCTCAAGACCCTCGAAACTCACCCAGAATCAAGTGGCTCTTCCACAACTGAGCCTATCATTTGTTTCTATAGCGCACACCTCTTTGTCGTCGTCGTCCTCTGTCCTTTCCTCCCACAAAATCAAAGGATTTAGGTTGATGGATTGCTTGCGTCCTGCGTGGAAGAGAGACAATCTGTTTGTATTCTCACTGGGAGCCGAAGGCACTGTTCTGTCAAAGGGAGAGAGGGAGTGAAGGAGTGGAGGAAAAAAGAGAGAAGGTGAGAGAGAGACAGAGAGAGAGAGAGAGAGAGAGAGAGAAAGGGGACGGAGAGAGATAGACAGAGAGAGAAAAGAAAAGAAATGTCATTGTGACCTCTGTTTACCAACCAGGTTAAAAAAATGTCACTATAGCAACAGCTGTACTGGCGCTGTTCCACAGACACTCTCTCCCTGGTGTAGAGTAACCTGTCTCACCCTCTCTACCTAGTATAGCGTAGTCAGTCTCACCCCCTCTATCTAGCATCGAGTAACCTGTCTCATCCCCTCTCCCTGGTGTAGAGCAGCAATCTAGCAATCTCTTACCCACTCTCCCTATCTATATCTCTGTGGGTATCCAAAAGTATTACAAGTACACATAGATAATCTAGATATTACAGTGCCCATTCTGCCTGCCATTCTTTCCACGTAGATGTGCTCTTTCTTTCTTTCTAATTCTTTGTCTTACTCTCTCTTATTCTTACTCTCTCTTAATCTCTCTCTTGCTCTATCCTTTTTCTCCCTCTCCCTCTCTGTGTCTCGATCTCTCTCTTTATCCTTTTGTCTCTCTATCTCTCTGTCATTCAGTCTCCCTCATTTTGTCCTCAATCCTTTCCTCTCTCACGCTCTCTTTCTCTCTCTGTCAGTGCCTCGCTCTGATCTCTTGTCTTTCTTTCTCCGTCTCAGTGTCTCTCAATCTCTCCGTTCCGTATCCTTCTCTGAATGTCTGTCTGTCGGTCTGGCTCTCTCCCGCTCTCTCTCTACCTGAGTGGTACCAGTGCTCTTTCGCTGGTAATGATAAGTGTCAGCTCGCTGTTTAGTTATTTCGAACACAGACGGTGCACATTATACTCAACTTTTGACAGTCTCACAATCTCTGAATGACGGAGAGTTGAATGCTTGTGGTGGTGGTGGTGCAGTGGCACTAACTAAAGTGTGTTTCATGTGTGAGAAAGAGAGAGGCCGTGAAAATCTGATGGTATCAGGAAAGATCTAGAGCTTGGTTGAGATATTAACTGTGGCTCCGTGACAACCAGACCGGCACGCACTGTATACATGTACACAAACGCACACAAACATCCACACTTCTCTCCTTCTGCTACTATTTCCTTACCTCTCTCTCTCCCTCTCCCTCTCTCTCACTGGCTCGCCTCATTTTCTCCCTCTCTCTCCTCTTTCTTACTCTATTTCTCTCCCTCTTTTTTTCTGCACATACACACAGGCACACTGGCACACAAATAACCCCCCACACACACAATCTCTTAACCACAGATGAACAAACTGGCAGACATTGGGAAAGCACAGGCGCGCGTTTTACTGCTTTGAAACCACAAATTGAAGTAAATATTTTCTGTTTAATTACGGACTTGGCCGCCATACATCTCAAGAATGTGAAAGGCTTTCCCAAATGCTTTGAATCTGTGAGATGTGACATTTTACACGCCTGCCCATTCATGCTCACTAACGCAATGGCTGGACCCAAATGTGATAATATTGTGGCTAGCACATCTTTTTAAGAGGATTATCGCTGCCATAATCACTCACTATTTATGTCATTTTGAACTTTTAGAACAGCTTTTTAGAACAGCTAAAATCTCAACATTGGTTATCAAGGTTTGGGACAGTGGCATGGTTTTTTCGGCAGAATGGTTGGTGTACAGTTCCTATGGAGACACACTTCAAATACTTAGCTATGAGTCTTACTCAAGTAAAAAGTTAGATTGATTAGTGCTGATGTGTGTGAATGAACAGGGCCTCTCTCTCCCTTTCTCTCTCTCTCTCGCGTTCTCTCTCTCGCGTTCTCTCTCTCGCGTTCTCTCTCTCTCTCTCTCGCGTTCTCTCTCTCGCTCTCTCTCTCTCTCTCTCTCTCTCGCGTTCTCTCTCTCTCTCTCTCTCGCGTTCTCTCTCTCTCTCTCGCGCGTTCTCTCTCGCGCGTTCTCTCTCTCTCGCGCGTTCTCTCTTGCGCGTTCTCTCTCTCGCGTTCTCTCTCTCTCTCTGTTTCTCTCTCTCTCTCTCTCTCTCTGTATGTGTCTTTACATATCTTTTGCCGAATCGCGCTGCTGGTGCAGGATGCATGTGTGTACTGTAAACCTTTGAGCCAGCCTCTCTCGCTTCCGGTCTACACTCTGTGGTCTCCTTTTGAAATCCTGTGTTAATAACCCCCAACAAATCCTTTTCATAGTATATGGGCTGAAGCGTATCTATTCACAACGGTACTTCAGGGTTACGCACTGTAGTTTAGAGTTAGCGGTTAGCAGTAAGCTAGCTGCCTCCCTCTACCTTCCCACTGATCGGCCCCTGCATGTTGTCCCTCAGCTGGGAGATGTTACATTTGTTCCAATTCAGCCTGATGCTGGCTGACGCAGCAGGGCTGGGCAGAGTCAGGCCCCAAGGTCATTACCAGTGCCCCAGAATCCCCCCCTCCCTGGGAAGTGAGGCAGGTTGATTAATGGCTCTGTGCGGAGCACGGAAGGAACCTAGGCTGGCGACAGCCCTGGGTTGGAGAGGTGAAGTTGATGGAAGTCATGCAGGAGAAGGAGGGAAAGAGAGGTGGAAGGGCTCCGTGTGGTAGCTCTGCGTGGAAGGGAGCTTCATGAATAGGGCGACTAGAAGAACGGTCAGAAACATGGAGTCAGGCTGCTTCTTTTTTTTTTACTTCGGGAAAGTGTAAAGAATAACTACCCATATTGTTCTTTTTCCCAAAGCATTAAAACATTAACCACTTCAGGCACAAGTCGTTCACAAAAGTCTTCTTTAACAAACCACATGAGAGAAAATCTAGTTATGGATAAAGCACAATACAAATAGAATTAGAGTTTGAAGTGTGGTTTTCTCTGGACAGAGATTTAAATTGGTACAGTCTCTTCTCTGTCAGAGGTGAGAAGCACGAATTTGCTTTTTTTTGAATTTACTACAATAGTTGGCAAAAAAACGTAGCCATTTATGAGGTCTAGTCTGTTGAGCAGGTGTGTGATCACTTCCAAATCAAAAGTTTACAAATTCAAAGATGACAGCAACAACTAAATTGTTAGTTTAGTTATAACCATGCATGATTAAGTTCAGTTAAATGATTGAATAACCCAGGCAGAAGACCTGTGAGTATGAGCCCAGACAGCAGAACAAGCATCTCAACAGTCGAGGAGGACTCTGGTGGGAGTGTTTAAGTAGAAACAGGAGTGACAAGTAGAGCATGTCACATTTGACCTCTAAGCGGTCCTAGGTCTGTGCTGTCATTAGCAGATGGGGCCTGGTGGTGTGATTGATGTCATTAGGCGCATAGTAATTAGGTGACTGAAGTTGGAATGTGTGCTTCGCTCAAGTCTTGAGATATCAAACTCATTTGATGCAGATATTCTCCATTTCTGTGGTGAGGAAATATTAAAAAGAGAAAAAAGTGAGAAAAGAGTTCCACCTGACTAAAAATACAAAACTTCATATGTGGCATATTATGGTTTGTGAATTTTTCCAACAAAATAGGATTTTATGGACTAAAAGCAGGACCCTGAGGTAGAAGACCATGATGCTCATTCAGTGTTCAATTGGAATTACAACCAATAAACAATAAAACATGAAACTCCAAACTATATTCGTTTTCAATGGCAGTCTGAGTTACTGACTTGGCTGTAGGTGTGGTTGGAAATCTAAGTAGCCCAGCGACCTATTTTCATTATCGCCATATGTGTATAACTTGAAAATGACCCAAAAAGACGTATGTATTTTCATAATTTTATGATTGATTGTGATGCGGCTAAGATCAGTTTTTGGGCTTCTGACTGAACCGTCTTGTCTGTAAAGTGTACCGTTGTATGGGGAGAGGAACCTTGTGAATGTACACCTACGGCGCCGCATCGTCCATGCTGGCGCTAGTCTCCAGGTTACCATAGGTACCAATCGGGAAGAATTATAGTCCTCGTTTACAAAAAAATCTATTCGCTTCTCCAGTTTTTCACTCGGGTCTCTTAAAGTCAAATCTGGAAACAGGCTGCAAATGGTCATCGTAAACATTACAGTTTTCTTAATTAAAACGTGTATTTCAGGTTACGTCAACTCGAATCATTGTCTCCAAATTATAGCTCGCCAAATGATTCTGCTAAATGTGATGGTGCAATCAGAGTTTTGATTTGGAAGAACAGACGGCAAACTTTGAAAGGTCAAACGCGATTGCATCCGTTCAACTAGGTTAGAGACAACGGAAGTGGCTGGCAGATGGACCTATCGTCTTCACTCTGCAGTGCACTCTGGGAATGTAGTCCACCGTCTTTAAATAGAAAGTCTGCCCTGGTCCATTTCTCTGCTCCCTAAAGGCGGGAGCGCTGAGGCAAAGAGACCAGATGATACGCAGAGAAAAAAAATCCAACTCTACAGAAGACGCACTTCTGACCGCAGCCACCATCTATCCTGAGGCCTGTCTCCCACACAGGTCTGTGGGGCTGGGTGAAGATCCCTGGTGACTAGTGAGGGGATGCAGAATGCTGGGGCTCCCCTTCTAACAAGGACTCTGTGTGCCTTTGCCTTCACTTCAGCCCAGAGGACATGCCTGCATTGCCCTTCTCCAAAGAGACAGAAACATTGACACTGCCCCGAGAAAAGAATGTTCCCAAATTCAACCGGACTAATTGTGCTCTGTCTTAAAAGGGGGGATAAACGAGCAAGGAGCATTGTGTTCCCTTACCTAACTGCCTGGATGTCTATTTTATCTTTTAATTCTAGCTAGCGTGTTCTTTTCTGAAAGCGAGGGCTGTTCTGGCTAATTAAGCAGTCAAGCGCAAAACAACTGCAGAGACAGGGCTCTGATTATGTCACTGTGGGGTCTAACACCCCTGTCAGGAAGAGAGAAAGCTGAACACTACAAGCTAGACTCTACAAGATCAGTGCAGAAGAGAAGACAGTTGGACCAAAGGGTCTTTTCGTCACATTGTTTGTTCTGTACAGTGAACCGCGGGTTTCAGAAAAGACCAGGTCGCAACGTCAACTAACACTGCGTCTGCCATGTTGACATATAAAATACTGTGTCTGAGCCAGTGTGAAAAGTCTTTGTAGTGGTGTCCGCTGTCGTCCTCAGAGGAGAGGATGAGATCATGGTGAGGCTGGGGTCGGCTGTTGTCAGATGGCAGCAGGTATTTAGGTAGAAGGTAGGTGTGTAATCAACAGAACCTGAACTTAAACTCACACCACGACATAAGAGGTGTGTGTGTGTGTGTGTGTGTGTGTGCGTGTGTGTGTGTGTGTGTGTGTGTGTGTGTGTGTGTGTGTGTGTGCGTGTACATGCGTACCATAAGGCTGTGTGTAACTTTGAAGTAGCCTTCTGAAAATGTTTATTTCTCACTGTTCAGCCAAAAACATGATTGCACTGTTAATTGCAATTCTGGTGTTTTATGCAATCTGTGACACCCCTCAATAACATTGTCAAAGTGGATTGGATGCCAGCAAGTCAATTGAAATGACAAAAAAAAGAGAACTATTGTGCTATACATTATTAGCAATACATATTATTTTGTAATTCATTAATTAACATATGGTGTACAAATTCACTACCTATACAACTAAGATAGGATGAGGTATGCGTTAAGTGTATGTGAAAACAAATGGCCATTAATATATCATAATTTACATAGTTGTATATTAATTAATAAAATGTTGAGCATGTTCATGCCTGTTTCTGAGTCATGGTTACCCTTTTATTTAGCTCCCCAAATATTTAGTTGATATTCTAGACTGGTCTGTTTACAGTGGACCGAAACTTGGCCTCAGGGAGAATTCCTTATCTCTTCAACAAAACAGCAGTTTTGTCTCTCAGGAAACCTAACTCCTGTTAGTACAGAGGATGTTGTCATGTTAGCTGTGACTGGGTGTCCAGCCTTATCCAGGGAGCAGCGGGACAGCACAGAGGCCTCTCTCTGCCTGACTAACCCAGCACATAGCAGCCTACCAGCCAGGACAATGTCCTTACCCTGTGTCATGTGCAGTGCCTTCCAGCAGAGAATAAGGACACCTTGAAGAAGACTAAATATCCTGTGACTCTTTCCCGCTGATGGTAGTCGGTGACAGAGCGTTGGGCACTTCATCAAGATGGGACCATAAACTGATGACGGTAAACACATTGTGAAACGGATTGATTTATTTCCCCACAGAAACATGCTGAAGCGACAAATAGCATCAGTCTAATTAGAGAGGCGTTGTGGGTGGCTGCTTTGGGCTGGAGGAGATGAGAGGGAGGACTGAAAGAGGAACAGGGGAAGATGCTTCCTGGTTAGTCCGTAGGAGGAGGAAACATGTTGGCGGGTTACCCATGAGCCTTTGCGTTTGTCGTTTGCTTGATGCTGACGGACATGGATATAGAAATCAACCTTGTGAGGATGTTTGACTCAACGTGGACGTCTCGGTTCTTTGACATCCCATTGTCTTGGTGTTCCCCTCATCTAAAGGCTTTGTGGGGTGGAATCCCTTTTAGGAGAGAAGAGGGTGACATCACCGTGCTGTTATGACAGTGGGGAATATCCCTACGAGAGGCTTGGAGAGCTGCTGGAAGTCATCATGGCTGGGCCAGGAGGGCTGGAGGCAGGGAGGCTGAGGAGGGGGGGAGGTGAGGGAGTTTCTTGCTGGGAAGGGGGAGGTTGAAGGGCTGCCACGCTGGCAGACAATGGACTAGCAAAAACAAGAACCCACCTCCACAGACAAAGATGGAGGATGGCGTGTGGCACAGGGTGAGGGGCTCAGGGCAAGAGATGAGCATGTTGTTTTCCCATTCAGAAGCAGCTGGTCTACACAGAGAAGGCAGCCTTGTAGGGAAGGGGAGGCTGGGGAGAGTGAGAGGCACTTTACTAGAGCTTTGATAAACACAAGAGAAGAGGGAGATCTAGCAGAGGAAGAAATCATGTCAAACTGTTGTGGAAGAAATGGGAATTTCCTGTGTGCTTACATTAATCACTAACCAATTGGACTCGTCATTGGATACTAGTTAGTATGTTTCTCATGATAGCTTGCTATTAATAAGAAGTAGATTGTGTTTATGTGTCAGGGTTAATAAAGGTTTGGGGTCAGGAAAGAACTCCAACTATGATCTCTAGTCAGAGAGCGGTGATGAGATGGGAGCTGTGAATCTCTTTTCTGTGACTGTTGTAACATCATTACTGCCTGACTGTCACTATCTATGTTTACATTCTTGTGCCCCATAAAAGATGGTCCTCCGGCCTTCAGAGGGGAGAGAGATATGATCATGACCTAAACCTGCTGTTGTCATCATTTATTGTCTGGGTTCAGATTTTTTCTCCCAATCAGCAGATTGATAAATACATGTAAAAATCCAGAACTCAACTGAATTTAGTCACTCCGTTTATGAAGGGACAGCAAAAACACTTTTTTCAACAAAGTCCAACGCACGCACGCACGCACGCACACACGCACACACACACAGACACACACACACACACATGCTCTCTAGAAGATTCATACAAGAGAGGCCAGTACTCAATCCCAGCCCGACGGGTGCAGAGACAGATGATGACCAGAAAGGGAAAGAAGAAGGGTTAGGCGGAGATAGTTGGAGACCTCCCTTCATGTAGTCACAGTGGCTGGGGCGTGGCTGGGTTTATTAATCCCCCCCCCCCTCCCCTCCCCCTCAAGGAGATATTCATTATTGACCCGTCTGCTGCAGTGGTCTCGCCCCGGGCCAGGGAGAGGCGCGCCTCCTCCTTTGCTGTCCTGTCAGGTTGCGGAGGTGACGGGAGGTGCAAGCAGGAGGACAGAGGCTTGTCAAGTCATCTTCTCTCCCTGTGTTCTTTGCGGCTGCAGGTCTGTTCCACCCGCCTCAGCGGCTGGCTATCTGCGGCGTTATCTCTCTCACTCTCGGAAATGACCAGAATGAGCTGGCTAAAGTGCTTGTTAGTGCCCGATCCTTGAGGCCCAGGTTAGTCATGATTCTAGAAGATGGTGGGAGTAGTCTGAGGAAGGAGAAGGCCAGGATTGCTGCGTGGACCGGGGCGAGCTGTCATCCCCCCTGCATGGACCTGTCTCAGCTGTAGTTCTTTACTTGGCGTCAGGTGATGCTTCTGCACTGCTCCATGTCTGACCTGTGTGTTAGCGCCTGTGCGCTCATGCTCAAATGTGTGAGAACTGCAGCAGCGTAGCGTTAGCGCTAGCCTGGCTGAATTTGTCATTCCATCAGTGAAGAACAGCTGTAAATGGCGATTGGAACGCCACTCCTGTGTTCTTATTAGTAATCGACTCATGTCCGTTTGATGAATACTGTTATTGTGAGAGCCGTGACACTAATCTCATCTGAAAATTCATCAGTAAGTCTCTAAGGTTTTTTCTTGAGCCTTTTTATTCCCTGCTTTCCTCTTGGAATTGGAAAAGTTGTCTAGTTTCCCGCAGGTCTGGCTTTTACAAATCTGGTATTTGTCTTGAATTAATCAGTTTTTGCCATTTTTAAGCATGGGCAAGGACTGCCTTTTTGGCTATAGAACAGCAGTGCCACCTGGTGGACATGTATGTTATTACACTCTGTGGGACTCTTGTTCCAGTGTTTGGGACATGACCAGTCTCATTGTTAATGCTGTTTGGCCTCACACAGACACACAGCCACTGACTAAGCACTTAAGATACTCATGAATAAAGACATGCCTATGGGTTTTGACTAGTTACCATGTCTCCTCAATTACAACACAGTGTTTATCCTCTTGAAAACAGCTGCATAAACATGTCCGGTGGCTGACAAAAACTTTTTCTCACTCTGTTTTTCTGCAGTCACAATGATCCCTGTTCTGTTTTTGGTGGCAACCACAATAACACCCAATAACTCGTCCAGTGGAAACCAAACCAGCGGTAAGTACACAAACATACCTCATCCCAACGAGATTATGACCACCATGCTTATACAACTCAATCACACAGGTTCCCTTGTCAGTTGATGCTGTTGTGCTTGCCTATACAGTATTTGACCGGCATGTCTGCTGATGCTTGACTAGGGTCAGTCATTACCGGATCATAGCAGAGCAACAACAGATTGAGGACAGTCATTTGGAGCTTGTTGTGCCCCTTCTTAAGCTGAGACAAATGCTAGCTGTGGAGACCTCCTTCTTGTCTGGCTTCTAAGGCCACTCCTCTACTGCTGAGTTACTGCCAGGGTGAAATTAGCTTGTTTGGCCCCTGATACTTATCTGGGTAGACAAAATACTTCGGAGGTGAGTTCTTAAATCAGGCTTGTGTCCAGACCATAATAGTGGGGGGCCTAGTCGAGCCTTGCCAACCATAATTCAGACCCATTCCCCCCACATCCCCACCCCCAACCACCCCCCCGGGCCTCTTCCTGGCTGGGTGTTGACGCTCTGCTTCCTCCCTGTCTCTCCAGAGAACCAGCCCCAAAGCAAGCACATCCTTCCCACTCTGCTGGTTCTCTCCCTGCTGCTGGTCATCATTGTGCTCCTGGCCTGGTACTTGCTCAGGTAAGGCCACACAAGGTCATACATTCACTGCCTCCATGTAGGCAAGGAAATAAGAATGCACACAAATGCTGTAGAATTCCCCTTAAGCACACTCATAGATAATGGTCAAAAGGTCATACATTGTGTGAATAGAAATGCACACACACACACACACATACATGGAGGGAAGGGGCAGGGCATACATGTGATGTCACCTTTCCTCCTTAGTCATAAAGGCGGAGCCCATTCAGGAAGCGAGCCCTGCTCACTCTGTTTAAACTGAAAGCAGGCAGGCAGGCAGGCAGACAGACACACAGTTAGTTCTACACGGCAGTTCACTACCTTTAGTTCTAGAGTGTGGGCTCTGAGTCTGGCCTCTAATGAGAAAGAACAACTTTTCAAGCTTCAAATGGTAGGAGAGACGTCTGTTTTCCTTTTACATCTGCGTGTGTGTGTGTTTTTAAAGTTTAAACTTTCAGTTTGTCTGTTAGGGGCTTAGGGTCTCTCTCTCTTCATGTCTCATCATTCTTTATTTTCCTTGACAGGTTAAGAAACCAGAGAAAGGCTGTTGTGACCGCAGTCGACAAGAAGATACCAAATGGCATTTTTGAAGAGCAAGGTTAATTTCACACGCATACATACATTCATACATACATACATACATACACACACGCATACAGACACATACCCACATTCTCTCAGTGTGTGTGTGTGCAGGGGTTCCATGTCACCGTTGTGGTTGGGTTCAACTTCCGGGGTAGACATTGTGAAGAAGAGCCTGAGTAAATGTATCATCATTCTTTCGAATCAGACGTGCTAACAGTACGAATACATAACATTTACATGGACTTACGTTGACATAACCTAGTTCAGACTCGAAGGTTCTACATGTTTAGATTTACATTAATATAACACCATTGTAACTATCACTGTAACAATTTTGTAACAATAACTGTAGATATTAGTGTAAATAAGTTGTTTGAAATGAGAAAATCATTTGAGGGCATCTGAAGTATTGCAATATCAAGGTACTCTACCGGATAACCAGTTAAATAGGGTCAAGTTTGGACAGCTTGTCTCAGTCAAGTTTCATGTGAACAGCCACAGCAAAGGAGCGTGCAACCTCACCCCAGAAACGAGGGGGTCCCACTGCTCATTTGGCTTGACAGAAAACATGTTGGCGTCCCTCACAATGTTGGACGGGTAACATTATAAAAGGAGTGCCTGGGTGAATTCCAGAATTCCAGCTCTGCTCCAGCTTGTATTGAACAAGGCGTTGTTTAAACGTGACAGGTCGTTTGAGAAGGTAGACGACATTTGGTTCTGATAGCGCAAACCTTTGTGGTGTGTAACTTTAATCTTAACTTTACACTTTGGTGTGTAACTTTGACTTTAACCTTTTGGTGCTTATTTTGAAAGGCTGAAGACATGCTGACTGCGTGTGTGTTTGCGGGCGTGTGTGTGTGTGTGTGTTGCTACGATGTTGACACAGCCTCTCCACTAGGTCACCTACTGTACCACAGTACTGGTTGGACAATATTGTTCCCTCCTGCCACTTACGCAGCTCTTTATGGAAATCTGTGTTATTCTGACCTCTTTCAAGTCCTTAATCGTTGTGCTGTTAGGGTACTGTGCAGTTTTCTCTGGCGTTGAATGTGGCTTGTGGTTTGATCCTGTGGAGTCCAGCCTTCTGCCAGAATACTGCAATGGGATTGCTGGTGGATCATTTAGTTGTTTCCGACCGTCAAGTACATTTAGCCCAATCAGTCCATCCTCTTGCGTGAGATTACAGACAGCTGTTCAACCCCTCTTCTTTCCTCTCCTCTCTTCCCCTCCCCTCCCATCTCCTTCTCCCCCTATAGAACAGCAGACTGTGGTGCTGCTCCCCAGATCCCCCTCAGCCTCCAGGACCTACCTCCCCATCCCTGTGGACTGCCTGGAAGAAGAGTACCGGCTCCGCTCTGCTGATGACGGCAAGCTCTTCAGGGAGGAGTTCAACGTAGGTGCCCCCCCCCCCCCCCCCACCCCCCGACCACGACTACAAATCAACCTTCTGTACAGCTTCTTGCACTCTTGGATTTAGTATTTGTGTTGCTCTAAAGAAAATGCTGTGGAGCTGTGGTAATGTGATTGATTCACGTTAGTAGCTGCTAAGTGATTGTTTAGTGCTGTGTGTGTGTGGTGTGTATGTGTCGATCTGCACAAATATGTTAAAAAATGTTCAGGGAAATGAGTGGGTGGCAAACACCCACTCATACATGATGCATGTATAACAAATCAAGAAAGAAAAACGATTCTATTCTGGGCTGTGGGTCAACCTAGCCAGACATCAGAACCAATGATTCACGTACTTTAAATTGCACACCAGTATGAATTTCAAGTATTTCCCCTGCATAGGGGAAGGGCTGCCTTTAAATGGACTGTTTATTGTTGGCTGTAGAGGAAGTCCTCAAACTGGACAAAGAACCATAGAATGCGTGGTTGCACATCAGTCTGGAGCGTTTTAATGGAAGTGTGGAAATGTAAACCTATGGTGACACTGCTGTTGCAGTGCCTGCCCAGTGGCTACACCCAGGGAACGTGCGACGAGGCCAACAAGGAGGAGAACAAAGACAAGAACAGATACCCCAACATTCTACCATGTGAGTAGCTCTCTACTCCGAGCGCTTCTAGAACAGCACCGAGGAGAAGGAAGTTGACAAACCGAAGTTACACCCCACGGTGATAGATTTGAGCTTCCTTAGAAGCTCGTAGAGGTGTTTCTCTCTTTCTATCCGCCTCCTTTCCTGTGGCACGCAGTATCAGTTCCTAGTTTCATTTTCTCACTTGTCACCTCTTCCAGGTTCCACTACAATGTGGTTTTGTAAACTGAAATGCATGGTGGCCATTGAGCAGTTCTGTTTGTCCGCGTTGGTAACGCCTGTTGTTGTCTAAAGTGCATCTGTCTCACGAGCAGATGACCAGTCCAGAGTGGTGCTGACTCAGCTGGAGGGAAACCCCTGCTCAGACTACGTGAACGCTTCTTATATTGATGTGAGTAGGCGGATGAACAGACAGACAGTCAGACAGACAGACAGACAGACAGACAGACAGACAGACAGACAGACAGGCTGTGAGAGATTGGTTGATTGACTGATTGACTGATAAATATTTGGTAAACAATTCTACTTATGTTTGTCTCGTTTTTAGGGCTACACTGAAAAGAACAAATTCATAGCAGCACAAGGTGAGGCTTCTGTAAGGCTGTTTCAAAAGCAATTTACAGTTTTGGTCTTAATTATTTGCAGTGACCAATTGCATGTTTTGCAAAGTTAGCCGCTTCAGTATTTGTTGATTATTTTTTTTTACATGTTTCGAATACTGGAAAACATGAATATTCAGTATAATACACAATGTCCCCCCTTTTATAGTAATTACTCTTATATTACACTCTTATCATGCTCTCTTATATTATTTACACTCATTATTATTGCTCATTATTACTCATTTAATTCATGTAATCTGAATTATAGAAGGATTTTAGCTGACTAGAGCTTGTTTACACTTTCACACAAGCTGATGATATCATTTAGTGGAATTGTTAGCTTGTCATTTTTCATGCCAGGGCCCAAAAACAGTAAAAAGTGAGTTTTTGTGCTGACGTTTTTTTTTTATTGGGCCAATGAAACTTCAATTTAAATGCTGCCGATCACTCTGCTCAATAATTTAGAAACAATGACAGTCAACACCACTACAAAGGAAACAGCTAACTTTGCAAATGCAACATGCATGACTCCGCCCACTTACCTCCGTTTCTGAATGACTTTATGTATCAGGACCAAAGCAGGACACAGTTGCAGATTTCTGGCGGATGATATGGGAGCAGAAAGCAGCCACCATAGTGATGCTGACGAACCTCAAAGAGAGGAAGGAGGTTTGTGTTGGAATACTGCCTTCTAGTGGACGCATGTGAACCGTCTAATGCTCAGGTCTATCATCAGCTAGCTGAGAATTCATTGTATATTGACAGCTAAGCAACACTGTGCAGAAAGAAATAGAGAAATAACAGATGACAGATGTTCCACAGTGGCTTCCTTCCCATGCCAAATTCTTGCCTAGATGTGAAATAGAACAGTGTCTATGCAGCATCATAGCAGCCATGTTGTGTTAGTGCACTCCATCTTTTTGAGCACAAACCATCCTAGTAAGCATACTCTGTTAGTACACTATTTCCCTTCTGTCAGCAGTTTCTAAGGTGCTGCATTACCACCAGACAGCATACAGGAGAGTTTGGGTGTTCTTTTTATAACCCTAATCCACAATTATGCATGTGCGTGCTTAGACCAGGAAGTGTGTACTTGTATGTGTGTACTTGAATGCTACTAGGAAGGTGTCCCGTCCTCTGCGGAGACACATTAGTGCCCTCATTACTGTAAATGCACAGGACATAACTAAATACATGCAATGGTTATGTTTGTACATGTGTGTGTGCGTTGTTACACCTACATTGGTTATTGCATGTTGATGTCTGCTTTGGAGGGTTGAGCCTGTGTGTGTTGTGTGAGTAAGTGAGAGTACACTTGTTGTGTGTGTGTATGTGTGTGTGTATGTGTGTGCAACATGTATTCACCACTTCCCTCTCTCTGCAGGATAAGTGTTACCAGTATTGGCCCGACCAAGGCTGCTGGACCTATGGCAATGTTCGTGTGGCTGTGGAAGACTTCACCGTCCTGGTGGACTACACCATACGCAAGTTCTATGTTCAATATGTGAGTTTCTTCATCCAATATCTCGAGTGACAAGGAGGGAAGGTGCTTAATGGCGCGCGTCCACTAAATGCGAACAATGCGATGATTTCTATTCCTTTTCGAAGAAGCCAGGCAAATTTCTTGCATGGTGCATTGTGGGTACACATGATCCCAGAAATTCGAGTTTATGGCTGTTTATCAATTCGAAGAACATGCTTGCGTCCTTGAGAGGAACGTTCTTGCCAAGCGTTTGTTCTTGCAACGACTTATGGGAGATCAGATGCGTTTTCTCTGGCCAAGTCACCATCTGATGCATGCTCTATAAAAGGAGGGGGATCAAGAACACTACCGGGTATTTTTGGCCTTCTTGGTGACTTGTTCTCTGGATTGGAGCTGTACTTGGGCAAAGAAAGATGACATTAAACAAGTTCGCAAGAACACAAGAATGGAGAAAAAACGTGGATTGATAGACAAGCCAAGATTTTCTCAAGTTGCATTCAACATATACAGTATATTCAACATAGATTGAATTACTTTCAACGTACATATTTGCACAGATATCTTAATCGTAAAATGAGCATGGTGCATTATGGGAAGGCAAGCGATTTGCATTGCTGTAGTGGACATGCATCGTTAGGAGTGGCTCTCCACATGACCTCAGGCAGCATTGACCTAGGATTGACCTTGGGATTCTTAAAGTGAGTGAGGTATGACCCCTGAGAGGAGCATTGATTCAGGGTCGAACTGGGGGATCAGGATATCAGGTACATAAGTACTGTGCTTTACAATGGAATGGATAGCATTTAGATGCTGGGGGTGGGGGGAAGCAATGTGGGGGTGATAGTAAAGGTGTTCTCTTTCCAAATGGGGGCATTACTAAAGTACTCTGAGAACAAGAATTTGCAGAGCTCTATCTGCCTTCTTATTTTATCAGCTGTTTTGTAAGCCCTCATTGTGAGGTGGTGAATGGTGGCCATGGTCTTTAACGGGAGGGCCTAACCAGAGAAGGCCTAACTAGGGTTTATTTTCAGAGTAGCATGAAAGATGCTGGGACTACATATCTCTTTCTGTTCCCTCTCTCTCTTCCCCCTCTTTCTCTCCCCTCTCTAATCTCTCTCTGACCTATCCCTCTCCCACAAGCAGCAGGCTAGTGACACGTCCAAAGCCCCACGCCTGGTCACCCAGCTTCATTTCACCAGCTGGCCGGACTTCGGGGTTCCCTTCTCCCCCATTGGCATGCTCAAGTTCCTTAAGAAGGTCAAGCTGGTCAACCCATCCTTCGCTGGACCCATTGTGGTCCACTGCAGGTACAGTTCGAGGGGCTGGTACGGGCTGGCAGTGGGAGGGTGGGAAAGGGAAATAATTGTGGTAACCTAGAACATTACAATATCTCTGTATGTATTCCTAATGAATTCCTCCACAGTGCTGGCGTGGGCCGAACAGGTACCTTCATCGTCATTGATGGCATGATTGACATGATGCACCTGGAGCAGAAAGTTGACGTCTTCGGTTTCGTCTCTAAGATACGAGACCAGCGCTCTCAGTTGGTTCAGACAGACGTGAGTAGGGAGGTAGAAGCTGTTGCATGACGTGGCTTCCTCCCATGAGACATCACCTTTCAGACCGTGTTTCCCCGGGGACAGCAGTGTCCTCATTGAGTTGTCTAATGTCCCCTTTTGGTTCTCTCTCTGCCCCCCCAGATGCAGTACTCCTTTATCTACCTGGCTCTGCTGGAATACTACCTCTACGGGGACACTGAGCTGGACGTGTCGTCTCTGGAAGGACACTTGGACAAACTCCACAACACCTTGGCTCCCCTCGACAGAGTGGGTCTGGAGGAGGAGTTCAAGGTGAGCCTACCTCACGCATCCTGTCCCAATACAGGAGACCACAAGAATCAGTTCTGTGCCACATTGTTTCCACAAGGATTGTTTGTACGACGTACACCATACAATGAGCAGTGATAGGAAAGGGGGGGTGACGACGGGGGGGGTTGGTGCATCGACAGCTTGTCCACTACTTCGTACCACTGACCTAGACCTCTTCTGTGTTCCCCAGAAACTGACTAATATGCGAATCATGAAGGAGAACATGAGGATGGGGAACCTGCCCGCCAACATGAAGAAGAACCGAGTCCTCCAGATCATTCCATGTAAGGAAGCTGGCTGTTTTCCAGATGGACTTAGTAGGAGCATAGTCCCAGTGTTTCCACTCTTGTATTTCTGACTCAAAGAGGATAAGAAATGTCAGAATTCATTGTGTTCACAAGATTTTTTGAAGATTTTTCATCAGTTCCTTCCTACCTTTGGAAGGAGGCATGCAGTAGCATCAGTGCTGATATATGCATGGAAAGCCATTTGTGTGTGTGTCCACCCTTAGTTTTGAATCTATATTCTAATATTATGGAGAGTCATCATAGCACGTGCCTGTCAGGCAATTATCAGGAAATAAATCAGGATTCACCCCCTAGTGTTTAAGTGAGATAACAAGATGTATTTGTAAAAATAGAAGCAACAGCCAAATAGCTGATCCCTCCCCAGGAAACCAGAAGAACTCTCTTCAAAACCTTTCCACTGACAATGTAATAGATACACCACACTTCTTTTTAAAACCGTTTCTCCTCAGATGACTTCAACAGAGTGATACTCTCCATGAGAAGAGGGCAGGAGTTCACAGATTATGTCAACGCATCTTTCATCGACGTAAGCATCTCTAGTCTCCCGATTTGAACACAGTTACACACTCAATGTGTATCTGTGTTGTCAGATTAGCATAGCATCATTTGATTGTGACCAGAGCTAATGGGTGGCGCTGTGTGTTTGGCTGGGTCAGGGCTACAGGCAGAAGGATTACTTCATAGCCACCCAGGGCCCTCTGTCCCACACGGTGGAGGACTTCTGGAGGATGGTGTGGGAGTGGAAGTGTCACTCCATCGTCATGCTGACAGAGCTCCAGGAGAGAGAGCAGGTGAGTAGCTCTCCACCAGTCCCCAGGCCAGAGCTCCTCCAGTTACTAGACCAGGGGTCCTTCAGCCCCCAGCAAAGACTCTACTTTCACCAGGCCTAACATACATTCTTCCTGCAAGCCCATGGTGCTCTACTGTAGCTTTGTGGCGTGCCCAATACTGTTACCATCACAGAATGTTACATTGTTAAATGTCTTGTCTTGGCAGGAAAAGTGTTTGCAGTACTGGCCCACAGAGGACTCTGTCACCTATGGGGACTACAGCATAGAGATAAAGGGGGACACGTTGTGTGACACCTTTAGTCTACGAGACTTGATCCTCACTTTTGTCCCGGTAAGCAAATCAGATACTACAATTTATAGATAAAAAATAAATATGAATAAAATATTAGATATGCATGGGATAACGGTAGAATGTTGTGCCTCACATTATTATAGTAAAAGCATAATTGGTAGAGAGACCTTAGTAACCCAGGGTAGGGTGGGGTGAGGGTAAATTGATTATGCTATTTTAGGTTTTAAAATAGATTTGAAAATACTCAAATAAATATTCCAAATAAATACAAATTATTATTTTTTATTAGTTGAGTTTATTTAGCATATTTTGCATTTGAATTTCTGACGTGGTTTCCCAGGAGAAGCAAACAAGGCTGGTCAGGCACTTCCACTTCCATGGCTGGCCTGAGATCGGTATCCCCGCAGAGGGCAAGGGCATGATCGACATCATCGCCTCAGTGCAGAGGCAGCAGCAGCAGTCAGGAAACCATCCTATTGTGGTTCACTGCAGGTAAACATGGCATCACGTCCTGGAAGATTCCGGAAACTCTTAACACACTGGATACACCTGTGGTTTAAGATGCGCAAATGTCATTGATGGCACCTTATCAGAGAAGAATTGTCAGTCTGCTATACTTATGATTGTTTTGAGAAGAGTTGACGTCTGTACTAAACAAAGGTCCACAGTGACATGGTTTCAGTGGATGTGGTATGAAATTTTTATGAGCACAAAGTTCAAACACCTTTACAGCTCTCATTGCAGTCATCTTAGAGCGGCAGAGTCACTTTGCCTGTGTCTGTGTCTGCAGTGCTGGTGCTGGGAGAACAGGTACGTTCATCGCTCTGAGCAACATTCTGGAGCGGGTCAAGGCTGAGGGGCTGCTGGACGTGTTCCAGACTGTGAAAAGTTTACGAATGCAGAGGCCCCATATGGTCCAAACAGTGGTACGTATGGATCTCATGGCTAAGTATTTGGATGAATTTAAAAGCATAGCAACTCAAGCAAATGCACTGCATGCTATACATTTCAATGGCCCCATGTGTATTTTTTTAGATCTATAAGCAGCAGATTATCAAGGATTAGAA
The DNA here is from genome assembly GCA_036571765.1 of Plecoglossus altivelis. NCBI lineage: Eukaryota > Metazoa > Chordata > Actinopteri > Osmeriformes > Plecoglossidae > Plecoglossus > Plecoglossus altivelis. Next base: position 2,074,122 of record BROE01000007.1, read on the forward strand.
CTGCACAGTTATAATAGGATTATGTTGGTTAATGCTAACAGTCATACAACATATTAGAACCACAACATCCTAGCTCATATATGTAATATACTGTACACTGATACCACAAATCTTTACACAAATTTTTCCTTTTCACAGGAACAGTATGACTTCTGCTACCGGGTGGTACAAGATTTTGTTGACATTTTCTCAGACTATGCCAATTTTAAATGACCTTTTTGCCTTAAATACATTTTTTCAATGTTGTTTTTTTTATAATACCAGTTGGTTAGAATTTGTGTTTTACTTAACGGGGTGAAATTATCTTCTATTTTGCTATGCACTTGTTCTATCTGTAACTAATGCTTCATCCATCCCACCATGTAATATAGTATCTGTCTGTGGATAAATATTTTAAATTAAAAACTCAGATGAATAATGTATATGTCCCTGCATTTATATTACTTATTTTGTCATAGAATTTCAACTGGAATTTCAACCTTGGTCTAATTTTGTTGTATAATACAGTACTTGTTTATTCAAAGTGACTCATCCTATTTTTTGTTTTTGTTATTGTAAAGGTATTTATGTATTTTTGCTGGATTTCTAGTCCTGCAATTGGAGAACAAAATGCGAATGTCAAGATATTTTATTTATGTCAAAGTGTGTTCTTACAATGATTGATAACTTCTATCTGTGATCGGAGAGTCTATCTAGTCTTTCATATTTTATGTCTATAACGTAAATACTCATTTTAAACATGAAGCTCTTATGTCAGTAAGCATTTCTAGCACATCACAAAAAACATGCTGATATGCAAAGCAAGGATTTTAATTCAAACCCATTGTCCACATTCATTAGGAGGCTTTAAGGCATCTCACAGAATTCTGACCACTGTTTCGAAGACTGGAACATAGATCATATTTTTCAGTCTTGCAAAGTGATATGCAAATGCACATGTATAATAAAATAAAAAAGTATTATTCAAGTAATACTACAAAAAACACTTCAGTTTGCCTTTTGTCTGTGAGGCAATGGCAAATATTTTGCTAATGCGACTGCACATACTCTGAAGCACATATGCCAAGCAAATTGCCACGGAATTTTGCTGGGAAGTATTTGTAAGTACAGTATTTTATATATTTTACAGTAGTCCTACAATACAACCATAAAATCCTTAGAAGGTGTCTATTGGCAGGATGTAGTATTGCTGCACAGTAGTGTTATACAATAACTGGAAAACATCCACCTGACCTTTGGGGTCATATTTAAAAGTTAAAGTGAGGTATTTGCTAAAGCTGGTGCATTTAAATACAGTTAACATCAAATGTCCTTGGACAGTGACACATTTTCAGAGTTTTTTTGTTGGTTCTCTCACATGTTTAGTTTGACAATATATAGTAGCAATGCTGATGAAGAGTTAAGGGTCAAACTGCAGACTGTGCTTTCATTTGTATGGTATTTTCATGTATATGAAAATAAATTTGAGAAATGATAGCACTTTTGTCTCCCCATTTTAGGGCACTAAAAGCTCTTGGACAATTTAAGAATATGTGGTCTGTCTACAGTGACTGTCAGACCTTCAGTAACTGAGGTCTGAAGTTTACAGTAATTGAGGACTGCAATGACTGAGATCTGCAGTAACTATCTGAGGTCTGCAGTGACTGAGGTCTGCAGTGACTGATATCTGCAATGACTGAGGTCTGCAGTGACTGAGGTCTGCAGTGACTGATATCTGCAATGACTGAGGTCTGCAGTGACTGAGGTCTGCAGTTAGGGCTGTACTAAAAATGACCTGGCATTTTTGCTCAGACAGGCCCACCACCATCAGTGGTATGGAAAATGAACCAGTGGGCTGCTATCCCTGTTTTAGCGAAATGAAGTGAAGTGACGTATTGTCAAGTATGGTTACCCATACTCGAAATTTTACCTCTGCATTTAACCCATCCAAGTGCACACACAGTAGTGAGTAGTGGGCAACCGCACACACACAGTGAACATACACCCGGAGCAGGGGTGGGTAGTTGCCCAATTTTAGGTTAATATAAAATGAATTGTATAAAGATTTATATATATATATATACATATTAAATGCCATAGCATGTCGGCCCCAAGTGCGTCAGCCCACTGGGAATTTGCCTGGTATAACAGATCCAGGTCTTCCTGGAGTAAATGTCTAAGGGTCTATAGTAACTGTCTGTGGTCTGCAGTGGCTAACTGAGGTCTACAAGCCTTTCTGATGTGTACGACCCTAGCAAACACTACCTAGCAGTGCTCTGCCAGGACTGTACTGCAGCTGTCTTTAGTTCCAGCCTCTTAGGCAGTCTTTTGCATTTTCCCTGTTGGTTATGTAAAATGCTTGATGTAATCTGGTGAGGTTAATTTCCTGTCCAGCTAATGGCATTATAAAAACTTTGTAGGTGCATTGGCAGTGTATTCAAGATGAAGTCCCAACGCCATCTCCACCATGTTCCTCAGATGAGGTGGTGTACTTTAGACTGTGGGCATTTCCTGTTTGCCTTCGTCACTGTCCTGCATTCATCCATCTTTGTGTCTTCTGTCTAGTGCTCAGTTCCTGAAACCTCCAGGCTCTCTTGCTACTTTCTTTAAACTGTAGCCTGGCCTTTATGTTCTTCATATTACTAGAGGTTTACATCAGCTAGTGTACGCTGAGGCTTATCCTTCTGTTTATGGTCAACTTCTACACAGCTCTGCATATCTAAATCCTGGAGTGGATCTGCCAGAGTCATATTGGTCTACAAGGTTGTTTTCAATAGTTTAGCTCACTGTTGCTTTCATCTTAATGATGAGCCTGATGTTTTGGACCTTTCCTGTATTTCTGATCATCCCTGATGGGTCTTGTTACGATTGATTAATGATTAGCTGATTAGCTTGTTACTACATTTAGCATCATCAACGCTATGTGGTTCATGCTGTCACATCCAACAGCCTCCAAGAACGAGACACCAATTGGTAATGTAAAATAGTAAACTAACGTTGACTGGAATTTCTAATTTGTCTGGATCCATCTGGACCTCTTGGTAGGAGATAGTACAAAATATCATGATTATTGTGTCACTGTCCAGGTATGTTAAGTTGTATGTAAAAGTAAGATGGTAAATACAGGGAGGGACATATTACAATTTGATACCAGTGTTTCAAATACTGCTCCTCATCTCTTGTCATGAAGGGAAATGCATATTTCCTAATCAGTGCCAAGGTTAGATTACTACCTGGCAATGTTTGCGAGTAGTTCCATAACTCAAAAAAATTCCTTAAGCAGCTTTGAAATGTGTAACATTGTATTACCTCTCAATGCCAGCAGTGCTTCTTCCAGCTAATCCCTAGGGCATCTTCTCTTGAAAAAACCCTTTTCTGTCTGAAGTGTGTCTTGGTTGTTACATGTAAATATGTATGTAAATACAAGAACTATAAAGTACTAACCAGGAGAAATTCACCGTGGAGGATTGGACTGTCTGATCGCGGGGCTGTTTCTGTTTAACCTGCATATGAAGTGTAAGATTCAGGATAGAGGACTGATAAACAGTTAGCCAGAACTCACACCCTATGGAAAGGTCATGCGTAGAAAAATACAACAACAAAAAATCTCGGAAAAAGATTCCATATACAGAAGAAGCATGTAAGGTTCCTATGGTTATGGAAAAAAATCATGTAATAATCACGTATCTTAAGGTTCTATGTAGAACTGCTTTCCTTTTAAGAACGTCCTTGCATTTTAAATGGTTCTATGTTCCAGAGCACCTTCATGTGAGCGTGCCGTCACCTACCATATTGTCCCTCCCAATCTCTTCTCTGGATCTAAGATGGAGGCATGTCTAGGTCTTAGCTCTTTGCCTTCTGCATCTGTTGGTTGTCTGTCTTTTTTGTATCTTGTGTCTTTTAAATGCTGGTTGCAATATTAAATTGATCAAAGAGTATGTTTTTCTCATTATTGGTTTGCCTAGTACTGCTGTTTAGAACAGTGTTTTCTCAGTGGTGTCTTACTGGATGTTGTTCCATGGAGGTCATGTTTGAGCTCAAATTCCTTCCACAGAATACTGCATAGGGATTTATTGCTCAGTTACTTGCAAAGTAGAAAGTTTGGCACTTCAAAACCACTAGATGGCAGTGTACTTAAAGGAATAGCAGATAAACACAATTTACCACACTTAAATACTGCAGCTCTGAGCGACCAGCGTGTTTGGCAAACTTTGAGAACTTATTGGACATTATACATTTGTAAACAGGGTAAAGGAACAGCAGTTTACTTTGTAAAAAGTATCACAGATGCCATAATCACCATGACAGAATAGAAAAAAACAGACCAAAAAAAGCATTTAAAGCAAAAACATTCAACCTTTTTAGCCTGTCAACTTTCTCCTCAGTCAGACACACGAAACTAACATGAAAGGCCCTTTGTTAATAATTTCCATTTCCTTCTAGACGGGTCACCATGGTAACAGTGCTCAGGGGGCCTGGTTTGGCCCTGACAGAGGTCAATTTGACAAGTTCCCATGAATTATACATGGAGGTTAACCTTCGCCTATATTTTCACCCTAAATCACTTCCTTTTTGACCCCAAGTCTGCTCGTTCCTTGGACACCCATCCACTCCGATCTCTCCACACATCTGTCACCCCATGGACTGAGTGACCTTTTAGTCCCCTCCCATAAATAGATGCACAGGGCAGAAGATAAATAGATGTGTAGATTTGAATGTGTAGATGAAATTGTCTGTGCGCAAACATGTAACAAGGCACATGAGAAAAATGCCATTGACAGACTTCACATCAACATTCATCCTCTGTTATATTTAGCACATTCCAACTGGAATTCAATCTCCCTGTCTCACACTCAGTTCCTTCTTATATCTTTTTGCTGTCTCTGTCTCTTTATATTCGGTCTCCCTCTAGTTGTCTCCCCCTCCCCCTCACCTCTCCCCGTCACCTCAGATGATGATTTCCATGATTTCTTAATCTGGGTGAAATCCATACATGAAAGACAAAGTCCACTTTGTGTTATTTGGATCCTCCAATCCTGGACCAACCGGATCACTTATCACCTCGCTGAAGTTGCGTTGGAGCATAAAGTGTTGAAAACCATTGCCACAACCAGGGAAGTGGATAATACTGCCTGCATCAGTTTGCCGGACTCTGGGTAGGGAGTACTTCTGGACACTTGACCTTCACAAACAGGTGAAGTATGCTCAGTAGGAAGTTGGCCTGTTTGACATGAACCCGTTTCAGCTGGACCTGTTGGTGTTTTCAGAGCGAAAGCTTCTTCTTTCTCATCGCTTCCCTGTTTCTCTCTGTTTATTTCTTCACTCTCTAGGACAGTCTGTATTTTTAGATCCCAAAAAAGGAATTGGAATGAGGAATTAGAACAACAAAAAACACATATTCTGTCTCAAATTGATTAGTAGCCTATAGCCTATATCACTGACATGCCATTGATATAACTCCGCTCACCCCATTGCAAATGTAGCAGCTACATGTCCATCTAGGGTCTATTTGGTGTGATAAGTGTTATACATAAGCCTCGTCAGCAAGTTTTCCACTCTGCAGTATCTACAGTTGAACCGCAGTTCAGCACCAGTGTGACCAGAGCGGTCGGAGACAGGAGTGGTCGTCTCTGTCTGATGGTGCTGGTCAGCGAACAGTTGAGTTAGGGCCTTTGTCAGGTCGTAAACAAAGTGGTCTTTGTCTGCCAATTGTTGGCGTCCTTGGGACACACAGAAAGACTTCTACCCTGACAGACCGTATCCAGTGTGACTCCAGCCTTCACCCTCACCTCCCTCAGGCTTCTTGACACTTCCTGTATCCACAGGATGAGGATCTTCCTGAACCAGGAAGTCTGGAACATGGACCCCTCTGAGGGTTTCTGTCTTACTTTTGGTTGCAATAAATGTCCGTGTGGGGGGGTGTTATGCCTTTGATGAAAGGGAAGATAGTGAAGAGGGTCTTGGACTTGCAAGACAGTGAATCAAGAGAATTTGTGTGTCAAGCAGCCCCCCCTCCCCCCAACTGCCACTACCACCTCTCCACCTCCAGCCCAGATCTGAAGATGCTTTCATGTTTGACCCAGTTTGTTGGAGCAAAGACAGACAGAGTGAGAGGGACAGAAGTGCAAGTGCTCTGAAAAGCAACAGAGAGAGAGAGAAGGAGGGGGAGAGAGAGAAAACGAAAGATTTGTCAAAGGGGAAGGGGTGGGAAGTCAGAAGCTTTGCTCTCTGAAATAATAAAGGGAGGGAACATGAACCGAGGTGCGGAGGAACATTAGACGGCGCAGAGTGCTTTTCTAGAACAAGTGGAAGTGAGAGAGAGACAGAGACAGAGAGAGAGAGAGGACGAGAGAAGATAGAGGATATCATCTGAGCTGCCAGTAAACGACGTTCTCATGGCTGCGCAAAGAGGTAGGTGTAATGCTATGACGGACAAACACACACACACACACACACACACACACAGACACATGAGAAGCATTCTTTGAGTGGTTCCATATTAGACTCGTGTGTAGGCAGGAATGTGTGCTCATGTTTCTGGGTGTTCTCTTCTGGAAGTCTGACGGCCCCAGAACAGATGTTGACCAACACACACACACACATGCTGGAGCACGCGCTTGGAGAAATGGTACTTCCACACACATGGTTGTTCACAAAAGTGGGGTCTCCAGTAGATATTATGACAGCCGCAAAATGCATAGTACAAACAGTTTGTCGGACAGTCAGCTGTGTATGGAGTTGGAACAAACACATGCATGAAGATTCATGATGTTATAGGATTTTCCAGGAAATTGGTACTGTTTACAAGCAGGTTTGTTATGTGCAATGTACACATAGTATGTCTAATGTACACATAATATCCAGATGAAATGTCAGACTAAGATTTTAAAGCTTAATTCATTCATGTGTTTTCAAGTTAAAACCTTTACGAGCTATTCCCCAGTTGGACAGAGCACGTAATATGGTCAATTATTAGTTCTTATGGTCAATTGCAGGTAACTTATTTATTTCAGAATGGCTAATGTAACACTGCACTTGAGTGTGACATCTTCATTTTCTATTTTAAACTGCAGTTTTAACTTCATGCATTGCACAGGATCTATGCTAGTTTCAGTTGAACTTATTAAACTGTTGAGTGCAGAGCATCATTCACAAGGCAGTGCAGAAAATGCATGCAGAAAATAAGCGGCACTGAGAGATCATTTTGCTGAAAAATGTGTTCTGGCCTAATTCCATGTCTTCCACGATGCTAAAGAGCTTCTTTACGTTATTCCAATCTAATCTCCTCTATTTCTCTGTTGTAGTCTACTATGTTTAGATCTGTAATGCTCATTTTTATCTAGTTGCTTGCAGTTGATTTTAAATAGACTGAAATATTAATGATAATGACTGTACAATTCCAACTAAATTAGCATTTTAATCCAAACACTCATGCTTAGTATTTCAAATTATTGATATGCTGTCTATTATATTAGAACAGGTATTTGTTATGTTCTTCTTTCTGCTTGTCTATCTGTTGCTGTAACATCCAAATTCCCTCCATGGGTTAACTACGTGTGGTCTTAAATCCTATCATAAACAGCGCCATAATACTTCTACTTAGGGAAGATAACATTCAGACATGTTTGAAGCAAAAAACAAAAGGCTTTCAAAGCAAAACAAGCTCTGTTCTCATAAAACCTATTGTGTTTGGCAGGGGCAAAGAGGGTGGTCTGTTTCACAGCAAGACTACATGTAAAAACAAAAGGTTCCGTCTGCCAAAACTGTCATTAAACCTTACGCGCTTTAATGGATTTTGACTTTGCTATTAGATAATGTTGAATCTGGACTGAAAAAAATGGATCTCGCAACGTAGAGTTTGACTGTATTTCTGCCTGAACTGCTATTTATTTGAAAGAAAAGTTATCAACTCCACAGTATTAATAGACTTGTTCAGAAAGATTATATTTTTCCAATCATGCAGAAAAAGGTGGTGTGTGGTGAGGATGGTCAGTGTCACATGGAGAGGCAGAGACAGGAGAAGTAGGACTTGCAGAGCGATAGAGGTGAAAGCAGGCTATTTGGTGCGTTCAAACAGAATCGCTGTCGTAGCCAAATTAAGGGGTGCCAGTCAAGTGACCAAGGTTTCCCTGAACCCGTCCTGCCACAACACGGCAAGCCGTGAGGTCTCACTAAACAAGGCCCCACGGCCGGCCGTTGGCCCTGGTTCTTGTCGTTAATTTCACGTATTCACCCCGTGAAGGAACCTGGCTACACTTTTGAAGGGTCTTCAAGTGTCATGTTTATTTAGACATTACAATTAACCTCTAGTACTGTTAGGGCTGTCACCAGTTTCTACATTTACATTTGCATGATACATTTACATTATACATATCTGTAACGTTCATTTTTCTTCATGGACAAAATGTCTTGGGGGCTACCTTGCTCCTTGCACAAGCATCTCAGAATAGATATGACCAGCACGAGAGGACTGCTGTTGAGATGGTTTAAGAATCCTTACCAAGCACTCTGTCACATTTCACAAGCAGATGTACCCCCGAGAACAGGAAGTGGCTGTCTTCCACAGAACGAGAGAGAGAGAAACGACTTCTGAATGACTCGGATCCGTATCTTTGTTCTTGTGGTGTGCTTTCATCAAGTGGGTGATGACTGTGTCAGTCTGACAGCCGCAGTTGTGCAAGTGATGCTGTTCTGCTTAATGACTGAGCCTCAGAAGTGGCTCGTGATTGACTCATTAAAAAAACACAATGACTCAATGACAAAGGGAGAAAATCGACCTCTCTGTCTCTCTCTTTCTTTCTCTCTCTCTCCCTCCTGTCTCTTGCTCTCCTCTCTCCTCCCTCTCTCTGCCCTCTTTCTTCTCCCTCTCTCTCTTCTGTCTCTCTCTCTATTTTTAAAATCTTCCTCTTTATCATCCATTTTCATCTGTCAGGTCTTCTCACTTCTACTCAGAAGCAGATCACAGACACAGGGGGTGCAGGTAGCAAGACACTTTACGGAGGACAGAAAAACAACATAAAATAACCTGGCAGAGAGCAAGGAAAGGCAGGTTCAAGTTCAAGTTCAAGTTGTGCTTTATTGTCATTCCGCTACATGCGGGTGCATACAGTGGAACGAAATGTCGTGCCTCACAGAGCCACGGTGCTACATAAGTACAGACATTCAACAGTACAGTCTAACAACAAACAATTTAAAATAAATATAACATTTTTCCTATGCATAAACTAAACAGGATACAAACTATACAAACTGTACGAGGTAATGTACACAAACACAACACTAGTGAACTTTGCAGCACAGGTGTTAAGCCGGTTCGAGGGCTGGCGTAGCATTGCTAGACAAATGGGCTAGGGGTAAAACCTGGACTGGAATCAACCTGGAAACTAGGCAATAACAAGTGGCAGATATCAGTGAGTGGCAAAGGTCAAGAGCACAAACTAGCGGAATCCCTGACTTGATCTTTTCCTACTTTTTTCTCCCTGCAAAACAACTCATTTACTACCTCCCTCTGTTCTCTCCTTTGCCTCAGTGTCGGCATAGCTGGTTTAGAGTATGTATTCATTATGAGGCAGTTTTACAGTGGGGAGGCAGGTGAGTACATGTTACTGTGACTAAGCGTGTATTATGTTAACGTTACTAATACATTTGAAATGATTCATGCAAGATAATTTTCATTATTTATATGTTGTCATGTCTTCAAACCTTACCTAAGCATGCCACCACAAAAGTGATGCTACTTTTTTGACACACGTCCAGAAGTGTTAGGGGATCTACCTATGACATAGGTTGTTTAGGAATTGACTTCTGAGAACGTTTTCCTTTGAATGCCTGTAATGACTGGGTTTATAAGGCTTTACAAGAATAGCGGGTGAACTTCACAGGGGGAGGTGAGGGGGGTAAGGAGGGAGGGAGGTGAGAGGGAGGATGATGCAAGTAGGGAGGGAGGCATGACGTAGGGAGTAAAGGAGAAAGGAAGAGAGGCAGGGAGGAAGAGAGGCAAGGAGGCAAAGAGGTAGGGAGAAAGAGAGGAAGGGTGGGTATGTTTTCGGCACGGGGTTGCGAGGGTAAATCTGCTGTTGGGGTCAGGATGGAGGAATATTCACTGATGCCAGTCGATACTGGAACAAAGGCAGGATACTTGTCACCCGAGGAGACTGTGTGTGTACGTTAGTGTGTGGCTGAGTGAGAGGGTAGTTCATGAGAGAGAGAGAGAGAGAGAGAGAGAGAGAGAGAGAGAGAGAGAGAGAGAGGCCCCTCTTCAGGAAGGGAGGCTAGAACACGATAAGAGATATAGCATTGTGTGTGCATGCTTGTATATATACGTTTGTTGCTTACAAACATGTGCACTTAGGTTCAAACGTCCCCTCATCTGTAGTCCAAGCATGCTTGCTGCTTAACTCTCACACAACTCCCTCCTGCCCACCAAACCCACTTCCGTAACGCACACACACAATAACACAAATGCAGAGGCGCACACACTCTCCAGTACAAACACAGGGAATTCCAATCCGTCACAGTGATGACATCACAGAATGCCCTCAGTACGAGCAGCCAGAGGAGTTCCCTCATCTCTCTCCTGCTCCTCTCACAGAGGGAGAGGGAGAGAGAGAGAGAGAGAGAGAGAGAGACAGAGAGAGAGAGAGAAAAAGAAAGAGAGAGAGAGCGAGAGAGAGAGAAAGAGAGAGAGAGAGAGAGAGAGAGAGTGAGTGAGAGAGAACAGCATAAACAGTCAGGCATTCGCTTCTCATTACCCCCCTATAAAGAGCCCCTTTTAGGGGTCCACTCACACACACACACACGCGTGCTTACAGACAGACACACACACACACATGCTCATTCGAGCTGTGTCTCCATGGTGACAAGCTGTACTGCCTAGGCTTGGGGAGGAAATGCCAAACTCAGAGCTTCAGCGGTGCTTCTCTAAAAAACACCCCCTTTGCAGAGCTCTCCTCCTCTCCTGTACGCTGCTCCTCTCCTCCTCCTCCACAGGCAAAACAGACCCTCTGTTATCTCCTAACATTTGACAGCAGTTGTGTCCTGCTATCTCTCTCTGTTCTCCGTCTCCTACCGGCTCTCCTGTTTTCGCCGCCTGCCCCGAAGCATTCTCCAGTCTCTTCCTCCTGTTTCATTGCCTCACTCTTCTCTGTTTCTCTCTCTCTCTTCTCTCTCTTGCTCTCTCTCTGTCTCTCTCTCTCTCTCTGTCTTCGTTCAGCAAGCAGTGTGTTCCCATAAAAGGACATCAGAGGTGAGTGTTCTCCTTCATTCACCGCCGCCTCTTTTTGTCTTCATGGTAGCATGGTTGTTCAGTCCAAACATGGATCAGTCCTAGAGCTCGGTAGTGGTACAGTCCCAGGAATAAGCGGTGGTATTTCTTGGTCTCTGGTGGTGGTATGTTCCTGGATCTGTTTCAGTTTTAGAGTTTTGGTCCGTTTCAGGATCGCAGACATAATAGTTCATTGATCGGATGTTGGAATGCACAAAGCAGCCATTCCTTTCTGTTGTATATGTATCCTACCCTGTGAGTCAAAGGTTTTAGCTTAAGTTTACGTTAGGATGATGTGTTCATGCATGCGTGTGTGTGTGAGCGGGGAGGGGGTGGAATATAATTATGTGTGTCAAACAGGGTATGTGGTTGAACCTAACCAGCTTAACAGCATCTTCTTAGCAAAAGAACATGAAAGGACTGCTTGTTAAACGTGATATTGATCAAGGGACAGATGTTATGTGATTGCGCGTGTGTGTGTCAGTGAGTTTATGAGCAGAGACTCACCTCACACTTCCCTTTCTTAAACAGTGGAAACCAATTTTGACTTAGTGAAGAATGAAAACCAAACTATCACAGAACTCACAGTTTAGTCAGAGTGCATAGTTGGCTCAGCTACAGGCTTAACTGATGAGGATGTCCTGGTTTCACTCAACACAAATGCACAGTTCCTCTGAATTCAAATCTACCGTCAATGTTTCATCATTCATATTCATTGGGATCCCACATACATTATTATGTGTATTATATAATAACTTACTGTTCTGGTACCAAGACAACACTCTTACATAATTTAGTGTATTGATGATTTATGGATCTTATTGTCTAGGAATAATCCTCTTAGACATAGCTAAGTGCCTTTGATGTTTTTGACATCTCCTGGAAAGGTTTGAACAGCTTGGAACCGTTTTACTTTTATTGAGTGGAAAACAAAAGCGAAGTGCTTAAAGACAAGAAACCAGGCCATGTGCAACGGAAAATTCTAGTGCGACCGGATAATGGCTAGTGTTGTAGTTACGACACATCAAAACACAATAACAAGCCCCCCTGAACCCCCCCCTCCACCACACACACAGATAATTATATGCAGCTGGGTCATTAATGTTACCAGCATCTGGACAGAAGATGTCAATTGTACCTTAGTTTTTGTCTTTCTGTAACTCTCTCTCCATGCCTCTCATTCTCCCTGACTCTCTCTTGTTTCCTCTGTCCGCATGTCTCTCTTATCTCTCTGTCTGCCTGCGTGTCTGTCTCTGTGCATCTCACTTCTTCGTCTTCACATCCTGTCTCCCCCTCTTCATCTGCCCCCGCGCCCTCTCTCGACCCCCTCCTCGCTCAGAGATGAAAGGAAAGAACCCCTGGCATCGCCCAGTCACCATCCTCATTGCTGTCCTCGGCGTCATAGCGATCGTTGCCCTGGTGACGGTGACAGTGATGCAGAACCAGCCTCTTCACCAGAAGTACAAGGTACCACCATTACACCAATCCATGGGGGATCCCCTCTCCCACCCGGGGAGAATGCAGACATCACCTGAGTATTAAGACAAACACAAGTACAACACCATGCCAACGGATTGCAGAATCCTTGTGTTGTCTAATCAATCCTTCACTTTTGTTTTTACTCTCTCTGTCTCTCTCTGTATCTCTATCTCTCTGTCTCCATCGGTCTATCTCCCCTAGTATGGCATTGTTCTGGATGCTGGCTCATCCCACACAGCAGTGTATATCTACCAGTGGCCCGCAGAGAAGGACAACGATACAGGGAGAGTCCAGCAGACCCACGCATGCAAGGTCAAGGGTAGGCAAATGTGACGTGCACAGACACACATACACACGTACGTACACACGCACACACCTACACACTTACGTACACACACACGCAGACACACCCACATACAAATGCAGAGACACACACTAACACACACACACAGATACACTGACACACAGACATGCACATATCAACACATACAAACTCAAACTACTTGTTTATACATTAAATGCATTGACTACAATGAATACATGCTTAAATGATGAATTAAAGGAAATCGTCACTTTAAATTATAATCTTTTAATATGGTTAAGCCACCACTATATAAACCAATTATTCTATTGTACCTCATTAGTTCCTACAGCGTGTCCCTACATGTGGGTAATTATACAGTTTGACAACTGTTTTACTAAATTGCCAAAAGTCTTTAGCCAAAACATGAACTTGGTATCAGGAAATGTTGTCTCATTTCAGAGTATTTGATTGTCTGTCTGATTTAACATTCCTGAGAGAGCAAAGGAATAAAAAGATTTGTTAACAACAATCGCCTCAACACGCAATTGGAGATTTGGAGCTCAAAAACATATGTCTATGTCTATGTCTATTCTTTGCTCAATAACTGTGTTTCGATGTAGCTCCTGTGCATATAATTGTGAACGGTTAGACCTACATACTATGCATGTACAGATCTTTTTTCCACCAAGCTAATCTTCATTAACTTCCTCAGTAATGTGTCACAGAGATAGCGCCACAGTTTATGCCTGCTTGACTTGTATCTTGCTTGACCTTCTTTTCTATCTGTGACCAACAGCAAACAAATGGATAACAAACACAGCACACAGGTCCATCTGCTCCTAGCCACGTCATGCCTGGCCATCATGACCTTTTCTCTTTCACTTCAACGTCCGTTCACCTTGTCCTTCCCTCCATCTCTGCCCGCTCCTCTGTAAGCCTTCTCATCCCGTCTCATCTGTGTTGCTGTGCAGGCCCTGGGATCTCCAGCTACTGGTCATCTCCGAGCCAGGCCGGGGACTCTCTGAAGGACTGTCTTCAGGACGCACAGCGCCGTGTGCCCTTCAGCAGGCACCAGGAGACCCCTGTATACCTGGGGGCTACCGCTGGCATGAGGCTTCTCAGGTACGCGCGCATAAAATCACAGAGGTTAGCCAGCTTTGTGTGTGCGCATCACAAATATTCTTGTCAGTATTACATTCATTTTAGTCCATCTCAAGTTCATCAGTCCCTAAAAACGTGCGCTGCAGTGAATTTTGTGGTGCGTTTTGTGGTTTCCAGGAAAGAAAACCCAAGTGCGTCGAGTGAGGTATTTGAGGCAGTGGAAAAGGAGTTGCAAACTTTCCCCTTCTCCTTCCAGGGGGCTAGGATCCTCACAGGTCAGGAGGAAGGAGCATTCGGCTGGGTCACTGTCAACTATCTAGATGATCGCCTCCGACAGGTACGTGTGTGCGCTGTGTTTGTCTAGAATGGTAGGCACCTCTGACCTCAATTTAGCATGGGTTTGTGTGTTAATATTGTGTGTGTGTGTGTGTATACATGTGTGGATTGATCCCAGGGCTTGGGAACTAGAGGAGCTCTAGACTTGGGCGGAGCCTCCACGCAGATTAGCTTTGTGTCCAATAAGGAAGTGGAGTCATCGGAAAATGCTGTAGCCTTTCGTCTCTATGGAAACGACTACCACCTGTACACTCATAGCTTCCTTTGTTACGGTAAAGACCAGGTGCTAAAACTAGCCCTGATGCAGCTTACGGAGGTAAGTCCAGGCTTTAACCTGACAGCATGGAAACTGAAGGAGTCTGTGTTTTTTAATTCACCACAGAGACAGAAGGAACGACTAACATTTTATGGTCAACATCAACCCTCTCTCAGTCAGGTGAAAGACAGGTATCAGACCCATGTTTCCACCCTGGATACAGTGTTACTATGGAGTACTCAGCTGTGTACAACAGCCCCTGTGTGACAGCCAAGAAACCAGAGGAAACCCGCTTCACCCATATCGGAACAGGAAATGCAGCAAAATGCCAGGAAGTGGTCAGAAGAGTCTTTGATTTCAGCAGATGCAGCTTCAGCTCCTGCTCCTTCAACCAGGTCTACCAGCCGCCCTTGAGAGGAACCTTTGGGGTGAGTCTTGTATCCTAGCATGATGGCCGAAGCTTCACCTGCACGGTCTCTGTGGATTCCCCCCCCCCCCCCAAACTTTATCATGTTACCCAAACATGTCAGGGAGTAGGGATGTGTTTTCTGTGCTGCTTCAAATCTGGCAGTCTTAACTGTTATGCATGGAGCTTGGATGGGTGTTATTTTGGTTTGCGGTTCCTGAAGAACCTCCAGGATTGGTTGTTGACATTGGCTATGGTTGTGTTTGGCTCCTCTCAGGCCTTCTCAGCCTTCTACTTTGTAATGAACTTCCTGAATCTGACATCTGATCCTTTGGAGAGAGTGAAGGAGAAACTAGAACGCTACTGTGCTACACCCTGGACACAGGTCAGTCAACACACACTGAATCCTGTCTTTCTTCATTTCTGGGGAAAGCTTGGCTGTGCATCATGTTCTAGTGTGTGTTCCTGCTGCACTGTGTGAAGGTAAAACGAGAGCATCCAAATATCAAGGAGAAGTACCTGGCTGAGTACTGCTTCTCAGGGTCATACATCGTCACCTTGTTGACGGAAGGCTACAACTTTACGTCTGAAAGCTGGAACGACATCAAATTCATCGAAAAGGTTAGAAGTGTAAACACACACAAGGATGTACATTGTATGCATTTCCTGTTTTCACTGTATCCCCAATCCCACCCTTCCTGTGTGAATGTGTCTGTGTGTGTAGATATCAGGCAGTGACGCTGGCTGGACGTTGGGCTACATGCTGAACCTGACCAACATGATTCCAGCAGAGGCGCCCGACATGCCCCCTCTCCCCTACGCAGGCTTTGTTACCGTAGTGACCTTCATCGCCTTGCTGCTCGTCTTTCTCCTGCTCCTCAGTTTTCGCTCTTACCTTCCACGCTGTCGCCCCTCCCAGACACAGATCATATAAACATTTCAGAGTGCTCTGTATAGTAGGCATATACTGTATGTACAGTGTGAGTATGTGAGTGTGTGTGTGTGTGTGTGCGTGTGCGAGCAAGAGATAGATGTAGACAGAATGTGTTTGACTTGGGACATAAGAATGTGAATATGATGTTAATACAATCATGCTTATAAGAAAGGACACTGATTACTGAACGTCCGACCAATTAATCTTCAGCTGCCACCATTTATTGACAATGTATCGAATGCTGGATGATTCTTCCAAATTTGTAATTGTTCCTGTCAATGGAGACAAGCTGATTTGAGGACAGAATGCATGCTTAGACCATTCAATGGCCAGTATTCATCATGATCGTCAACGGCGATTGCGAATCAACGTACACCCGCACACGTCAGTAATGCACTGACCTCTGGTGGTGAGAGGCGGGACACCAGTTCCGCATACTGTAGGTCAGTACACTGTTTTTAAATCATCGTCTCATTAATAAGACTAACCAACAAACTGGAAGCAAGGTGAGACGCAAGCTATTCCTCCTTTAAATCCCTTTACATGTGTAAGATCATTATGCACAGGGCCAATGGATTATGTAAATACCTCTGTAGCTTTATAAAGAATGTTATTTGACATATGGTCTAGGATCGTCCTTTTGGACCCGTGGGGGGGGGGGGATGGGAGGGGGGGGTGGGGGGGGGGTAGGGGGTGGTTTTGATTCTAAACAGGAAGAGCGCGAGCAGCCTAAGTTTCCCTTCGTTGGAGACCAAAGCACTTCCTTTGGGTCATAGATACCGGTCTTATCTGGAAGGAATAAAAGGGGAAAGGAGTAAATACTAATAGTCTGTGATATTAATAGTGTGGGGTGCCGTGCCTCTATCCTGGATATTATTCTGTTAGCACTGGCTGAACCTACAGAGTTCCATGACAGCAGAGGACAAGAGAAATAACCAAATACTGTTCCTAATATAGAATAAGAAGTATAATAATAATGGGATGTTATGATTAAGATGTCAACTCTAAGATGAGTGTTTTGGATAAAAAATCGGGGGGGGGTGGGGGTGGGTTTTGATTCAAACAGGAAACCACAGCCTAAGTTTCCCTTCGTTGGAGACCAAAGCACTTCCTTTGGGTCATAGATACCGGTCTTATCTGGAAGGAATAAAAGGGGAAAGGAGTAAATACTAATAGTCCTGTGATATTTAATATGTGGGTGGTGCCTCTTCCTGGATATTTGTTAGCACTGGCTGACCTCAGAGTTCCTGTGTTATGATAAGATGTCACTCAGTAGCGTGGCTGGTGCACAAATGCATCGTTTCAAGGCTAGTTCCCTTCACAGCAGGAAGTGTACAGCAGTGCGAATCCCTCTTTACAAACAACCTGTCATCAGGGACCCACCTCTTCCCTCACAATCTATACTTGGAAACGATCTCTCTTAAACACACACACACACACACTCTGGAAACTCTATCACACACACACTCGCACACGCAGTTCCCTACTGACACAAACTGTCATCTACTGAGGTGGTTGCCATGGGCAGGCACAGGCATCTCCAGAGACTGGCCAAAGGGGACAGGATCTTCCAGGCGGAGGGAGGCTGCCTGCGCCGTCACGTAGGAGAAGTTGGGGAGGCCCAGCGGCGGAGCAGTCACGTGATTGGTCAGCTCGTAGTCAACCGTGTCGTCCACCATATCAGCCATGTCCTCTGGGATCTGGTCATCCCGCTTCGCTCTGTAGAACTTCTTCCGGAAGCTCTTCAGTTGAGGTACCTCACACCAGGTCTCCACCAGCACTAGCAGGCACACCAGACCCAGCAGAAGATACACTGGTGCGCACAAACACACACACACACACACATCAAGAGGAGAGAGTATTACGATTTCTAACAAACACCAGACCAAGCAGAAGATACACTGCTATACGCACACATGTAAAGGAGAGAGAGAATTACATTGCCTAGCAGACACCAGACTCAGCAGCAGGTGAACAGACATGTGGTGCTCAGCCAGTACAAATACAATCCCACAAACCAACCTGTGATGGCCAGCCTGTAGAATTCTCTGTGTGGGTTGGTGGTGGTGGAGTGGGTCTCCCCTGGGACATAGTCTCCCAGCCCTATGGTGGCCAGGGAGATGAAGCAGAAGTAGAGGGAGTCCAAGAAGCTCCAGCTGCTCTCCCAGGCCCAGAACACCAGCGCAGGGAAGATGAAGAGCAGCAAAGTCAATACCAAGGTCAGGGTCAAGGCGTGGGCCAGGGCGCCTCTCGCCCGGGGCATTGCCCACCGCACCTGGAGGTGGGCCAGGGGCCTCCGCGTCACCACCACCATGATCCTCTCCACCACAGATGAGATGAACATGAGGGTGATGGGGATTCCCAGAAGAGAGAAGAGTATGCAAAAGGCCTTGCCACCATCTGACAAGGGGACGGTGTGACCATAGCCTGGTCAAAACAAAAACAACAAACAAGTTGGAAATGTATAACACATTTTTTACAAGATGGCAGTTAATTGTATTTATTGTTTCCTCTTTTCTGTCTCACACACACGGATTGTGGCAAGCTTAAAGCCAAACTCACCTGTTGTGGTTAACACAGTGCTGGTAAAGAAAAGCGAGGAAATAAAGTCCCAGTTCGATTTGCTGACGTTACCAAGCATCGATACGCCATAGTTGTTGGCCTGAAGGGCACGAGACAGTATTTTTTCAAGGAGCTCGTCCGACACGCAAGCATGGTCGTGGAGAAACTGGAATCGAAGAGCCTGTAGCTTTTCACGTAGCTCAGATTCGTAGGGACGCTCGACCGCTGAAAAGATCCCGGCGCCTATTAACAGGTAAAGTACATAGCACAACAACAGCAACGCGAAGTTTAGTTCCGACTGACGCCGCTCCAACAATCGTGTCCACCAGCCTCCAAAACCTTGGACCATTGTAAACAGAAAGCTAACTATACTTGAGGAAATACGGTGTCTGTTACACTCGGTTCATATTGTTTAACATAACTCGATTCCCAACGTTTATGCCAGTTATTCTATGTAAATTAGGTTAGCTAACTTGAGTTTTCGGGATAAAAGACCTCTTCCTCATTCTTTCATGGCCAAACCCAAGGTGATGCCCGACCTGACAATGAGAGGCGTAGAGGCGTTACGTCAGCGATTGTCACCTGGCCAAGTGTACAGGTGTGTGTGTGTGTGTGTCTGTGTGAGAGTGTGTGTGTGTGTGTGTGTGTGTGTGAGAGAGAGAGAGAGAGAGAGAGAGAGATAGAGAGAGAGAGAGAGAGAGAGAGAGCTCAGCTGTGATTAGACTGTTCTAAATGTACCACCAAACAGGCTTTTCAGGTTCTTAATTCTTATTACATCTTAATTGGTGGCTTATTCACGTGACAGTAGCTGTCTCATAGTGTCCATTATAACTGTATGAAAACGTGCAATACAAGCCACAACAGCATTATTACATCACCAAGTTATTGAGTGAACAGTTTTTGCAATGAACGCTCTTCCACTTAATGCGAATGCAGTGCTTCTTTTGAAGTCGTGGGCGACTTCACATTTACTGCTAGAGGGAACTTGGAGACTTGACTAATATCATTAATTCTTTCGCAATTGCTAGAACACAATTTCTGAAACTTACTCAATTTTCTGAAACCATTAAACACAAAATGTCATCTTGCAACTTGCAAATGTCATCTTACAAAAGTGCTGCCTCCTCTTGCAACATGAAACTTTAGCCTCAGAACTGTTTTAGCCTACCTGTGCTCAAAACAACAAACTTCTCTCTATCAAGCAGTCATTAAACAACGGATAAACATTTTCAAACAAATAGTTCTCAGTGACAAGTACATTTTTTATAACAATACAAATGTCATATTTATCTGTCATTGTCTTTTTAATAAATGAAAACATGTTCTATCATTGCAGCTCAAAATTGATCAGAAATGACTACTCTGCGTAGCTCTTTCAAAATATTTAGTCCTTCCTCCTCCTTGTCCCCCTATTTTTACAGCACTGTACATCTCACAAACTTAGCCTTTGTCTTTGTGATAGTGCAAGTCTGGTCCTTTGTTGAACCTGTAACCAGTCAAACTGTATTGGCAGTCAGTACTGTTACTGCAACAAATGAAAAGCACAATGATCAGGGCCATAACATGTGTCCATTGTACAGTATACAGCCTACAATGCATTGTACTACAGTAAACAATACTAAAAAGGGACAAAAATACAAGTAGTAAACACAATTGGTGTGCTTTATGTCTTTGGGCTAGGTCAGGTCAGAGTACATCACAAGCAATATTTTCCCATCTGAGGCAACAGGGGAGGAAGCCTTCTGTGTGTCATATCCAGCCCTGGATGCTCCCTCACCTATGTCACCACAGACTAAATTAAGGGTGGGCATTCCTGGTCCTCAGGAGCCAATGTCCTGGAGGTTTTGGATGTTTCCCTGCTCTAGCACACCTGATTCAAATGAATGGTCATTATCAGGCTTCCACAGAGCTAGATAACAACACACTCATTTGAATCAGGTGTGCTAGGGCAGTGTGTGAATGTCACTTACTTGCCCATACTGAGCTTTCAGTTCACTCATCCATAGTGAGTTGCACACAAAAGATACTTTGTATACTTGTTTCATTTGCATGCTATTATGCTGGAGAACCCGAGGATATACTCACCACACAATTCCCTGCAATTGTGTGATGTTTTGTATCACTCATTCCTGGATTTCTCTGTGTTCGATCAGGCTCTTCAAGGACCATCCCGACTAAAATGGCCTCTTGCTCCAGAGTGAATATAGCTGTCCTTTCACCTACTCGTGGAAGCCTTGTAATTCTACAAAAAGTAGTGCGCAGTTGCAAAAAATATTCAGGCAGTACAATACATACAGAGATTATAGAGATATTATATACAGTGAGATAAGCAAAAACTTTTTGAGAGTAAATAGCTGTAAAGTAGACACTAGTTACCATGCAATAAAAAAAGTTTTGGTTCTACATGTCCATTCTATTTAATGCATTTTATTCAAACGTTTTCATCTGTATGGGGATCACAGCATACAAATGTAGACACATTTAGAACTCCAGCCATAGATACAGTAGCCACTGTGGAATTTTGGTATACAATAAAGAGCTGGATCCTATTTCCAGATTCTTTGGAATAACTGGAAGTGTGAATTTCCTTTTTTCCCAACAATTAGCTGGGTTCACAACACCGTTACACAAAATCGATGCAACCACCCACACCCATTAATAGCTCTGACATATTCAACTGTTGGTATAGACCTACAGGGAGAAAAGCGTAGGGGAATGGATGCAACCCTTAGGACAAGGGTCACTAATTGGCATGCCGCGGTGTGGGTCTGGACCCACATACAATACAATTCAGAACAATGCCAAAAACAACATTGTTATTTAGTCATGATCCAAATGGGTGTTCATTGTCGCTTGATTTTGCGCTAGAGCTAGATGTGGTTTGTATCTTCCGTGCATTATTCAAAGGTCCAATCAGTAGCTGTAGTAATTGCAATCACCATGACAACTCACTTAGTCACTGTTGGCTGCAATGTATGTGGGTCATGCCAGCTTCGTCCATCACAACAACACAGGATAATTGATTTGCCAAACATACCTGTTTCTTCCTTAGAGAAAATCATGGCGTGAAAAAAACAGGCAAAAAGGGAAAAGTTGATTCTGAAAATCACAGCTTTCAGACAGAGTGGAATGACTACGCTTTTGTGCTGCTACTAGGGAGCACAAAAAACCAAAGTGTTTAACCTGCAATGACACAGATGCCCTTGTCAGAAGTGTAATACTGTGAACAAAATGACCCCCAGACTTCTGGGGTAAGGGCCAGAAAAAATAAACCAACACTGTTCTGGACTCTAAACTGAATTGAAATGTGGCGAGTGGAATTTTTGGGTTTCTAACAGAGTAATCCTGCCTGAGGAGATCCAGCCATAGACTTATATATTGTAGACACAGCTTCTCTAATTTCATTCTATGAAAAGTGGTGCAATGAGGCAACCAAGACCACAAAATAGACCATGTCGTCTCCCCGGTTTCGTCCCATCCCGTCTTGTGCAAAACAGAGTCTTGCACCTAGCTGTGAGACTCTGGCTCTGGCTCTAGCTGTACCTTTCATTCTTTGTGAAACCCTGTCATGAGCGTGTGAGCTAAGGCATTGCAGTTATGTCCGAAAACTTGCAGACTGGGCTACAAATGTGATTAACAATCTTCTTTGTTTTTGCTTCAGAAGGACATGTCAATAATCTATAATGACTCCTTAACATGCCACAATATCACTAATTAAATTAGTCGTGCAATGAACATAATAACTTTTAGTACAAAATTCTTAAATCTGCCTTAAAATAACAGAAAAAACTCTATAAACAGCAGTCAATGTATGTGTGTATAACTACAGCAAGGCAGGCAACTGTACATTATTAAGCCCTTTCTACGTGTGCTCATTCAGGTAGATCAGCAATCGGCTAATGTTCCATTTAGTATTCGTGCCGTGTTCGTACCTGCACACACAGTCCAAGGTAGGCAACTTTTCTTGACGTAAGCAAGGGACTAGAAATACTAGGTAATGGTACTAGTTTACCCATGTCAGACTGTTTTCAAATGTATTGTTCAAAAAGCTAGTAGCATGAACCATGAACTAGTAGCTAACTAAAATTAGGGGGGGGGGGTAGTTTTGCATATAGAAGGATATAACAATTTATTTATACTAGCAATGAAGGATATAATAATTTACTTATGCTAGCAATGAAGGATACAATGATTTGCTTGTGCTGACCTATAAGATTTATAAGGCAGACAGACAGTACTTTTCCATCATTCAAGGAATGTAACACACTGTGGGAATCAAGAGGGAGTCGACAGTCCACACATAGTCAACAGTATGATGTATTCCACTGCCTTGTCTCGAGATGTGGGGAGTAGGGAACACTGTCTTCTTTGTGTGCAGAGTCAGATAAAGCAACACCTGGGAGACAGAGGCAACAAAGAGGGTCCAATCAACCACATAAGGAGATAAGACGGCCTTCGTACCAGGAGCGGAAACCACCAAAGGCAGAGGAGCTCCTGTCCCAATTAGTGCATAATGTTATTACCACGGGTCTCCCAAGGAAAGTTGTCGTTCTTCGCTGTGCCGAGCATAAGACGCACGTAGCTGTGTGCTGTTAGGGACCTTGGAGCAACCCGGATATCTGTATTAGAATTGTACTGTCAGGGAATAAACTTAATTGAACTTAACTATACTGAATCCTGGTGATCCATTTTACCACTATCGATGCGTGAACAGGTAACGGAGTAAAAACACAAACTCCGACAATTGGTGACCCCGACTGTGAGTCGAGGGTGGTGAAACAACAGGGACAGAGACAAAAGAGACGTTTGGACACAGTCGCGGCGTCGACTAAGTACGGCGAGACTTGGAAAACGTGGAACGTTTGACGGAAAGCCGAGGGTTTGGATATAGTCGCGGTGTCGACTAAGTACGGCAAAACGAAGTAACGAAGGAAAAGTTACGAAATAACTAAGTAAGGAAGAAGAAATGAGGCAGTTTTTCCTGATTCAACTTGATTTATAATTGTGGCCTCTTGCTTGATTTGTGGTTAAGATCTGTGGTGAAAATTTGTGGTTAAGATTTGTGGTTAAGATGGACGGAGAAGTTGACCGTGAGTGTGCAGAATTGGGTGGTTGTGACCGTGACGGTGGAAAGAGGAATCTCCTGTTTGTTGAATTAGAGCAACAAATTGTTAGTGGTGTGGATAAACAGAAACGTAGTAGGGAAAAGAATGTCTGAAAAAGCAATGGTTGAAGTTGCAGAAAGAAAAGTGGTGGGGGGAGCCCCCACTTTGACCACTTTGAGTGATGGTTGCGGAAGGCAGAGACTGATGTTCGGAGTTCAAAAGTAATGAGGGAAAAGTAAGGAGAAGTAACGAAGTAACGAAGGAAAAGTAACGAGAAGTAACAAAGGAAAAGTAACGAGAACTAACGAAGGAAAAGTAACGGAAGAAAAGTAAAGAAGTAACGAAAAGTAACGAAGTAACGAAGGAAAAGTAACAAAGGAAAAGTAACGAGAAGTAACGAAGGAAAAGTAATGGAAGAAAAGTAACGGAAGAAAAGTAATGAAGTAACGAAGTAAAAGTAACGAAAAGTAAGAAGGAAAAGTAACAAAGTAACGAAAAGTAAGGAAGAAAAAGTAACGAAAAGTAACAGAAGAAAAGTAATGAAGTAACGAAGGAAAAGCAACAGAAGAAAAGTAAGGAAGTAACGAAGTAAAAGTAACGAAAAGTAACGAAGGAAAAGTAACGAAAAGTAACGGAAGAAAAGTACGGAAGTAACTTGAAGGAAAAGTAATGAAGGAAAAGTAACAAAAAGTAAAGAAGGAAAAGTAACGGAGTAACGAAGGAAAAGTAACGAAATAACTAAGTAAGGAAGAAGAAATTAGGCAGTTTTTCCTGATTCAACTTGATTTATAACGAAAAGTATACATAATATGGCTTTGGTGGCAACGGCATTGTGTGCGGTGAAAAAGGACGAATCCTTGTCTTTTCATTCTCAGCAAATGATACAGACACAGGAGGACGTTAAGGAAGCAACCCGGCATTACCCAGACTTGGCTCCATTTCTGGGGGAAGCGGGACCTACCGCCCCTTGCGCCCCACCTCCATATGACAATACAGGTCCTGTGAAAGATATGTCTCATCAAATTGCTGTGTTATGATTAGCTGGCAAAGTAGTTTGTGACATGGAAGACGAGGACGGACCTTTGATGGGCACAGAAAGAAAGTTTATCCGATCCATAGTAAGCACACTTTCACACATTCCTCTCAGGCTGGGGACAGTGGAGGAGAATCAGCTACACAAACGCCTCAGAGGGAGGCAGCCGATATTTCTAGACAAGAAGGAGGATTGAAACAATCTCAGACTGACTGGGCACATAAATTAAAAGATTCAGAGACTCAGATAGCGGTGCTTAGTGAGGGACTCACAAACGCGGGTGGTGACGAAGAAGGGAGGGAAGACACACAGCGTAGAGGGGAAGAGCGTAGAAAGCAAGTACAGCGGGAGGAGGAAGACAGACAGAGTGAGTTGGACCTATACAGGAGGGAAGTGGTGGTTCTTAGTGAACAGGAGAGGCTTGACAAACATAGTTAGTGGGGAAGACTCAGACAACTGGGAGGCAGACGTTAGATATCTTTATTAGAATTGTACTGTCAGAGAATAAACTTAATTGAACTTAACTATACTGAATCCTGGTGATCCATTTTACCACTCTCGATGCGTGAAAACGTAACAGATTAAAATAATAAACTCCAACAATATGTTGACTGGAGTTAATAGAATAAAACAAATCAGAAATGCAATACCACTAACACCCACCGGGATCCTTGCCTCAAGCCGAGGAGCAAGGGATGGGGGTCTGGATCCAGTGCCGATGGACCGGGAATCAGTGACGTGTGTTCCCAGCTTCATGCACTGCTTCCTGTTAGACAGGACGTCTGTCATCCACTTACAGGTGAAGTCTGGGCACGTTCAACTGGGAGAGCTTGTCCTGTAGCAGAGCTGATGATGGTATTGATGAAAGAGCTGAAGTCCACAGGATCCTAGTTTAGGATTCCGGACAGTCCAGGTGCTGGAGAATGAAGTGGAGGACTATGTAAACTGACCTGTTGGCTTTGTAGACAAAATGCAAGGGGTCAAGGAGAGGGTATGGTCAGGTCGTTGGTCGGGTATGAGTGGTTAATGGTGTGAGAGGCTCTGGGCTTGTAGTTAGTGATCTGTCTGAGCCCTCCTCAGACAGAAGCAGGGTCGTTAGCAAAGAACTGGTGTTTTAGTCTTAGTCGTCTTACTACCTGTTCATTGACTCCTTGAACCTGTCTCTATCCCCACTCCTGAATGCTCCCACCTTCTCCAACCTCAAACTTCAGAGTTTCTCCGTCCCCCTTCCTTGATTTTATCTATAAACCAGGGTTTGTCATTGTTGTAGCTCACTCTGGTGCATGTTGGTACAGCAGTCCTCAGAGTAGCTGATATCTGACATCACAGCCTCTGTGAGCTCATCCAGACTATTGGTTGCAGTCGTGAACATATTCCAGTCAGTGCTGTCTACGCATTCCCACAGATGATCAAAAGCCCTTACTTTGATGTCCTCACAGCAGGTGTACAGAGCTGAAGTTTCTACTTCTATGCAGAAATTAGGTGGATCATGGCTTGGTCATGTTCTAGTGTTGTTTGGGGGACACAGTAGTAGGCTCTACTGACTATAGTGTAGCAGTAATCTAAAGTGTTCCGTTCTCTGGTAGGCCATTTAATACATTTTCTGTCTATGGGTAGATCATGGCTGAGATTTCCTTTTCTAAAGTTGCTGAGTACAATAAGCAAGGAATCCGAATTTGCTCGCTCTACACTCAGGATTTGGTGGACAAACACAAGTTGGCCATCTTTGATGCTGACTGAGATGAATGAGGAATGAACTCTGCTGTTCAACTCTTTCACAATGTGCTCCATCCTCAGGGCACCCTGAACTGGTGCTACCCCAGGAAGAGGGATTTTTACCTTGCTGGTCTGGCTCAGCACCTGGCCTCCTCTGCTAACATCAGGACTATGAGCTACTCATGTTTCCAAGGAAACCAACATCACTCCATATTGTATTAGAATTGTACTGTCAGGGAATAAACTTCATTGAACTTAACTATACTGAATCCTGGTGATCCATCTTACCACTCTCGATGCGTGAACATGTAACGGAGTAAAATCATATACTCCAACAGTAAACAAGTTCAAGTCACTGAATGAAGATTTGGAAAGACTTGCATGACAGCAAGCAGAGTTGGCAAGCCAACACAAGTGGGCAGAAATGAAAAAACTTCAGTCCGCAGACCAGCTGATTGTCAAAACTTGGAACGCGCTTCCTGTCACATACCACACACTGCAGCGTGTGGGTATTGCTGTACTGACAATGTTTGGCTCGACGTATGCATGTGAGCAGTCTTTCTCACATCTAACGAACATTAAGACCAACCTACGGTCACGTTTAATGGATGGATGTCTCAACGCCTGCATGAAGGTTAACCTCACAACGTATCAACCAGACTACAAAGCCATCAGCAAAACCATGCAGCACCAGAAGTCGCATTAATGGTAAGAAATACTCATCATTGATTAGCAACAGCATAACAATGTTATTAAAAATAACCCAGGCTTATTGTACTTTAAAAGTATTGAAATGAGATCAAATGCATATTGTAGTTTAGGTTAAAAAAATTGTATGGCTCTTACAAAATTACATTTAAAATATGTGGTGTTCATGGCTCTCTCAGCCAAAAAGGTTCCCGACCCCTGCCATAGAGGAAATAGTTTAGTTCTGTGTATTTAGGGTCCTGTTTTGTATCCAGACTTTGTTACCCTGTCTGTTTAACTTTTATTAGGCATCAATCTGCGACTTGCTGGCCCCAGTCCAGGGTGTACCCTGCCTATGGCCCGAAAGCTACTGGGTTAGGCTCCAGTCACCCGTGACCCCTAAATGGGAACAAGCGGCACTGCAATCCCTCCCAGGGATTAGCAGTAGATAATGGATGGATGGATAGGCATCAACCCTTGTCTAATTCTCTACCTGGCAAAGTCTCCTTAATTTGGGTCACACCCTACCACACAGCACAAGACCATCAATGGACCCCTCACACAGTTCTCCCAACCCTTTCGAAAGTAGGTAGGACACCTCCTTTAGAGGGGCTACTGCCACAGCTAACAATAGTGTTCTTTATCGTCTTTGGGGTTTGTGTGAAGGGTTGGATTTCAGGGGCTTTTAAACTGGCTGTTTTCTTATTGTTCAAAGTTATTTGTAAACATAGCTGTTTGAAACTGTGCAGTCTGTATAGCCCGACTCTCTTAGCTATTCTCAGATGTCTAATGGTAAACAAATTTTGTAATGCCTGCACCAAAAGTCCATTATAAAATCACCAACATATCTGGAAAGTATTCATTACTAGTTAAAAACTCAGGGTAACAAGGACCAGAGAAACAGAAGACACTTCGTACATAACTCGTAATTTAAAAAGAGGGCATTAGAAACCATGCGTTAGCTGGACTGGTGCATATGAATTTATTGGAGTGAAGGAGTCTTTATGCATTATCTTCCTCCATGTTGCAGCATGTACTGTTCCTTCATTGTTCCTGACATTCAGGCTATGTAGGTTTGTTGAGTCAACCATGTTGCTTGTTTGGGGAACCATAGAGCAGCTGAAGGGGTTAGCCTGTGGTTCTGCAGAAGGAGTGGAAGTGGTGGCCATTCATTTTGCCTTGGATCCTTTTATGTTGTTGGACATACTTCCTCAGATGGTCCATGTACATTTTTGCATAATTTCTCTTTCTGAGGGCTTTAGATGAGAACTTTTCACTGATCTTTGTGATTTGAAATGGCCCCAATAAGTCTCCCTCTAATTTGCTTTTCTTTCCCTGTCATCTTCTCCCTTTGATAGCTTCATCTTCCACACCTGCTCTTGACCCTCTTAAGTGTTTGCCTCCTCCCAAGGGTAAACATTTTTAATGGTTTGAAATCCTAAAATCCCAAAGTATGTGAGACTTATCGAAATAAGTCTGTCTTTTCCTTAATCTACGTTGATGGAATACCCCCCAGATTTTGAGCCTACTGTGTTTGTGTACACAAAACACACCCAGAACCCCAAAGCAAAGTTAGGGGTTAGAGAGGTAAGAATATTTAGTTTCCCACTCTGTTCTACTTAGTTTGTTGTTCTCTCTTGCACAACTGTACATTTCTGCTGTTTTAATTGTAGGTACCATAGGAAAAGGGGGAGCGAAGACAGACCTATCACGGTAGCAAATCTGTGTGTTCCTTCAAAAACTACGAAACAAGAATGCAGCATGGATTATTGTCCAGGTATGAATATATTTAATCTTCACTGATTGATTGTCAGGGTGTGTGTGTGCTCCTGCCAGGCACACTGCTCTAATTGCATATGAGTATGAGTACACAGGCCACTGGATGAGTCAAATGCAGACGGAAAATCTCGTAATATAAGTTATACAATCTTTATTTAAAAGTATCACACTAATGACATATACCTCTGGTTATGCAATGAATGGAAACCACTCATAACTATTACAGGTATTGTTATGACCAACATTTTATTGAGACAATTTGTAGCATATTGCATTGTCCTATAACAATGAAACTTCCACTCAACATCTATGAGCCAGTCCTACTCTCTCTTGTGCCTCCTCCACACTGAAATGGTTATATACCAGATGACAACCTGTTTTAAAATGATATACAACTTACCTTCTGTAGTTAACTATGGAGGTCATGCTCAGCCAGGTTTCACAGGTGGGGCCAGTTGGTTTGCTATGTGGCTATACCATTAGAAAAAGAAAAAAAAACACAATGCATATTCAAATGTACACCTATGTATTACACCAATTATGAAAGCTGTACAAATAATTGTTTTGTGACGGTCATTACATCTTGTAGGTACAACTGTTTATTCAATCAAAGATAAAACCAACATAAACAAATAGTTATTTTGTCAACATCATCCAGCGGACAGTGAACACTGCTGCAAGGATCATCGGTGCCCCTCTCCCTTCCATCCTGGACATTTTCCACACACGATGCTCCAGCAAAGCCAGTATCGTAAAGGACCCCACACACCCCTTCCACAGTCTCTTCCAGCTCCTACCATCAGGTAGACGGTACCGGAGCATCAGAGCCCGCTCTGCTAGACTGCTCCACAGCTTTTTCCCCCAGGCCGAGAGCCCTGAACTCAAATCACGCCGCCCCTCTCTGAAACCCCATACCACCCCCATACCACCTGAAACACGGACCATCTGGAACTTGCACTAGTCTCTTTTCACTGCACTACGCACTTTTCAACAAAACAAACTGCACTAAAAGACTCAGTAATATCGGTAACATATGTATGTTTACATGCTCATATTCTTTCCAGTATTCCTCTGAAAATATTCGTATAGTTTGTATTTTTTAGTTTATGTAGAGGAAAAAATGTTATATATATTTTTACTTGATTGCTGTATGCCTGTACTTATGTAGCACCGTGGCTCTGTGAGGCACGACATTTCGTTCCACTGTATGCCCCCGCATGTAGTGGAATGACAATAAAGCTCAACTTGACTTGACTTGAAACATATTTGAAACCTTTCATGACAGGGTTCTCTTGGGAGCCTGGAGCCAGACTCTTCTCCATTGATCCAGGAAAAAAATTTGAATTTAAAACTGATTCCATGGTACATAATTTGTAACGGGTCGACTGCTCCTCCACCAGTCCCATAACAGTCCACAAACACAACACTCAGTTGTTGGGAAGAGACGAATGATCTTCTGGTCATAGCCCTCAGGGTGGTTTCCATAGCCTTTGATCTGACCACATTTACTTGGTTTGAGATTTACTTTGTACATAAAGACCTCGAATTTTCTTTTCAAGTCGGGGTTTTTGAGATGAAATTACTAGAATTTATCTTGACAGACTGACCAGAAGAATAGGCAATAGAGAACAACTATGTCATCTCTTAATGACATTGTTTGGGGAGCTGGAGTGGTGAAAGCCAAAGTTGTCAATGGGTGTTATTTTTTTGATACATGCATTTATTTGAACAAAATGTACTTTTTGTGGCGGGGGAGGGGGGGGAGTGGGCAAATATCCAGTAATGTACTCCTCTTTGTCCTCTTCAAAGGACCACTGAAATTGGGTGAGCCAATACTCAACTATTAGACCACGGGTTTCAAACTCAAGGCCCACGTCATTCTATGTGGCCCGCGAGAGCTAAAATATGATATAGTCCGCTTTACAGCGTATTTTGACAATAAACTACATCTCCCACAATGCATGTCGATTTTGTGACCGGCGAAATGACGAAATCCTGCCGCTAGAGTGTGGTGTTTCCACATCAGTATGTCTTGAAAAACACCGCAAATAATCCCAAAATGTTCAAGAATAGAAAAATGTATGCAGAGAGAAGGCAATTTAATGAAACGTGGGAAAGTGAATATATGTTTGTACTTCAAGGAGAAAAATATATATGTCTTCTGTGTTATAAGGCCGTCTCGGTGATGAAGGAATACAATTTCCGTCGGCACTTTGACACGAAAAACGAAATTAAGCCTTAAACAAAAAATTGTCCAAACATTAAAAGGCAAACTGCAAACGCAACAGAACATGTTTACTAAAGCTGTGCAATGTGCCTCATTATATTTGTACATTCATGTTAATGTATTTAAAACATGTGTACATCTCAATACATAATAATCAAATGCAGTGACAGCTATTTAATATGTTACGGATTAGTTATAGTTACACAGTTACAACCGGCCCTCAAAGGTCAACCATAATGCTAATGTAGCCTGGGGTGAAAATACGTTTTTAATTTTTCGTCTCTCCATTACTTACATAAATCTATAATGACATACATTACATTGGCTGACTAGAAACGGCGGAGTGAGGCTGAGGGGGTTGAAAAAAAACTTTGAAATGGTTGATCATATCTGACTCCATTTTCATTTAATTTTCTTTTGGCTGTGGAAGAGAAACGTGTAATGTCCAATACTGCGTTCACAGAGGACGCAATTCGGCGTCTGATTTACATGTTACGTCAATGTGAACGTACGTCTAGAGGTCTTGCGGTGCGAATCACTATCTGACGACCGAGTTGAAAATTTTGAACTTTGACAAATATTCGCAATATTATAGGGGCGTTAACCAATCAGGGACTCTGATTTGGTAGCGAAGTGTTGTGATGTGTGACGTGACCTGATCAGCGGGATCAGAGAAAGCATTTTAAAAATGAAGGATAAATTGATCGTAGCTGTGTGTCCACCCAGAGTTATACAATGTCGTTTCATTTAGGCCAATTTAATGTTTGTAAACATTGGGATGCGCGCGCATCATGGTTGCAGAAAACCCGGGAGTGATAACCAGTACGACTAGAGAGATACGACGAAGCGGTTCGAAGTAGTTAAGATTTAGAAACATATAATATTTTGTGTAGAAAGAGCTATGTTAAAGGTAGACACACAATGTAGATGTGATCAGGTTATGTACATATAACAAGCAGATATTGATTATATTTGTATAACCAGTCTTTTTTAATTAATTGCAATATTGAACAAATAAAGCTGCTGTTGTTGTATTAAAGGGATATTTCACCTAAAAATGTAATTATGCCATCATTTACTCACTCACATGTTGTTACAAACCTGTATACATTTCTGTGTTATGATGAACACAAAGAAAGATCTTTTGAGAAATGTTTGTAACCAAACAGTTCATGGACCCCATTGACTTCCATAGTATTCTATTTTCCTACTATGGAAGTAAAAGATCAGTAGCTAAGATCAGAGCTACTAAGTTGTCTTTTGCAACCGACATGCGCAGTTGGACCTGTGTGACGTCTGTGTGACGAAGGATGTTAATTTGTCTATAGAGACAGGAACGAAAATGACCTTGCCTGGAGGAGGGTTAGCGAAGAAATCGGACATCCTGGTAAGTTGTAAAATGCTTCGCATGATTTTAGCTGTTGACACTAGCCCGCCTATTAGCTAGCAAAAGCCGGCCGGCACAACCAAGCTAAATTCCCGCTATTAGTTTTCACACTAACGAGACGATGCGTTTATTCAGAGGATTTTTGCATAAACAGGTGGAAGAGTTTGAGGGACACATGTTGAAGAGAGGAGAAAGGAGACAGATCAAAGAAATGGGTCAACTGCTGAGTCAGCCAAGAGGAGGAATAACTTTTTTGTTGAAGGTTAGTAGTTATAGATTTTTTTTTCAGTTTAGAACTCCATGTACCTTCTCAAGGTTACAGGAATACCCCGACTGCTTGTGTTTCTACAACAGTTAATCACATATTCTTCCTGCTTTCAGATGAGTCGATTCCCCAGCTGAAACCGTTTTGGACAGAGGCTCACTGGCGCTCCACCCAAATGTTCCAGCCTGCTACTGGAGAGTGGAGGGGTCAGCAAGGCCCCTGTGAAAGCCTTCTGCACCAGAGCCCCAGCTTCTGACCTTCTGTTTTTTCGGCTTCGTCCCCAAGAGGCTGACCACGGCGGACCAATGGGCCAAGCGTTACCTGAAGCCCCTGGTTACCATCCGGCCTGCAGGTCTGGCTGCCCCTGCTGGCTTCAGGAGGAGTCATGACCTCTCTCTGGTTCCACCCAGGCTTCCCCAACCCAATCTCACAAGGCAGAAGACGGAGTCATCATTCATTCAGGTCCTGAAAAAGTACAACCGCGATCAGTTTATGTCACTCATTGGCTAGTTTACTGTCTACTGGAGCCTGGGACCAGACCCTAAAACCAGACCACAGATTCAGAACCTGAGCCCAGACCCTACGACCAGACTTCCATTAAAATGCTACCGTTGCAGGCGGATACAGATTTTTCTCCATGAATAAATGTAGCAGAGAAATACATGTTTCATAAGTGTTATTTTGTTTTCCAGTTTACAAATCATTCTAAGTTCTGGGTTAATCATTTAAGCTTCGGCTACTCACACACAGACTAGTGCCCTGTTTCCTAACTTTAAGATGAGGGTTGAGAAAAGCATTGTCATTCATGTAGCACGTTCAAGCCATCGTAGTCTACCTCACTGAGGTATCATCTAACCCCAAACACTGGCTGAAGGGGCATGGTGAATGTGGTGTGGAATGTGTACAGGTGGATCAGAGTGTCAGAGGAGATGCTGTGGAAGGACAACATTCCAATGATGCAATGTTGGTGGTCCAAAAGAGGTCCTCACTGATATGCACCCCCAGAAACTTGGTGCTTCTCACCCTCTCCACTGCAGCTCCATCGATGGTGAGTGATTAGAATGCATACAGTACATAGTGTAATTCATAGGTTGGGATTGATTTGACTAAGAACGACTGATCAATTAAAGAACTCGTAGCTTTCCTATCTTAGATCGGATAAAACGGGCTACACTTCTGCTAACAATGGAGAATACAATGATTTACTTGTGACTAACACATGAGATTTGTAAGGCAGACAGACAGTACTTTTCCATCAGGCAAGAAATGTAACACACTGTGGAATCAAGAGAGTCAACAGTCCACACATAATCAGCAGTATGATGTATTTTACTGTCTTATCTCGGGATGGGGGGGGAGGGGACACTGTCTTCTTTGTGTGCAGAGTCAAATACAACACCTGGGAGAAAGATGCAACAAAGAAGATCCTCTCAACCATGTGAGGAGGTAAGACAGCCATCGAACCATGGGCAGACACCACCGAAGGCGGAGGAGTTCCTGCCCTAATTAAACGCATTATGTTATCTATATTACTGCGGGTCTCCCAAGGAAAGGTGCCGTTCTTTGCTGTGCTGAGCAATAAGACTCACGTAGTTGTGTGCTGTTAGGGACCTTGGAGCTACCCGGATATCTGTACTAGAATTGTACTGTCAGGGAATAAACTTAATTGAACTTAACTATACTGAATCCTGGTGATCCATCTTACCACTCTCGATGCGTGAACACGTAACGGAGTAAAATCATATACTCCAACAGCGTAAAAGCAACACAGCTCATCACCCTGATATCTTCACTGTCAAACATGGTGGTGGAAGCATCATGGTTTGAGTCTGCTTTTCTTCAGCAGGGAGAGGGAAGATGATTAAAATTGATGGGAAGATGAATGGAACCAAATACAGGACCATTCTGGAAGAAAACCTGATGGAGTCTGCAAAAGACCTGGGACAGAGATTTGTCCTCCAAGAAGACAATGATCCAAAACATAAAGCAAAATCTACGATGGAATGGTTCACAAATAAACATATCCAGGCGTTAGAATGGCCAAGTCAAAGTCCAGACCTGAATCGAATTGAGAATCTGTGGAAAGAACTGAAAACTGCTGTTCACAAATGCTCTCCATCTAACCTCACTGAGCTCAAGCTGTTTAGCAAGGAGGAATGGGCATAAATATCAGTCTCTCGATGTGAAAACTCAGACACACCTTAAGCGACTTATAGCTACAATCGCATGAATGAATGAATGAATCGCAGCAAAAGGTGGCGCCAAAGTATTGACTTAAGGGGCCTGAATAATGTTGCACGCCCAATTTCTCAGTTTTTTTTTATTTGATAAAAGTTTGAAATATCCAATAAATTTCGTTCCACTTCATGACTGTGTCCCACTTGTTGATTCTCCACAAAAAAATAGTTTCATAATTTAATGTTTGAAGCCTGAAATATGGCTAAAGGTCGCAAAGTTCAAGGGGGCCGAATACTTTTGCACTGTATTTATTCTAGAACTCAGGAGCATCATGAAAACGTGAGTTGTACAGTCTAGTAGAAATTAGCAATATAAACAACTTTCAAACCAACCCATTACCAATATTAGAAATTGACCATAAAGAAGACATATTGACTTTTATTCCCTGAGTGTCATGAAAACAGCTTAAAAATATGACATCTCTCAAACTCAGCAAAGGATCCCAAGTAAACTTTGTTGATATTTGGAATCACCTGCCAATGGTTTCGTACTTAGTTTTGGCTAGGGGTGACACATATTTGTGACAAAGTAAAGGACTAGCGACAATCTGGCGTCTTTAAATGCTCTGAATCTTTTCAGCTTTATCCCTGGCAATAATTAATTTTATTGCAACCTGAGGAAAATGC
Organism: Plecoglossus altivelis; assembly: GCA_036571765.1. Classification (NCBI taxonomy): domain Eukaryota; kingdom Metazoa; phylum Chordata; class Actinopteri; order Osmeriformes; family Plecoglossidae; genus Plecoglossus; species Plecoglossus altivelis. The sequence goes on from BROE01000007.1 coordinate 2,109,805, forward strand.
CAGCATAAAAGAGGAAGAAAACAGGGCGCAAAGAGGCAACAGCTTTATTAACTTCCATAATGTATTCTGCTTTGATACCCAGTGCCTGTCTTGCTGCTGAAGACTTTATAAAATTGTGTAAAACACGTCATCTTCACAAATCTCTGCAACTTAAGGGTGGACCTTAATCAGGCAGTGATACTGTCTCCACTGTGCAGACAGCATACCAAAGGCATTCTCCACTACCAGCCAGGGAGAAATAGTAGTTGAACATGCGCCTCTCTCTGGGAAAGACGCGCCTAAGGAAACGCTGCATCAGGTTTCTTTGCAGCTGGAAGGCCTCATCTGCCACAAAGACATGGGTCTGAGATCCTCTGTGATCTGCTCCAGGTATTAGGTGGTCAATTGGCAGATGGAGTGTGCCACTATGAAGTGGCTGATCTAAGGCGGAGTAGGCCTGTATCCCATCATTGCTCGTCCTGCCCCAACATCAATCACCTTGAAGCAACTGTATGCATCCACAACCTGAATTAGGGGATGACTTCAGAATGACATGCTTGCCAACCTGTGCTCCACTGCAAAGCAGGACGTTCCACCGCTGATGAGAGTCCTCCAGTCATTTGAGGAGGGCACAGAAAAAGCCTCAGGGTACCCACGGGATCTTTAAAGCATCGAAAAAGTCTTCAATTTGATCATCTAAAATTAAGGCCTTAATAGACTTGAATTTGGTGTACAAAGTCTTGGATTTCGTTTTAAAGGTCCCCCCCCCGCAATAAAATGAACTGTTACCAGAGTAGGCTAACTAAAATTCATGCAGCGCAATGTGGAGTGCACCAATTACAGAACAAGATAGTGGCTAGCATAGTTTGTAGGCTTAAATGGGAACGTGTCGGTTAAATCCGCTGTGGACAAGGAATCCGAATTACGTTTGGGTCAAGCCTGTGCCATGAAAAGACCGCGAGGCCTATTGCTGTTGGTGCAGGAAATCTTTTAAGGTTATTATTTAATTGTTTGGGATAACTTTTGGTTATTAATTTTTTGTACATTTTGTCATCATTAGGTACTTTTATATCGTGTTTTAGGGGAAGTCTTACATTTTATTTGCCAAATCCTTTTGATTCATTAACCAAGGGTTTTACCCATTTATTTTCGAAATTAAAAACCACCTCTGGGTCTCATTATTGTTAAATATTCCTGTCAAAAGGTTTTACAGTTGAGTAGAAACTCATTAGGTGCACCTTCGTGGTATCCACCTGAACTACAATGAACCCAAGCATCCCCATTCTCAAGTATTTTACATACAGAGTGGTTATGTGGGTGCTACACTCTATTCATCACCAGTGGCAGCTCCTGCCAAATCTCTCAGGGGGGGCAAATGTTTGGATGATTGATAAGGATACCCATTCAATTGATAAATTAACAGCTACTTAAGGATGTAGAAGCAACTGAACTACTTTACCCGCCAGGATGTGGATTTCCAAAAACTTTGTACTCCAATTTCAGTTTAATAAGAAATAATTAAATTACACAACTCACTATTTACACCACTCTCCTATATTACACTGCTGACATTACATTACTCTTAGATTACACTGCTTACTTCACAATACTCTTAGATTACACTGCTTACATCACATTACTTTCAGATTACACTTCTTACATCACATTACTCTTAGATTACACTGCTCACTTATATTGAAATTTTGCTCGCCTCTCTTTCAAAGCTGCAAAGTGATCAAATACTTTCTCATTGAAACCAGGCACGTCCCTGACTAGTTCCCTCTCCGTGGAAAGCATGGCAAGTGCATTCAGACGTTCCTGTCTCATTACATTTCACAGGAATATCTTGATTCTCTTTAAGGTTGAGAAACACCTCTCAACTTCAGCAGTTGTCATGGGCGTGGTTATGAGGATGTTCAACAGAGCCACAGTCTCAGAAGAAGTACCCTGGAGGTTGTACTTAAGCAAAACCTGCCAGTGCACCACAGCAGCCCTTGAATTCTGGACTCTCATAAATGAGACGAACTCCTCGTCTAGTGACGCTACTAAGTCGACCAGTCCACGAAAAATGCCTGCATGACTTGAGCATTCACTCTCATCTTTGCCTCTCAATGCTTATTCGAACAGGCCACAGAACTTCACACAGTCGATTATACGGCCTAGTATGTGGCGGTTCTTGCTAACCTCATCGTTGTGACGACGTACAGCTATCCGGTAGCTGTCTTCCAATTGTGTGGAGATGTTGACCGTACCAAAAGCCGCCAATTTTGTCCATATGCATCTTCGCAGTTTCATGCTTTTTGACCTTCTCCGAGAGATGATGCATGCCGCTGACTCCTGTATTTGTCCATGCGATGTCTGAACGGCTCTCGAGATGGAACAAAATGCGGGGGTAGCAAAATAAAGCATTAGCTACTTCTCAACCTGCTAGCCATTTTTTACGCTCGTACCAGCTCCTCGAAAATCCTCTATTACACGTTTTCCCGCTCTTTGTAGATAACGTTACTTGTTTTATATTTAAATTTGGTCCTGGTGGTCTTAATTCTTTAATTTTCAATTTATCTTGACAACTACGACAGCTGAAAGGTATTTGTTTTAACGATAAGATAGAATCCATTGCGTTAGTTCAAGTTCAACTGGACTCAACTCGCTAGATTTCCCCAACGGTCTCGGGGTCTCTGTTTTTTAATTTTTTAATCACATTTAATTAAGATATGAATGTAGTCTTTTCTTGTTGTTAAATGCTAAATTGTTTTTAAATATTATCGAATTTCATTTAATCTTAGAGCTTATTAATAGCGGTATGTTTGTGTTCACCAATCGCTGTACAAGTGATGGGTACGTGTGATGACGAAGGCACGTTGGTGCTAGCCCTCCCGGAACTAATAGAGAATGCATTGCAGGCCCTGCAGTTCGGGGGGGGGGGGAATCCTTGAATGGAAGTCTATGGGAGCACTCGGTACAAATCTCCACCAGACTGAAATTGCCTAAAAAGAGGCGGTACTCCACAGAACGTGACTCAATGCTGATTGGACTATATCCAGATTCCGAACAAACAGTGACAGCTAGCGTAACACTGTGGTTGAATATGGGAAAAAAATCCCTCCCTTTCGCACTTTGGTGGTGCGTTTCCCAATTGCCCTAACGAAGAAACCGCCCATGTTCATCACTATCATTATCCCCGCGATCCTCAATTACAAGTTCATTGGTGAATTCCTCCTCCACATCTCCCTCTCCAGCTTCCGCTAACTCTACCTGCCTTACTTGCACTAACAGTTCTCGCCCAGATGCGCATGGCTCTCCCTCTTTGAAACAATGGATAAGGTGATCCTCACTTCCATCAGAAGGCAGCTACTGTCAGGCCACATACCTAAGGATAACATCCTGAAGTTAATGAAATATATTATCTCCTCTTTCTCCCTCGCACACACACACGCGTGCGCTCAAGCATACCTAAAAGAAATTTTTCAGCCGCTTCGTATTCAGCTTTTCCCACGCTTGAAGTACCCAGGAAACCAACAAGCAACGAGCTGGGCCCCTCATATTTCCTCAAGCTGTGTACTCTTTGTCCACATCCCCTGCCATACAGTTTTCATAGGACTCATGCAGGTTGGCTTTTAATGGTTGGTTCCACACAACGTCAAGGGCCTGCACTGTCATGAAAAAAGTACAAAACTGTACCTTTTAGGGTACAAGTGCCCATCACTGGGGTGGTACCCTCAAAGGTACTTTTTGTACCTTTAAACAAGGTACAAAATAATACCTTACAACTTTGTACCATTTAAGAAACAATTTTGTACGCCAAGGTACAATTGTGCATTCTGAAAATAGCACAAAATTGTACCTTATTAAAAGGATTTCCATGGCATACTGAAATACAGCTAATTATTAGGCTATTTCATGTGTTGCACATTGAAATTAATAGCAAAGGGCATTTTCAGCAAGAATACCTACTGCCAATAAATAATTTGTCATCAACACTGTAGGTATTGAAGGATATAATAATGAAGGATATAATGATTCACTTATGCTAACCTATATGATTTACTAATGAAGAATATAATGATTCACTTATGCTAAAATATATGATATTACATAATGAAGAATATAATGGTTCACTTGCTAACCCATATGATTTTACTTATGTTAACAATGAAGGATACAATGATTTGCTTGTGCTGACCTATAAGATTTGTAAGGCAGACAGACAGTACTTTTCCATCATGCAGGAAAGGTAACACACTGGGAATCAAGAGGGAGTCAACAGTCCACATATAATGAACAGTATGATGTATGCCACTGTCTCATCTCGGGATGTGGGGAGTAGGGAATGCTATCTTCTTTCTGTGCAGAGTTAAAACAAACACCTGGGAGAGAGAGGCAACAAAGAGGGTCCTATCCACCACATAAGGAGATAAGACGGCCCTCGTACCAGGAGCGGAAACCACCGAAGGCAGAGTAGCTCCTGTCCCAATTAGTGCATGATGTTATCTATATATTACTGTGGGTCTCCCAAGGAAAGGTGTCGTTCTTCGCTGTGCCAAGCATAAGACGCACGTAGTTGTGTGCTGTTAGGAACCTTGGAGCGACCCAGATATCTGCATTAGAATTGTACTGTTAGGAAATAAACTTTTGACATAAATAATAATAATAATAAACATTGAACTTAACTATGCTGAATCCTGGTGATACATCTTACCACTCTCGATGCGTGAACACGTAACGGAGTAAAATCACATACTCCAACAGTATCTAGTGCCTGGTAATCAACCTCATCACCTGGTGATAGGACAGTCCATTCATTTTCATATTTCACACAGATATTCATATTCACACATAATAATGATGGCAAAAGGATTCAGGTATTAACAGCTTGCCACACGATAACCAGTCTGTCCATTTTCAGAATGTACTTGATCTGAAAAAACAACGGAACTTCATCTGCATGGAGGTGACCCACAGTAAACACATCTTTAACACAATATTTGACATCATTAATCTCTACTTCTGTTACTCGTTGAAGCTGTTTGCCTTCAAAACTGACATGGCTGCACTTCTTGTTCACACATATTGAATGCTGGAGAGCTGAAGGTAAAGACTGAAAGGGTGTGTTCACACAACATCCAGTAACTCTCATATTCCCCCAACATATGAACAGAAAACAATTCCCAACATTGTCTATGCTGATGTCGGTTACTTATGAAATGATGGATGAAATGTTGATGAAATGAAAATGAAATTTTTACAACCGCTAGCGACCTGTTAGAAATATTGATGTTTACCTTCAAACTTCAAACACCATAAAGAACGCAAAGGCCCATAGCATAGCATCAAACAAGAATAATGGATTAAATAATGACATTTTTGAGTAAGAACATCACCAAACTCTTCAACTGTACATAACAAAACTCAAAAACTAAGAGATCAAGAGTGGGAGGCCATTCTTTTTTTTAACAACTGGTGCCACTATAATGTCAGAAATTTCACGACAAAGTAAGGAGACATGCCAATAGCTACAGCCCTCTGATTCTGTGTGCTACCAAAAAGGGCAGTAGGCAAAATAAACACCATTTCTGTGTGGCAGACCTTACTACATTCAAGTTGTGTAGAAGTTTTTCAGAAAAAGGAGCAGGCTTGTTTTTTTTATTATTCTGTCCAAAAGTAAGTTTCCTCAGCTCCTCGTTAAACTCTTGTATAGGTATGACTTTTTCTCTGTGAGCTTTACTTAAAACAAGGCGCAACACTAGAGGAACTACCAGAGATATACACAAGTCTTTGGTTGCAAGTCCAAGTCTCAAGTCTTTGGCCTCAAGTCTTTGGCCCCAAGTCAAGTCTCAAGTCTTTGGCTGCAAGTCCAAGTCAAGTCGCAAGTCTTAAAACAAACGGAATATGTTAATTAAGCTACATTAAACTGTTGTTAAAATATGGAATTTTATCTATTGGCATTTGACAAGAAACAAAACATTTTCTTTAGAATTTGTGTTTTCTTATTGTCTTGCACAAAATGTGAGAAAAACTGTCACAGGCAAAAAATACAACTCCTGTAAAGACATACAACATAGACAACGGTACGCCAACGGCGTAATAAAAGAGAACAACATTTCTCATCAACAGAGGAAGTATCCTAGAGCCTATTTGGAAAACAAACTATACTGTTAATTCTGGCATATTATTTAAATATTAAACAAAGACAATATATTACCAAAACATATTAAATAAAATACTTAATATGGATTGCATTTGCCACTTAAGCTTTGGAAAAATATGCAACATTACTGTCTAATGGCAACTTTTTGGAAACAAAAAAATAAACTAAGATTAACTATTTGGATTCATTTTGATAAAGATGAACTCCTTTTATATAAGTGAGACATTACACTTCAGAAATTGTATCCTGAAAAGAGACGTGGGATTTTGGCAGGTGTTGCAACATGGTCATCACTTTCAGTTATAGGCTTCTCGGGGCTTCCTTTATGACAGGGGTCTCCAATCCTGGTCCTCGAGGGCCGCTGTCCTGAAGGTTTTCAGTGTTTCCCTGCTCCAGCACACCTGATTCTAATGAATGAGCCATCACCAAGCTCTGTGGAAGCTTCATAATGACCCTTTATTAGACTCAGGTGTGCTGGAGGAGGGAAACATCTAAAACCTTCAGGACAGCGGCCCTCGAGGACCAGGATTGGAGACCCCTGCTTTATGAGTTTCAGCCAAGATGAGGTCTGAAAAATATGAAAAATTTGTGTTACAATTTACATTTCACACACATGTAAGTTTATTTCAGATTTAGTCGATCTAATAAACTATCAGTGGAAGATATGGCAGTTTAAATAAACTGAAATTGATTTCATTTGAGATATGACAGGGAATATTGCATATTATCAATACAGAATATTAAAATTATATATACTAACCCATTATCTTTGATTTGATTCTTGGCCTCGTTGGATGAATGAACATCTTCCTCAAGCCAAAAAAGGCAGAAGGATGGGTCTAGCAGAGCAGACATCATGTAGACGGTATCCCCAAAAGGAAGAGAGTTTGCATTTTCTGTGACGTGACTATCCATTTTTACATTAACAAAGATTCCTTGGAACCGTCGTTGAAGTGACACATGAAGGCTTTTCACCAAAATCATCAGATGCCGGGCTGTGGTTTTCATAGTCATAAGGTGGCTATTGAGAGACAGTACACAAGGAAGAGCTGCACTTATAGTCACTATTTTCTCTCCTTGCGTAAGGTCTGTAGCTTGCAGAAAAGGAGACAAGACTTCTACCAGCTCATTAAGCTGACTCCATTCTCTGGTTGATAAGCTGAGCTCTTTGTGTCCTTGTGCTTCCAGTAGTGTATTAAGTGTTTGTAAATCCAAGTTAATGACTCCCTCAACAAGACACCTTCTAAAAAGTCATGCATCACATCTGGAGGAAGTGACGTAGTGACATCAAAGTAGTCCAGTTTGTCAAAAGGACAGTCTCTGGTAACACCATAAATGGCTTTCAAGTCAGGATTTTCCTTTACACACTCCAAGTGGTATCTGTGGACATCAACAGTTCTTATAGTCAGATTCACTAAAACATCTCTTAATGTTGCTATGTGTGGCCACGCAGTATCTACAAATTCTACCAACATTAAATGACATGCTGAATCCGCCTATTAAGTGAGAGGAAAGGTTATCGGCAGATACAACTGCAACAGCTGCACGGAAAAAAAAATTCCACACCATCAACAATTACATAAATTCCTTCCGATGAAAGCTTTTTAAGATCATCTATCAATGCCTTCAAAATGTCATCTAATCCAAATTGTTTCACAAGGCTATAGCGAGCAAGTAAAGCTAAATGAATGTGTTTTAACTGAGAAAAATACTTTGTACCTATATTTCCAATTGTATAAATAAATGCACAGAGTTTGTGCAGTTTGTGCACTGTGTGACCGCTCCCATTTCATAATAAGGGCGCCGAAAGATAAAGGTGGCGCCTCGCAGCTAATCGCGGCGTTTCGCTTCGCAGTCAGTATGTTTCTACTGTAAACATGTCCGACACGAGCATGGTGCACTATGGGAAGGCAAGCGATGTCAAGCGATTCGCTGCAATGGACATGTACTGTAAGAAACATTAGCATTGTAGTACCTGCCATTGCAAGGCAAATGACTAGATGGATAAATAAAGGTACACATGGAGATAATGGGCTCACACTTTATATTGACTGTCCTCTGTCAAACCAATGCTTGTCAGTGCCTTTGACTGTAATTACTGTTGTTAGAAGTTAGTCTAAAAATTCAGTCATTCTTGTAGTACATTGACACAAATGATATGCAGGAAGAATAAAACGGATTCAATATCAATCATACTACCAATGGTCTTCAAACAATAATGGGACTGTATTTACGTTTGTGTAGTTCAAAACAGAGCCATATAGCAGCATCCAGCAGGGGGCAGTATAGCTCAAGGCAGGAGAACCTACAGCCACAGTCATTGAAAAGGAGTGTTGCATAGTTTGTTGCCGCCCGCATGATAGTGACTCATAATTGTGATTCAAGTGATATAAATAATTACTTTGTCTATATCTTCAACGTCACCGTCTATCTTCACATGTATACGTCAGAAAACAAGAATATTACATTGAGCAACATGGTCTTTTTATATAAAATAATTATATTAAGGATGTTTTCTACTTACTCTTTGTCTATATAGCAGACGGGCCCAACACGCCACTGTTACAAATCTCCCTTGATGCCCTTTACTTTATCCCCAAAGAATGTATTAATTTAAATAAACGACTTAACAAATAATGTCACTGTTTTCAAAAGCCATTGATTAATTGACATAAACGAAGGCCTAAACTGCGCAGTGCGTCTTGAAATTGTGTCAATTATGTCGTATCAGTTTTTTCAAACCTGGGTTCCCCTTCTGGGTTCCCCAATGTTATAGGTGCAATATACCTTCCCCATGGGTGAATCCAGGCCCACCGGAAGACCGATGGGATGACTGCCAGGGTTTTCAAAATGCCCTCTAGAGTGAAAAATGAGTGCCCTTCTGTCTGTCATTCACATTGGGAAATATGGTTGAGTGCCCAGGATGCCCCTTAACGCGATGAATTATAGTGTGCCTGTAATAAAATAACATTTATTTTTTATTTTATTTATTTAATGCATTGATAATAGCGAAAGTGTGAAGTAGTACCCTATAAGGTGCCTTTACAATGGTCTAAACTTGACGGTTTCGAACCATTTAACACAAATGGTATAATGAACCATTAATCAACGTTTTGATTATTCCATCCTTTATCCCGGACTCAGCATAAAATGAAAACTGTAATATTGTGATCGTCATATTGTTGACCGTTCTGGATGTCAGAACCGGATTTGGGGGAAATGCTTGTATTTCGTTTCGTAATAAAGGAATAACAATATTACACATATGGTATAATGGTCATAAAGGTTGTATTATGCATGCTGGCACTAGAGAAAATGAGAGAGAGAAGGGAAGAGATGTGCATTGATTGGAGGTGTTATTGTTTCCGAACATTAGAGAGCAGCAACGACAACCTCTTTTTAACCTGTTATCTGTAGGCCAGCTAATACCATAGCGGCAGCTTCTTTAGTAGAAGACACACCAGGATGGATATAGACTCCATGTTGACTGAATCTGCAAGTTGCTACATAGTTAATAAACTATGATCTCTGATGAACCCACGTTTAATATACATTACAAACATTACAAGACGGGGCTCCAGTGTGTCATTAAACAAGGCCAGAAGTGCCATACGGTATCAGTTGAAAAGGACAATCACACTGTCAAAGTAATCCCCCCCTCCACACACACACAAACACCTAAATGACCACTTTCAGCTCTGTCAAATGTTTTAATGAAGTGCATTGAGGCAATCATAGTGTGCAAGTTCAGGTCATGCAGGTCTTGGGCTAGTTTACACACAACAGAGGCACTGTCTGATCATAGTCAGGGTTCTGATCATGTTCCAAGACCAAATTCAACCTCTTCAAAGTCCAAAAACAGCATGGAGCAGCAACGAGGGGATTCCCAGGAAAATTAGATTTCCTTTGTTTGTCACACCTTTTATATTCAGCAAATTACACCCCCGAAGCCCAACCTACGCCGCTCCAGACCACCTTTCTGTTGAAGCGCCTCTCCTTCATTCCCACCCAGGATGGTGGACATCATGTCCCTGGACATATCTGATTGCCACTGCAGATAATATTTGGCCGTTTCCTAAAAAGGCAGAGAACAGGACAACCCCGCGGCGATGCCCAGGGTCTTTCTATGGTCGTCCTGGACCCCTGAAGCAACCAACTGCCCACGGTGGTCACCAGGCGAGATGGATCTGCATGACACTCTGTACGCCTTTGACATAGAACCCAAAGCCTAAGGGGCAGATCTCTTGACAGGCTGCAACTAGACCTGCATCAAGCCAGCTGACAAGGGCTCTGCCATGGTAATCATGGACACGGACCACTACGTGAGAGAGGCTGAGAGACAGCTTGACGTACCTGAGTACTACCTCCTAATTCATGAAACCCCCCTCTGCCAACCGTGTATGAGGAATCTTATATAGATTAATAAGTATGAAGGAATCTACAAAGAAGGTGTAGTGATTTCCCATCTGATTATAATCATTTTTGATTGTATCATTTTGTACAATTGTTTTGGGGCATAAGGGGCTTCCCTCAATCAGGAAGTATATTGTAGGTTTGTCCTTATTATAATTGGGGTGAGGTATGTAGCAGGCTGGAAGGACACATAGTTTTCAATGACTACAGACCAGTGGCACTCACCCTGGTCATCATGAAGTGCTTTGAAAAACAGGTCAGTAGTTGCATCACTTCCTGCCTCCCATCGACAGCCGACAGTCACCAGTTTGCTTTAAGACTAATAGGTCCACATAGGACGCCATCACCACCACTCTCCATTCTGGTCTGTCCTAACTATCTGCTGGGGAGCTGCATGAAATTTCTGTTTATGACTTGAGCTTCCACTTTTACACCATCCTCTCTCACAGGCTGGTGTCCCAACTGGAGGGCCTTTGGTTAACCAACTCCATCTGCCTCTGGATTTTGGACTTCCTGTCAAACCGCTCCCAGAGGGTTAGAGTAGGCTCATACATCTCCACACCCCTGACCCTCAACACCGGTTCCTCACAGGGCTGTGTTGTTAAGCCCCCTGCTCCACACCCTCTACACTCACGATTGCATCCCCATCCACCCCAGCAACTCTACCATCAAGTTCGCTGACGACACCACCGTGGTGGTGGCGGACTAATCTCCGGAGGACCGAGGCGGAGCGGCTCGTGGTGTGGCGACAACAACTGAACAGTACAAAGACCAAGGAGCCGATAGTGGACTGCAGGAGGAAGGAAAAGGGATATCCAGCCACTGTGCATCAGTGGGGACTGTGTGGAGAGGGTGGCTGCCTTCACATTTCTGGGCATCACCATCAGAGAGGACCTGACCTCTAGATTCAACACCATTGCTCTGTTAAAGAAGGGCCAACAGAGACTGTACTTTGAGACTCCTCAAGTAGAACAACCTGCGTAAGTAACTTCTAGTGTCCTTTTACCGCTGCTCCACAGATAATATTTTAACATACTGCACCTGCGCTTGGTTTGCCAGCTGCACAGTGCAGGAGAGGAAAGCACTCCAGAAGGTCACCACGTCAGCTCAGAAGATCATCGGCCACCCTCTACCATCTCTTGAAGAACCGGACAGTTTTCGCCACCACAAGAAGGCTGAAAACATTTTAAAGGACGCTTCACACCCTGGACACACTCTGTTTGAACTGTTGCCTTTGGGAAAACAATAAAGAGCCATTAAGACAAGGACAAATAGATTTAAAAACTGTTTTTTCCTCCGAAAGCTGTTGCTATCCTGAATGCTGCTATACAGTCAAGCTCTTAAATGTGCAAAGTGCAGTGTTTACTTTATACATTTTTATTTATTTATTTTATGTGCAATTTTAGGGAGTAAGTGTGGAATGCATTGGATGTGTGTTTCATATTTTCTAGTCTTTTACCACCTTATTTAACCTCATTATAAATTTTTTCTGCTTTAATGATTTTTTTTCTATATATGCTGTTTTTTTTGTTTGCTACCTTTTTATTTATTTATGTATAATCTGTGTATTCATTTAACACACCTTATAGAAAGGCACCCCAATTTCGTTGTACAATGTATAATGACAATAAAGAAATGTGTTGTTTTTATAACAATTGGAATTGTTCTGGCCGGAGATGAAGCCTTTCAGAAAAATGAACTTTCTTTGTCCGCGAGCAACCTGTGTTGATACTAAATAAGTGGTCTTTCATGTACTTTAACACCATAATTCAAGTTTACATTGCTTTAGTTTAAGTTTTTTAGGACATTTAAATGGAGGTGTTATCCCACCCCTGGTTGTGTTATGCATACTCCAATTTTTTCAAAAAGGTACAATAATGTCTTAAGCTCCCAACTTCGAGCAATATTTTGACAAAGGCAATATACAGCAGCACCTCACACCATCTCAACCACACACATACACCATCTCAGATCCATATACACCCTCTGTCACTCACACACACACCCTCTCTCACACACATAAACCCTGCGTCAGACACACTATCTAAAATGGTCTTTATTGTGTAAACTATTACAATCAGATAGATGTAGAGTACAGTAAAACTGTTACGCAGAAATTGTTAAATAAATAAGTATTTACAATGTTTTTCTTCTGCAAAGCAAGCATAGCTTTGTAAATATACAGTTTTTTTATTCTGAAAAGCTTCATGATAAATTGAACGCGCATAATAATGATACAGATTTGAGTCTTCCAAGAAATGATGTTTAAAACTTTGCAATGCACCTTTACTGAAGAATGTATATGTTTAGTAACAACCACAAGCAGTTGTAGTTTCCTCTGTTGTCATCAGACACAGCTTTCACCAAAGAGCTCAGTTATCTGGAAAAAAGTAACAAGGTCATTAGCGTCGGTGTGTGAATCATTTCTGTGCTTACGTGTTTCTGTGTGAGTGTGGTGTCCGACCTCACCTCGACACTCATATCTGAGGTCTGAGAAGAGGGCGTGTTCTTGAGAGAATACAAACAGCCCCAGTCGGCCTCCAGCTAGTGTGAGGTCATACACTGGGCCCGAGTCTACCATGATGTCCCTGCCATCATACACCACCACACTGAGAACACAACCACAACTCCATCACAACACGACATATCGCATACCCCTGGAGGAACCCACCCAACACACAACGGCACATTAGCATTTTGAAACATAACCCCGCAGACACATTAACCACAACATACAGTCACAAAGTCAAAATAACTTGACCCCAGACTTCATCCAGCCACAGCCTCTTTTGGTATACGTACCGGATGAATCCAGTCTTTGGCCGGTGGATGAGGTGCAGGCGATACGCCGTGTAGTCCTTCCAGCCGATGTTGTTGGGGTCATGCCACAGTGTACGGACCTTAGAACCACACACACTCGGTCAGAGAGACCTGATGAGAACTCAAGCAGTGGATGAACATGGTGTTTCCCATCTTGATTATGCAGAGAAGTGTACAATAGTCCACACTTCGCATGGACTATTCATGTCACCCAAGGAGAATAGTGAAGACAGGAAGTAGGAGAGACGTCACCTGATGGCGGGTGTTGCCAGTGTGCCACAGGGCGTTGCGAAGGCCCCTCCCTGGACCGGAGGTGGAGTTGACCACCTTGATGGAGACACCTGCTGAGCCAAAGGCACGAGAAGGCTTCTTTTCCCAGTAGGCCTGAGACACCTACCGAGAGCACGGCACACAGAGGGGTTAGTTGAGAGTGTGTGTGTGTGTGTGTGCGTGCGCGCGTTTCACATCAGACTCACCTGTTTCCACATCACCACGTAGAAGCGTCTGCTGGACTGGTAGGCAAACACCAAACCCGCGTAGTCGTCATCTCTGTCCGTGTTGACGTAGAATGTTGCACTGAAGTCTACCGCGTTGAACTTATCAAAGCCTGCACTCACATATGGACAAATACAGGAGAGAGAAACACAGACAGAGATACAAACACATATTACATTCTATACCATTACAGTGCACCAGGTTTAAATATTCTAAAGTAGCCTTGACAGTGATTCAACTGTCATAGTTCCAAGACAGAAATCTTATTGTTGTCAAAATATTGGACAGTGTGCTGGGGGTCTCACTGAGGGCAATGCCAGGGTCTGAGTTGGCAGTCTGCAGCAGTTCTGTCCCCTCACTCCGGATCACCCAGAGCGGGTCTGACTGGGCGGTGCCCCGGGGATCCAGCAGCACAGATTGAAACTTCCTGAAATCAGTAGCTCCGATGTCGCCGTTCTCAGGACACGGGTCCAGAGCGTCTGGGATGCTGTCGTTGTCAAAGTCGTCCTGGCAAGCATCTCCACGAGAATCCCCTGATAGACAGAGAGAGGTGGAGGGATGGAAAGGAAGGGGTGGAGGAAAGGTGGAGAGAGGGGTGGAGGCATGGAAAGGAAGAGGTGGAGAGAGGGGTGGAGGGATGGAAAGGGAGAGGTGGAGGAAAGGTGGAGAGAGGGGTGGAGGGATGGAAAGGGAGAGGTGGAGAGAGGGGTGGAGGGATGGAAAGGGAGAGGTGAAGGAAAGGTGGAGAGGGGTGGAGGGATGGAAAGGGAGAGGTGAAGGAAAGGTGGAGAGAGGGGTGGAGGGATGGAAAGGGAGAGGTGGAGGAAAGTTGAAGAGAGGGGTGGAGGGATGGAAAGGAAGAGGTGGAGGAAAGGTGGAGAGAGGCGTGGAAGGATGGAAAGGGAGAGGTGGAGGAAGAGAGAATGAGGAGAGGTGGAGAAAATTAGGTAAGGTAGAATGTGAATGAAGTGTGAGTGTGGGCCAGAGATAGAAGTGTGCAATGTGCAATCAGAAAGGGGAAGAACAGGGAAGGAAAAGGGAGGGAGGGTAAATTTAGAGAGTGATAGCAGAGAAAGATAGATAGATAAACACTGTGACCTTGAACGTGTTTAAGTTTACTCACCATCTACATCTAGCTGGTCTGGGTTCGGCACCAGTCTGCAGTTGTCACGGTCGTCAGGGATACCGTCATTATCATCGTCATGGTCACAGGCATCGCCCTTGCCGTCTTTGTCATGGTCGACTTGGTTGCTATTGGCAATGTACGGGCAATTGTCTAGAGAATTCTGATGGCCGTCTTCATCTATGTCATCGTTATCATCACACATGTCCCCGACCAGGTCACTGTCAGAGTCGATCTGTGCACACAAAGACAACAGCAATAGTTCTTTTTCAGTCCTAACAAGCACACCTCTATCATCCACTGCAGGTCAGTAGTCAGAGTGTGTGGGTGCGTTTTTACCTGTGAGGGGTTGTGGAGGAGGGGACAGTTATCACACTGGTCTCCCACTCCATCCAGATCAGTGTCCTTCTGGTCTGTGTTGTACACCAGAGGACAGTTGTCGTGCTCATTAAGCCTCTCTAGACACCCATGCGCGCGCACACACACACACACACACACACACACACAGTAGTACATGTTAGTAGTTGTACTGTGCTTAAAAAATAAAGGTGTCAATAGTAAGAATGTAGATTCCCTCTGAACAAAAATGTCCCTCTTCTCTTTTTATTAGAATCAGAATTTGGACTTGTTGCCATGTACGTTTTCACAGAACACAGAATTTAGGTCCATTAGGTTCATCATAAAAACCTTGAACAAATGGGGGGATCTATCAAGAGCAGAACCAGAGCAGGATTTTTTATGATCCCCAACCCCTCCTCCCATAGAAACAGATTCATTTCCTTTTCTCCTGGCCCCCAACTACCACCTCACCAACCGTGAAGAGCATCGTGCCACCTTCCCCATCCACGGCCACGGCTTTAGGGTTAGCCATAGCTTGCACCGGTTAGCATCTCGCTAACTACTATTTCTATCCATGTCTAGGCTGCAGAGGTTGCGTACCATCTCCATCCATGTCTATGCTGCAGGCATCTCCCTCTCCGTTGGAGTCCGTGTCCGTCTGCAGGGGGTTGGTTTCGAATGGGCAGTTATCACAGCGGTCCCCCACCCCATCCCTGTCTGAGTCAAACTGCCGAGGGTTGTACACCAGTGGACAGTTGTCCTGAGGAGAGTGTAGGCACATACACCAGGGAAACATCAGGACTACTGTTACTATTCAATCAATCATCCATTTTGTTTTACAATGAGAATCACGATAGCAAGGTTGCATGTTCATGATTTGTGAAGTACATCAGAAAAGTTCTAAAAGTATGTCGGTGTTCAGGCACACATGTATTTACCAGACACAGTACAAAGTAACCACATCTCAGCTACCACACACGGGGAACCTAACATATGAGCCACATGTATAGTACAGTAGAGCGTAGTACAGTGATGTCATGTCAACATTGTAACATCAAACTCATTTTGAGGGAGCTGTTTTGTGATACTCTTGAGGATCCTGGTTCAACTGTAGGTACACACACACAGGCTTACCCTTTCATCAGCGATGTCATCATTGTCATCATCAGGGTCACAGGCATCTCCATAGCCATCCTTATCACGATCTTCCTGCCCCGAGTTTGGCATGATGGGACAGTTATCCTATAACCAATCAGATTCCACCTAAGGATCTTCCACCCAACCAAGTCACAGTTGAGATATTCTAAATATCCGTGTGTGAGTGTGCGTGTGAACACACGTGTGTGTTACCTCCTGGCAGTGGTACGTAGCATTCAGATGGCATGTTAAGCTGTGATTGGGCCAACCGTCCAGGTCGGAATCTTCCCCACACAGGAATCCGTCTCCGGCGAAGCCCACAGCACACGAACAGCGGTACATGGGCTGAGAGAACAGCCCCAGGTACACACACCTGGCATGTTTGTGGCACCTATGTGTGTTGTCTTTGCAAGGGTTGTGGGGTTCACACACCTACACAGCCAAGTCAAAGGTAGGGCCTTTAATAGATCTGCGTATGATGTTACTGCCAAACCTGCATTCATGGTTACATAGTGGCCAACAAACTCTCTCACACACATCTACCTGTGGAGAGGTCTTGGCAGCATGTAGTCCAAGGCCATATGGCTGGGACCCTCGGTAGCGAGGCGGGCAGGGCTGACAGTGGAACCCTGGGTCAGTGTTCACACACTCCGTCACACACACACCCTCGACATCACACTGTCACAAGAGACGGACACAGGCACACAAGGTTGGCCACGGTCTACTCTGGCTAGAGCTCGTGTATCGAGCTCATCCCTATTGTGTCACGTTATGCAGCTCGTCACCTCATTCACGTCCTCACAGAATGAGCCGTTTCCATGATAGCCCAGGGGACAAAGTCCACACTGCCAAGAGCCATCGCTGTGGGTGCTGCAGTCCACCCCTGGGAAGCACGGTCTGGATAGACAGCTGTCTGGAAGACACACACACACAGAGGATGAGGGCGTGGTTTCTGACCTTCCAAGGGGTCAGAGGGTGAGAGGTGCAGAGGTTATAGGTCACCGATAGGACAGGCGTCTCTGTTGCAGGCTGCGTAGTCCACCGAATCTCCGACACACTTCCTTCCCCCGTGTTGAGGGTTGGGGTTAGAACACTCCCTTTGGCGGCTTGACAGTCCGCCCCCACACGACACCGAGCATTCTGTCCACGGCGACCAGGAAACCCAGCCCCCGGCAACTGCACACAGTGTGGAAAAAAAACACACCAAAAGACACACTCATCACTATTCTACGGCAGCACCAACTATCTATGTACACGTGCACGTGTTTGTATGCCTGCGTGGCTCCATGCTTGTCTCCATGTGTGTACTGACTGGGGCAAGGTGTGGTGTTGCACGACTGCATCTCTTTGGTTTCCCCGACGCAGGCTTGGCCCCCTCGCTGAGGAGGAGGGTCATTGCAGAGGCGCACACGAGTGATGTTCCCCTCGCCACACGTCAGGGAACATGCTGACCACGGAGACCAGAGTCCCCAGCCCCCGTCCACGCGCACTACACATCACACACATGACACATATCAAACATGCTGACACTGTTTAGTGGTCATTAGTTCATGTATTTGTTCCCACAGACTGGAGTGTGTGATGTGTGTGTTGCGTGCGTCCTACCTTTGCGGTCGCATTTCACTAGGGAGCAGCTGCGTGTCTGAAGGGAGGGACCGGAGCAGGACGTAATGACATCATCGCAGGAACGTCCCCTTTGTTGCGCTCCACGTCCACAAGTGACGGAACATTGTGTCCACTCCGACCACGGGGACCAGCCGTCCTCACTGCCTTGTGCTGCACACACACACACACACACACAAACACACATTCACAAACACACAAAATTACTATAGTATGTTTGTAGCGATAAAAAATGACCCCTAGTTCGAAAGTTAGATTTCACCACAGAACCCCTTTTAGTTCTTGAACAACAGTTCCAGGAACAACAGTTCCAGCAAGGTACACACAGGATTCATCATTCGACCATTCTAATCCGTAGATTGAGACTGATGATGGTAATGATTGCTGATGAGATGGAAGCTTTTGGATGGGGAGGTAAGTGCAGTACACTCACCTGAACATTGGGGACAGCACTCGCCCTCAGTGAAGGAGGGGCTGGAACATGACACGACAGGGCAGGACACCTGTCTGCACACCACCTCCCTCTCCTGCACGCACACATACACACACACATACACACACACACACACACACACACACACACGTAGAGGGTTTCCTAGGAAGCTTCCTTAGAAATTAAGCATTATAATTCTAGACCACCCTCATGAAGCATATTCGGTGGCTGAAGAAAAATTGTGGTTTGTGAGACTGACAGCTACTGTAGTGCTGTGTGTGAGAGACTGACCTGACAGCTACAGTAGTGATGTGTGAGAGAGACTGACTTGGCAGCTACAGTAGTGCTGTGTGTGAGAGACTGATCTGACAGCTACAGTAATGATATGTGAGAGAGACTGACTTGGCAGCTACAGGTCGTGCAGCTGTCTAGTTCCCAGTTGTCGTCCTCCAGATACACGCGGCCGTCCTGCACACACTCAGATCCCTCCTCGCTGCTGCCTGAGCTGCTGCTGTTCCCCAGCTCCTGCAGAGAGATGCGGATCTCCTCGTTCTCCTCCGTCTACACACACGCAGATACACACGCGCACACAATGCACGCACGTACACGCACGCATATGCACAATCACAGACATGCATACAAGCACACTCACACACATGCATACACACAAAGACAAAGCCCCCCCCCACAGTTTTTACATGACTATTTAGCCTGAAACAGTTGTGAACAAGTCGTGTGATGTGTGTGTACGATGTGTGTGTGTCCTACTGCTCTTTCCAGGTCCTTCAACAGGCTGCTGGTGAGAGCTCGGAGCCCATGCAGTTCAGTGAGCACTGTCATCAAGTCCTCGCACGAATGGTGACACATCTTTGAGGCCACGGCCCCTACCTCAGCAGTCGCTCCCTCTGCAGTACAGAGAAGAGGCGCTTGGGAGCGTAAGGTCTGCGTGTGTGTGTGTGTACGTGCGTGTGTGTGTGTGTGAATACTTGTTACCTGAGGTAAGAGCGTCTGCGCACAAAAATATCAGGAGCCAGGAAAAACTGCCCAGCAGACTCATGCCTACAGAAACACACACATGCACACATACAAACACACACACTCATACATATACGCACATACGTGCACATATGCAATAATGATGCATAGACACACTCACACAGCCGCAAACACACACATACAAATGAATGAGCATTAATATGAATATATCAAACACTCACACTATTATAAATAATAATACAGAGACACTTTTGTTGAGTATTAAATCTTCAGTTTTCCAAGTGTCTCAGGCAGCGAGTCAGTCACTTAACCGGTTGTTTAGTCAGTTACCCAGGCAGCCACTTGGCACAGCCACAATAATCATCAAGCAGTCATTACAAGTAGACAGTCAATCAAACAGTCGGAAAATCAATTAGTCTATACGTCAGTCAATGAGTTAGTCATTAGGCAGTCAGTCAGTCGAAGAGTTGTTCATCAGTCAGAAGGGTCAGTCTGTTAGTGAAGGTTGTGGCTGCTAGCCTTTGCTAGCTGGCTTCTCTCCAGATGCAGTCATGTAACAGTTGTCACAACTCACCTGGATAAAGGATCATCAAGACCGTAGGCTGCCAGTCAAACACAAGGACACCGACACCACCCAGAAATCCAACCGACCTGCACGAGCTGCAGCTCTGGTTTGTCTGAAGCCTATTTGTGTGTGTGTGTGTGTGCGTGTGTGTGCGTGTATGTGTGTGTGTGTGTGTGTGTCAGACCGGAATGGGACCCATATATTACCCTTCTGTCTGGCGATGAGCAAACCTGCATATCTCCCAGAGAGAACCCCAGCTGGAGCGAAGGAGCTGTGTGTGTGTGTGTGTGTGTGTGTGTGTGTGTGTGTGGGTGTGGGTGTGGGTGTGTGTGTTAATGTCTGGATGCAGATTTCCCAGACACATCATTCACACACACACCCCTCCCCTCAGTGTCCATACTCTCTCCCTTTCTCTCACACACACATTCAGGCTTATTGCTACATGTTTTGTCCAGCACTAAGGAGAGTAAAAACAGGGACTTTCCTATAAATCACCCATTGCAATCACATGTCTGGTGTATGTGAGACCTGCTTGGGGGTCTCTGCTTCACAAGTGAGGTGGCTCCTTAGGCCACGGCATCTCCAGCAGTCTCATCTCCCACCCACAGGACCCCCCTTTCTTTGCCTTGCTCTCCTCTCTCATTCTCCTCTTGGGCCTTAAAGTATTCTGCCTTTCTCCTTTGGGATTCCCACTGCTCTGTCTTTCCCTCTCTTTCTCTCTCTCTCTCTCTCTCTCTCTCTCACTCTCTTTCTCTCTCTCTTTCTCTCTCTCACTCTCTTTCTCCCTCTCTCTCTCTCTTTCTTTCCCTCTCTCACTCTCTTTCTCCCTCTCTCTCTCTCTCTCTCTCTCTCTACCTTCCCTCCAGCTCTACCTCTCTGTTTCCAGTGGGATCTTGCAGTGCCCTGGTACCGTGTTCCATGTCCCTAGCTAAATAATCCTGCATCACTTTTTCCATCTGTAGATTCCGCTTGCGTAATAACGACTCCTACAGATGTTCAACAAACACACACATACACACACACATACACACAAACACACACACACACACACTCTGGACCTTCACCATGAACAACAAATTGAGGCAGAGCCTGAACTTCTATTTCAAGAAATCACTCTTACTTACATTGGTTTAAAAGAGTGGTGACAAGAGAGAGGAAAAAACACGTTTTAAGACAGGTTTGCAGTCTCCTAAAAAAGATAATTCTGAAGTAGATATGGAGATCTGGACTGGGGCCTATTGAGTCATGGACTAAAGCAGGTACATGGACTGAGGCAGATACATGGACTGAGGCAGAGATTTGGACTGAGGCAGATACATGGACTGAGGCAGATACATGGACTGAGGCAGATACATGGACTGAGGCAGATACATGGACTGAGGCAGATACATGGACTGAGGCAAAGTGAGACATGGACTGAGGGAGATACATGGTCTTAAGCAGAAACAGTTACTGAGGCAGAGATACAGACTGAGGCAGAGATATGGACTGAGGCAGAGATATGGACTGCAGCAGGTAGAGACATGAGCTGAGACAGTCCAGCTACATTCGCTCCAACCCTCTTCTGTGTGACAGTAAGATGGGTCACCTAGTGTTGTGTTATCAACCTTGCTGCCCCGTGGTTGATTATCTGTTCCTTCCCCGGCATGCAAATACAGCTCATTGAATTACCACAGACTTAAATTAAATGGATTGACATAGAATGGGTACATGAAAGATGGCAGAGAAAACAGGTAAGTGGAAGGGGGTTGGCAGGTGGGGAGCAATGCCATTGTTTATTGAGCTTCATTATACCAATCATTTAGATAGATACTGTTGTGTAAGTGTGTATGGAGTGTTTCAGTGTTAAGATAGCTCTGCAAGGAAGGGGGAAGGGAATTAATCTTGTTAGCTGGCTATCCTTTTAGTGTCTCCATCTCCACAGATTAACATCCTAATACACTCACACTGGTAGCTGGGATTTGTAGTTGAGAGGATGTAGGATAGAAAAAGACGTTATAACACTTGCAGACGTCTATCACTGCGGACGTCTCTGGGTTTACGTCATGCGTTCCATGGTAAGGCGCAATGTGGACACAACTGGCCTAGATGGATCAGAGCAGCAGGGTTGCAGGTCACGGAGGTCAGAGGCAAACGAGCTTGCGCTTAGCCTTGATTTAAATTAGCGCGTGACACACTTTTGCTTTTGTCCTGCACGGTGATACACTACCGGATCTCGAACGGAGATTATGCTGAGTAAGACTTGGAACTTCGAAGGAAGAAAAAAAACCTTTGAGTCTCTCCGTCAAAAACAGTAGGAATATCTGTCCAACAACTATGACGGACAAGGCCCCTGGCTTCGTCCCCCAGAAAGAGATCGTTCACAACGGCCTGCTGCCATATGCAGACCGCCTGGACCAGGAGGCTACGGAGCTATTGGCTGCGATAAAGGCGAACCTGGCCCGGGCTGTCATGGTCAGGGAACTCTGGCCGGGTGTCTCTTTCTGGACAAGGAAACTGTTCGCGTAAGTAGATGCAAGCCTGCAACATTGATGGACTGTTTTATAAATTAAGACTGAATGTCAAACTTCAATCGATACATTCATGACAGAGGGAGATCTCAATTGAATTGAAATGACACCGTAAGCATAACCCATTCTCGTTACTCATAACAATCGTTGATATCACGTCCACCTGGCCCTTTTGTTGGCCATAAATAGTTCACTTTGAAGAAGATTCAAGAATCCAGGATATGTTACCCTACAGGTCAAGCTAACCACCATATGATATCAATTATGTAAACATTGATTTGAATCCTAATTAAAATTCATATTGGCTGTGAATCAATCAAAATAACTTTAACAACAGTATGACTTCACTTTGAAGTTTATTCTGGCAAACGTTTCATGAAGGTTTCACATTGACTTCAACGCTCCTCATCCCATTAGCGGTAGTGACGTTGTTTATGTCTAGCCAGTTAATGGGTCACCTGCTAGTGTTTCAGCAGGAAGCGATCAGTCTTCACTTCCCCTATTAGAAGACCTTTGTACTGTTTTAGTGCGTGCGTGTGAGTGCACCTGGCACTTTTCCCTCCAACCACTTAAACCCTGCCCTGTTTTCTTCAAGTACACAAACGTCTTTAGCTTTGATGTGAGTTCCTGTTTAATCACCACACAACACCTCTCTCCACCCCCCTCCCCTCTATTGCTCCCTCCATCCCCTTCTCTTTCTATCTTTATCTCTCTCTTCTCGCGCTCTCTCCCTCCATCCCTCCCCCTCACTCTTTTCCCCCCTCTCACTCCCTCTCTTTTTCTCCCTTCTTCTCTCTATTGGTCCCTCCCCTTCTCCCCTTCTTTCTCTCTCTCCCTTCACTCTCCTTCCCTCTCTTCTATTGCTCCCTCCCTTCCCTTCTCTCTCTTTCTATCTCTATCTTCTCTCTCTACCTTTCCCTCTGTCCCTCTCTCTGTCTCCCTCTCTATGTGTCTCTTTCTGACCCTCTCTCTTTCTCCCTCCCTCTCTCTCTGTTTCTCTCCACGGCAGTTTTCTGAAGCTGTACGGCCGGAGGTTCAGTAAAGAGGACCATGTTATGTTTATTAAGCTGCTGTATGAGTTGGTCACTCTGCCCAACCTCGAGCCTCATATGATGCAAAGCTTTGCCAGGCTTCTAATCAACCTGCTCAAGTAGGCCTGCGGGTGCCCACACACACACACACACACACACACTGACACAACGAACACACTCCCACACAATGCACTCACTCACGCACACACCCATACAGCTCTTACAGCGTACACACAGCCCTGACAACACACACAGCCCTTACAACACACACACAGCCCTGGCACATCACACAGCTCAGACAAAACACACACACACACAGCCCTTCCAAAACAGACAGCCCTTATGACACACACACAACCCTTACGACACACACAGCCCTTACAACACTCACACAGCCCTGACCACTCACAAAACTTACAACAAACGCACAGCTCTTACAACACAGACACAGCCCTTAAAACACACACATTTCTTACAACTCACATACAACCCTTACAACACACACCTGATTTACAACACACACACAACCCTTACAACACAAACACGCAGAGCTCCAACAATACCCACTCACAGCCCTAAAACACACACCCACACACATCTCTGAGAGCTCACAGTCTGGGGTCTGATGATTCACTTACTCCCTCTACAGGAAAAAAGAACTGTTGTCACGGGATGACCTAGAGTTGCCATGGCGACCATTGTACATGCTGTGCGAGAAGGTCTTCCATTCGAAAACGGAACATCTAGGCCTCA
This sequence comes from Plecoglossus altivelis, assembly GCA_036571765.1. NCBI lineage: Eukaryota > Metazoa > Chordata > Actinopteri > Osmeriformes > Plecoglossidae > Plecoglossus > Plecoglossus altivelis. The sequence goes on from BROE01000007.1 coordinate 2,134,170, forward strand.
TCTGGTTCCCCATGTATGTAGTGATAAACACACACACATCCCCTCACCCTCATGCGTGGACGCGTGAATTATGTGACTCTCCCTCCCCATCATCTCTACATCTGACCCCTCTTCTTCTTCCTACCTGTTTGTTCCCCAGCTCTTTGGAGAACATGCTGAAGGCAATGGTGAAGAGTTGCAGATTGTGAGTGTTGTGTAGGGATTACAAGACACTTTATTCCAAAAATACAGATCCTTCATATTTCTACGGGAATGTCACAGTGTGGCTGCGTGTGTGTTTGTGCGTGTGTGCATCTGTACGCATGTGTCTGGGTGTGTCTGTGTGTGTCTGTGTGTGCTTGTGTGTGTCTGTGTGTTTGTGCGTGTGTGTCTGTGTGTTTGTGCGTGTGTGTGTGTCTGTTTGTGGGTGTGTGTGTGTGTGTCTGTTTGTGGGTGTGTGTGCGTGTGTGTCTGTGTGTGTGTGTGTGTGTGTGTGTCTGGGTGTGTGTGTGTGTGTCCCAGGTATTTCCCTGCGTCTTCCACCCAGGAGATGCTGGATGAGTGGCGTCCGCTGCTGTGTGTGTTTGACGTGATCATGCAGAAGGCCGTCAGCTACATGGAGCTCTTTCTTCCCACCATCATGCCCCCTGAGGAACACGCACAGGGCTTCAGGTGTGTGTGTCTGTGTGTGTCTGTGTGTGTATCACTGACAGGAACCCCAGGCAAACAACCCTGTTCAATGGGCCACCATTGCTAGCATGTTTTCTTTTCTTTCTGTAGTGCAGCTCCTTGATCTCTTTCCTCTGTGCTTGCTGCAAACTGCCCTCCAGAATGTGTTATTGAAGTCTTTCCTCGATTTGGCTCTTTGCTGAGTGTGTTGGGGCCTGTTCTAGATTTAGACACATTACTGAAGGTCATGCTCAGAAGCTGGAAGGAACTCTCCTTGCAGTTTCCACTTCCAACATAGTTCGTCACAAGGCTTACCTGAATTTTCCACGATCATTTGTCTTCTTTCTAAATCCACGAGGGAGTGTCAGTGAGAGCACATAGTTGGAAAAAATATCTGATTAAATGTGTGTGTGTGCTGTGTGTATGCTGTGTGTGCTATGTGTGCACTCTTTCAGGTTGTGGTTTGATGAGTTGATGAGTCTGTGGGTATCAGTCCAAAGTCAGCCCAACTGGGAAGGGGTGAGTTCAACACTTACACTCTCTAAAACCACACATACACACAATCTAAAACTACACACAAACACACATGCAAACAAAAGAATGTACTCCCACACACACTGAACAGTTGATATGTGTCTTCAGTGTCTTGTCAACCTGTTTGCTCGTTTGGCCAACGACAACATTGGCTATGTGGACTGGACCCCTTACATCCCCACTGTGAGTAAAAACGTCTACGTGTGTGTGGAAATGTGTGTGTGGATCTGTATTTTCATGGGTTGGTTTTTCATTCTCTTTTTAATCTGTCTGGGTTGCGTGTGTGTGTGTGAATATGTGTGTGTCTGTATTTTGATGGATTGGTTTTTCATTCCATTTTTCACCTGTCTGGGTTAGTGTGTGCGCATGTGTTTGTGTGTGGACGTGTGTGTATGTGTGTGAACGTGTGTGTCTGAGTGTGTGGACGTGTGTGTGTGCGTGTGTGTGTATGTGTGTGGACGTGTGCATATTTGTGTGCGTACGTGTGCATATTTGTGTGCGTACGTGTGTGTGGATGTGAGCGTGCGTGTATTTTGATGGGTTGGTTTTTCCTTCCGTTTGTAACCTTCTGTGTGTGTGTCTGTGCGTGTGTCTGTGTGTGTCTGTATGTGTGTCTGTGCGTGTGTCTGTGTGTGTGTCTGTGCATTAGATCTTCACGAGGATCCTGCGCAGTCTGAACCTACCTGTTGGGGTCAGTCAGATGGTGGCTCCTCGGTACCTCACCAACTCCTACGACATGGGTTACCTGGTGGTGTGGATCACTGCCCTGCTGGTACTGCTCTGCACTTTAGGGGCCACTAACTGATGCAGCATTTTTTCGGAAAAGGATGAAAATGAGTAAAAGGATGAGGAGGAAGAGGATATCATAGATGATGATACTGATGACAATCGTCCCAGGAGCGTTGATGATGATGATGGTGGTGGTGGTGGTGATGGCAATGATGGTGATCATAATGTGACTGACCCCTGACCTGTGTCCCGGTAGGGTGGGCCAGGGAACCCTGCGCAGAGACAGCTGACCTGTCTGTTAAACAGCATCGCTTCCTATTACCACCCCTCCAATCATGGACGCTGGCAGGTCTGACCTCACACACACACACGCACCACTGCCAGCCCCTCCTGTTTCACACGCACACAAACAAACATGCCCACGCCACTCCATAACACGTTGACGCATCAGACAGTATATACTTATACCATTGTGTGTGTGTGTGTAGTCTCGTCTGATGAGGCTCCTCCAGCGGCTGCCGGCCAGCGTGGTGCGCCGTGTTCACCGTGAGCGTCACGCCAAGCCATCCTGGATCACGCCTGTCCCAGATCATCAGAAACTGAGCGACGCTGACCTGCATCAATTCTCTCTCAGCCTCAGTGGAGCCGCCCTGCTGGCTATGTTCAGGTACTGCTGCTGGCGTAGATACACACACCCAATTTCAAATATGATAAAATATTCAAATCCGTATCAAGATAAGTGACGTGAGCTAATGATGGGCTGTTGGACGTGTTGCATGTGGCCCCCTGCTGGTGGCTCCCTGCACATGGCCCCCTGCTGGTGGCTGGCAGTAAGACGGGCAGTATGGATGCTGCTTACGCTCTGCAGAACCTGGCTCTCCTCACCCCTCAGCTCACCATACCTCCTGTGCTGGAGAAGTGAGTTGTGTGATCCATGTGTATATGTGTGCTATGTATGTGTGTGTAGGTGTATGCTAAGAGCTAGTCTATTGTTAGGCTTCAATTTAAATTATGTTCTACTTAAATTTTCAATCAGCTATGAAAAAATGATTGAAAAGGTTCATTTGATAACCGAACTTGTCCTGCGTCCTGTGTCCTGTGTATCTATGTGGTCTATTGTTCATGTACGTTGTCTAATATATATCTTTGTGGTCCATTGTGTGTGTACATGTGTGTACTGCATGTGTGTGTGTGTGTGTATGTATCTGTGTATGCTTGTGTGTGTGTGTGTGTTCGGGACACCCCTGCTGTGTGTGTAGAACGTACGCTGCTATGCAGACTCTTACTGAGCCTCACACGCTCACGGCCACGCTCAGCTGCATGATTGGGATGGCTCGGAGCCTCATCTCTGCCGGCAACCATTACCCAGAAGGCCGCACGCACGTTCTCCCGCTGCTCATGGGAGCGTTGCCCGGGGTCGATCCGAACGACTTCAGCAAGTGCATGGTAGGTGTTACACCATGGACGAGCAAAGTACTCCTCCAGCAGTCAGCATTTGAGCTGCCTGGTGGGACTGATAGTCTCTCTCTTTCTGTCTGTCTGTCTGTCTGTCTGTCTGTCTGTCTGTCTGTCTGTCTGTCTTTCTCTGTCTGTCTGTCTGTCTGTCTGTCTGTCTCTGTCTATCTGTCTGTCTCTCTCGGTCGGTCGGTCGGTCTGTCTGTATGTCTGTGTCTGTCTGTCTGTCTGTGCCTGTCTGTCTCTCTCTTTGTGTGTCTGTCTGTCTCTCTCTCTTTGTCTGTCTGTCTCTGTCACCCTCTGCCTGTCTGTCTGTCTGTCTGTCTCTGTCTCTCTCACTTACTCTCTCTCTCTCTCCAGATAACATTCCAGTTTATCGCCACCTTCACCACTTTAGTGCCTTTAGTTGACTGCTCATCTGCTCCATCTCAGCACACTGACCTCACCGAGGTAAACACACACACCTTTCACACACCATTACACTAACACACCATCACTCAGATACAACACACATATACACACCCTCACACGCACTCATCCTCATACCTGTCTTGTGGTTTTGACCATCTACTGTAAACTGTGGCCAGGTCTTGAGTGTATCAAATCCAAGACGAGACAGTAAACATAATGTAACACAATCTTTGTGTTACTTAATAAGAAAAGAAAGCTATCATAAGCTAACATAACATAATACCATGAGCTGCATAATGTTACGTATCCTGTCTCGTCATTGTTAATCACAAGCAAACGTATCTTTCTGTGAAGGGTGAAGAGTTTCCGAACCCTAAGCCCCCTAAAAAAGCTTACATTGGCCTTGTCCCCCTGATACACACACCCTCAATAAGACACACACACTCCCACACGCACTGAAACATTCACACAACAAACAGTCATACACACACACACACACACACTCTGACTGACACACAACCCCACACCACCCCTCCATCAGACACACACATGCACACACACACAAATAAACTCAAACACAGTCATTCAGTCATTGACTCCAGCTTTGTCTCCTCTGGTGTCAGATTGAGAGAGAGCTTTGTTTTGCCTCTGCTGAGTTTGAAGACTTTGTCCTCCAGTTCATGGACAGGTACAGTCCCTGTACACAGGCTCTCTGTGAGCCTCTGCTAACCATAGATGCTAGCCATAGATGCTAGCCATGTATGCTAGCCATAGATGCTAGCCATAGAAGGGAGCTGCTAATTGAGATTCAGGGTAGAAATGGTCCTTCAGAGTTTATGGACAATATCAAAATTAATTTGTATAAGGTAATTTCTAATGCTTCTATGATCTCAAAATGTTTGTGTGTGTATATGTGTGTGTATGTTTATGTATGCGTGCTTGAGTGTGTGTGTTTTCATGTGTGTGTGTGTGTGTGTGTGTGTGTGTGCGTGTGTGTATTTGGGAATGTTTGTGTATGTACATGTGTGTGTATGTGTGTGAGTGTATGTGAGTGTGTGTATAAGTCTGTGTATGTGTGTACTTATGTTTATGTGTGTGTGTGTGTGTGTTTTTAGGTGCTTTGCTCTGATAGACAGCAGCACCTTGGAGCAGACGCGTGGGGAGACAGAGACAGACACACAGACGCAGCTGGAGAGCCTGGTGGAGCTGGGCCTGTCCTCCACCATCAGCACCATCCTTACTCAGTGCTCCCAACCTATCTACAGGGTACACAGACTCTGGACCACATGCACACACTCTGCAACACACACACACACTCTATACCACACACACACTCTGGACCACACGCACAAACACTCTTGAACACACACACACACTCTGGACCACAGGCACACACTCTGGAACACACACACACTCTGGACAACACACACACACACTCTGGACAACACACACACACACCAGAACACAAACACACAGGAACACACACTGTAACACACAACCCCATCCACACTCTGACACGTGTACACGCACTGCACACTACACTCATGACACACACCCCATTGGAAGCCCCTCCCCCTTTACACACATGCACTCATGCTCACAAACAGGCGCAAACACATCTTTAAACCCACCTTCTAGACAGAATACTTTCACTCCAAAATCTTTTTTTTTCACAAGCTGATAAGAAACAGTAGATGTCAAGTGTCGGTGAGGTTGAGGTGACATTTCAGTCTATTGTGCTGCTCTTCCTGTCCTTGGTTCTGCTTCTGACTGGATGCTTCAGGTGGCTTTGGAGAAGCTGTATAATTTTGCCACAACGAACATCTTCGAGACGTGTGTGTCTGGCCGGATGGTGGCGGACATGTGTCGAGCAGCAGCCAAGGTGCCTGGATCTTTCTCCATCCATCCTTTTCGCAGATTGCAGACCTATTGGCCGATAACAATTGTCTATGGTTGTGTATTTATGCGTCACATGTGTATATTTACACGAGTGTGTGTGTGTATGGCGTGCGGTTGTGCGTTTCTGTGTGATCTGAGTGTGACTCTGTGTGTGTTTTGTGCACGTGTATGTTGTGTGTATGTGTTGTGTGTATATGTTGTGTGTGTTGTATGGGTGTATGTCGTGTGTGTGTTGTGTGTGTGTGTGTTTGCAGTGTCACCCAGCACAGTCCCTCAGACTGTTTGTCCCCCACTGCTGCAATATCATCCTGCACATCACTGCCAGTCAGTACCGCACGTGTGTGTGTGTGTGTTAGAGTGTCTAGAACAGATACTTGTGTGTTGTCCATTGTGTAGTTTGTTTGTTGCTAATACTTAGTATTTGGTGTAATGTGAGTAGTTTGAAGTGTGTTCATGTATTGGTGTGTATGTATGTGTGTGTGTGTTGTCAAGCAGAACTGGTATATGTCTGTGTGTATGTGTGTGTGTGTGTGTGTGTGTTGTCAGGCAGGGTGTTGTGATATGAGTAGTTTGAAGTGTGTTCATGTATCGGTGTGTATTGTGTGTGTATCAGCATTTGTGTATATGCATTTCTATGCGCGTGTGTGCTGACAGATGAAGAGCAGTTAATCGAGGAGGAGATGGATAAGGAGCTGCTGTGGAATCTGCAGCTGCTCTCAGAGGTCAGACACACAAACTAGGTCTGCCTGACAACACACATAGACACACATAACAGGTCTGCCTGACAACACACACACACATACACACATAGACACACATTCCAGGTCTGCCTGACAACACACATAGACACACATAACAGGTCTGCCTGACAACACACACACACATACACACATAGACACACATAGACACACATACCAGGTCTGCCTGACAACACACACATACACACATAGACACACAAACTAGGTCTACCTGACAACACACACGCACATACACACATAGACACACTTACCAGGTCTGCCTAACAATACACACGCACATTCATACACACACAGACACACATACCAGGTCTGCCTGACAGCACACACCCACATTCATAGACACACACACAGACTAGGTCTGCTTGACATCACACACATACATACACTCACATTCATACACACACACAGACACACATACCAGTTCTGCCTGACAACACGCACATTCATACACACACAGACACACATACCAGTTCTGCCTGACAGCACACACACACACACACACACACATACATACACACATAGACACACCTGCCAGGTCTGCTTGACAACAGACATAGACACACAGACGCACATACCAGTTCTGCCTGACAACACACACACACACACACATACATACACACATAGACACACATGCCAGGTCTGCTTGATAACACACACAGACACACATAGATGTGCACATTCACAAGCACACACACATACACGTACTCCCGCTCCCACACACACTACTAAGTAAATGACTGAATAAACTATTTATGTGATTTAAGACTTAATCCTCATGGAAAGCTCGTTGATGGTTCGTCAATGTGTGTGTTTCTGTGTGTCTATGTGTGTTTGTGTGTGTCTGTGTGTATGTTGTCTGCATGTGTGTGTATGTACGTGTCTCTATATGTGTTGTCTGCGTGTGTGTGTGTGTTTATGTTTGTGTGTGCTGCAGGTGACTCGTGTGGACGGGGACCAGCTGCTGCTGTACCGGGAGGAGCTGGAGCAGATCCTGTGTGTGTGTGTGCGTCTGCGCTGTAAGCAGGCCTACACTCTGGCCTGCTGTCTCCTGGAACATACCCTCCGCTCTCTGTCACTCACGTATCCCACCGAATACCGCAGCACAGCTGGGGGCTTCGACACACACCTTCCCATACGGGTACACACACACACACAATCAATTCACTCCACCACATACGGGTACACACACACTCAATACACACCTCCACATATGAGTACACACACACTCAATACACACCTCCACATATGAGTACACACACACTCAATACACATAGGGGACATACAGACACATTCAACCATTTAAATGAATTTAGCTCCCCTTTGTTTATCAGTACAAACTGTAGGAGTGTGTGTTTCTCTGTCCTGTGCAGGACTGGGGCAGGGCAGGGGACATAGCTGCACTGGGGGTGTGCTGGCATGTGCCCAGTAAAGAGGAGGAGGAGTTTGTCTTTCAGCTCTTGTCCCGCCTTCTACAGCCTGAGCTTCAGCGAATCAGGGATCACGTCTCTGGCCAGCAACCAATGAGCCGGTCCGGTCTCCTTCACGTTATCTCACTTCTCAATGTCGGCTGAAAATGTGATGTTGTTCAAACGCAGGTTTGTGTGCACCTTTTGACCACAGGGAGGAGCTGTTGCAGAGTTTGGCCATTGTGCAGCATTGCCTGCTGGGAACTGGAAGCATGTTACCTCCTCTTGATGGACCAGCTGTCCCTGACCTGTGAGACACACACACACACACACACATACACATACACACACACACATACACACACACACACACCTCAACACGGGTTATATGATGGTTACTTATTTGTTCTCAGAGTTCCCACCATGGTGAGCCTGGAGGAGATAAAGCTGCACATTGGAGTGGACTATGGTGAAAATACAGACACACACACACACACACATACCCACAAACACAAAGTAGCTCTCTTAGTGTTGTGTACATGCTGAGTTGGTTGTGTGTGAACATTCCCTGTTCTGCAGATTCCACCAGGGAGAACCACCGAGAGAGCATGTGCAGAACCATGCGATTACTGCTGCGTAAGTGACAGCCAATGTGTAGGCTGCCTGCTGAAACCCTGCGCTACATCACTTCACAGTCCCTGACACACCGGGATATCTTCTGTTTTGACTCCCTATCCCACCTCTTCTCTACCCCTCAGATCACATTCTGGAAAATTCTGAGGACGACACCAAGTCCCTGTTTGCCATCATAAAGGTGCCTGCCTTGTCATGATGCGTGTTTTGGGGAAGGGGGGTGCCCCAATACAAAAGATCCCCTTCTCCATGTCCTGGTTTATACAGTGTGTGTGTGTGTGTCTGTGTGTGTCTGTGTGTGTCTGTGTGTGCATGTGTGCAGATCATCAGCGACCTCCTGTTTTTCCGGGGAACTCACAAGAAGGAGTTCGACTCCCGCTGGAAAAGCTTCACACTTGTCAAGAAGTCCATGGAAGACCGGGTGAGGCACACACCAGAAACACACACTTATCAGAAACATGTGCCAGAAGCACACACACCAGAAAAAACACACATACGCCAGAAACGCACATACGCCAGAAACACACACACCAGAGGTACACACACACCAGAAACACACACAACATGCGGCTCAGCTAGCGTGTGTTTCTCTTTGTAGCTCCATGGGAAGAAGCAGCATATCCGTGCTCTGCTCATCGACAGAGTGTTGCTGCAGCACGAGGTCAGTTGGTTAGTGGTCATCTACAGAAATGGTCAAGTGAGAGCTGTTTAGTAGTGTGTATGTTGTGTGTAACAGTTGTTGTGTGTTTAGATGAGGAAGCTGGTTTGCGAGGGCTGTGAATACAAGGTGGTCCACCAGGAGCTGATGAGCGATCTTCTACTTCTGTCAACGAGCACTTATAGTCAGGTAGCCACACACACACACACACGCATATACACACAGACTCACACACAGATTCATACATCGCTACCTTTGGACCTCAGTATATTCAACTTGCCTGTGTGTGTGTGTGTATTTGTGTTCGTTCATGCGAGTATTGTATGCGCGTGTGTGTTTGGTATATGTATCTGTGGTGTGTGGTGGGTGTGTATGTGTGTCTGTGGTGTGTATATGTGCTGTGGTGTGTGTGGTATTTGTGCATGTGTGCGTGTGTGTGGTGGGTGTATATGTGTGTCTGTAGGTGCGTAGCAGAGCCCAGGCTGTGCTGATGGCTGCGTTGGGAACCTTCACGCTCTCCTACAGAGATGTGGCTCCCCGCATTCTCAAACTGCTCTCTCCTCAACACACCTCAGGAACCCAGCAGCAGTTCAAGGTACAAAACACAGACACACTCACGCCGCACGTACACACGCACATGAGCTTGTCCAGGAGTGATGCTGTGTTTCTCCAGGGTGCGCTGTACTGCCTGCTGGGGGTGTACGGAGGGGTGTGTCTGGCCAGCGTGAGGGACTGGGACTGTGTTGGGGAGGTGTGGCCAGCTCTGGTTCGCTGCGGGCTCTCTCCTTCCATGACCCTGGAGAAGCCCTCTATTGGACGGCTCCTTGATGACATAACAGACAAGATCCACCGGCAGCATGAGACAATAGGCCTTCACTTTACGGTGTGTTACACACACACATCATACACACACACATCATACACACACCATGCACACATCAAACACCATACACATACTGTACACACATCTACACACATACAAACACCGCACACAACATACACCTCCCCACACACACACTGTATACACACACACCATACACATACTGTGTCTAATATCCTCCCCTCTGTGGTCACTGTCTCACCCAGGTGTCTGACAGTTGCGTAGAAACAGCCAATGAGATCTTTGCATCTCAAAACCCCGCCCCCAGTTTGGAGGCACCGACCAAACAGGAGCTGAAGGAGGGGCTTCAGCGTCAGCGAATCAGAAACCTGGTGGCCGTCAGGTTAGCACGCACACACGTATCTTCACGCTCCAACACATCCACGCACACTCACACGCTCGTCCTGTCTTCTGTAGGAAGTATGAGAAGCTTGTCAACGACCTCTTGGACTGCCTTGAAGACAAAGACCTGTGAGTGTTGGTCGTGTGTATTTTTTGTGAATGTGCTCGGAGGTTTACTGTTTTGGAGTTTCAGAGGGACAGAAGTACGCTCCACTCCCTGTTCCTGACCCCTTTGCTTCACCAGGAAATATAAGTGAACGCAAATAGACGTACAGAAACACCCCTTCTTTCACTCATGCCTCAACTAACTTCATCAAATGGTCATAAAGAGGCAATTTGCAACATTAGACATGGCAGCCCTCAGGGTTTGTGGATGGGTGATGTATAGAAATAGTTTTGTCTTGGTGTACATGTATGTGTTCTATCAAGCACAATCTGAGTGTGTGTATGTGTATGTGTATGTGTGTTCAGGCCGTGGAAGTTTGAGCACATGGCGACAGACCTGCTGTCTCTTCAGCTGAGGGACGATAACCCCCTCCCTCCGGACGCCATCCTGTACTTCACGCAAAGCCTCACGCACGACTCGCTAAGCATACGCAAGGTGTCTGCCCCGTGTGTATGTGCGCGCGTGCGAGTGTGTGCGTGCGTATCTGTGTGTGTGTGAACGCTTTGTGGTCTGCCTGGGTAGCAGACTGGGGGCAGCATGAAGGTCTTGTTGACAACGTGTCCCATCTCTCCTCCTTTCTTCTAGGTGGCAATCTGCACGGTCGCTGCCATTCTAAAACAGCTGAAGAGGCCGCGCAAGAAAGTGTCTCTGAAACCCCCAGATATCAGTGAGGAAACGCAGCTCAAACAAGGGGAACAGACACGCTGCCGTCACTGAATCTAAGTCAGACTTTTGACGTTTGTGTTTGCGTGTTTAGGTGGTGTAGTCGATGCCGAGCTTCTGTGTGTAGGGGACAGGGATTCGAACCGCTGGGTACAGTACGACAGCAGCAGGCTACCCCTCAACCAAGAACAGTGGAACTCTCAGAACTACGTAGAGAAGACTCACTGGGGGTATTACACGTGGCCTAGGTAAGACTGACTGACTGGCTGACTGACTGACTGATTGAGTAACTGACTGACTGATTGACTTGATGACTGATTGACTGCCTGACTGATTGATTAAATGACGGATTGACTGGCTGACTGATTGCCGAACTGACCGACTGATGATGGTCCATTCATCCACATGTCCATCTGTCCCACCTGTGGACCCTGCTCGTGTGAACAGAGAGATTGTCATCTATGCACCTCATGCAGAACAGCCCAAGGAAGCTCTGGAATATGAGGAGATGTGTGAGGTACACACATACACACACACGTACCCACACACACACATACGCTTATGTGGGCTACCATAGTATTGTGGACATTCATGTTCATGTGTGAATTGTGTGTGTGTGTTCTCAGGGTGAGAAGATCATCTATGAACATTTCACAGACCCAGAGTTCATTGGTCAGCTGATTGAGTTTCTATCCCTGGAGGATCGCAAAGGCAAGGACAGTTTCAGCCCGCGTCGATTCTGCCTGTTTAAGGTACACACCGTCTCAGACACACACACACACACTGTCTCAGACACACACACACACCGTCTCAGACACACACACACACACACCGTCTCAGACACGCACACACACACACCATCTCAGACACACACACAAACACCGTCTCAGACACGCACACACACGCACACACAGTCACACACACACACACTCGCACACCACACACACACACTCACACACACACACACACTCACACTCCTGGGGGGCTCTCCAAACATGTGCATTTCTGTCTGTACCTGACAGGGTCTATTCCGCAACTATGGCGATGCGTTCTTGCCATTGTTGTGGCCCCACCTGGAGCAGTTGGCTGGGGACTCTCACGAGAGCTCCCAGAGGTGTGTGTGTGAGGTCGCAGCTGGCCTCATCAGAGGCAGTAAACACTGGAGCTACAGCAAGGTACACACGCACACACGCGCTACTCTCAAATGAGTATTGGAGCCACCAGTGTTGCGGTCTGATAATGTGTGCTACTTTGTGTGTGTGTGTGGGTGTGTGTATATGTGTGTTTGTGTGTATGTGTGTGTGTAGGTGGAGAGCATGTGGAAGCTTTTAGGTCCTCTCATCCGGACAGCATTGTCCAACATCACCGTGGAAACATACACGGACTGGGGCACTTGCATCGCGACAGCGTGTGTACGTAAATACGTAAAATACACACACTCAGACTCAGATCCAGGTCATTCAGTTTATAAAACCAATCCAATTTCGTTAAAACTCAGTTACTATGGAAACTTGCTGCAAAACTAGCCTGGTCTGGGTCAGGTTAGCGGTCAGTCTCAGCCCTTGTTGGTGCTTGACCAGACGTTTCTGCATCACTGACCTAACGGGAAAACCATGATTGACCATCGGACTGTCTGGCGTGATGCCTTTTTTTTTTTACCACTATCAGTTCAACATTTACACCAACATTTTACCTTTATAAAAAATCTCACTCTGAAAAAAAATAACATTGCATTAAGCAACAATGAAGTATGATTTCAGAATGATGGAAACCTGCATAGCCTTCCTTAAAGTTACGACTATATGGTAGTTTGTGATATCAAATGTTTAGGCTTATGCTCCAAGCCTCAATCTAAATGATCCACGTATCATTATTGTAGCTACATAATACTTAACAGTAGCCAACAATTGAAAATTGAACCTAAATCCTTAGCTATCCATTTTCTCAACACAAAAACCATGTTATAAAGTTATCTCTTAATGTATTGGTTATCAGTTGGTTATCTCAAACTATGTAAAAAATGTAAATTTAGCTCTATTTAGAAGGTGTATGTTTTTTATGATTTAAAAATTACCTTGACCTATGTAGCCTATTGGTCATGTCAATTATGGCATTTCATGAAATGGTGGATGACCTGTTATGGATCTTAAAGAGAATGTTTTTTTCTGGAACATATGATCCATGTTCTATCTCTCAGGTTGCCTGAGAGCATCTACAATTATCCTGACTTATTGAGTCGGACTTGAATTACTTGCATTGCATGAACTAGAATTGGCCTTTGTGGAACGGCTTGATCCCCAACTGACTTGCTAGTCAGGTTTTTCTTGGTTAATTCAAGTCAGGTTTGGGTTATTTATCCCCAGTTTATTTAGCGGCCTTCATGCAACAGGCCCACATAGAATATACACACATATACACACATTAAATGTACACACATGAACGTAGACACACTTAGAATATACACTCAGGGTATAAACATGTAAAGTATACACATGTTGTAAAGCCATGTAGAACACCCAGTTGAAGAGGCTGTGTGTGTGTGTGTGTGTGTGTGTGTGTGTTCCAGGAGGGCCGGGACCCCAGGAAGCTGCACTGGCTGTTTGAGCTGCTGATGGAGAGCCCCCTCAGTGGGGAGGGGGGTTCATTCAGGGACGCCAGGTCAGTGTGTGTGTGCGTGTGTCTGTGTGTGTTCAACTAAAATACTTTCTCTTCTTCTCTCCTCGACATGATTTCTAAAAGTAGGCTGAGCTGAGCTGTGAGATGTGGCACACATGACTATTTCATTACCCTTCGTTCCTCATCTCTCATCGCTCATCTCTCATGTCTTACGTCTCATCTCTCCTCTTCCCCCCTGCTCCCTTCACCCCACCTCCTCTCTTCTCCTCTCATTCTCATTATCTCCTCCTCACCTCTCCTTTCCTTTCCTCTCCACTCATTCTCTCCTCCTCCTCCTCTCTCCTCCTCCTGCTTCGCTCCTCCAGCCTGCTGTACGTGCTACAGGGGGGGCTGGCCCAGCAGGAGTGGAGGGTTCCTGATCTGCTTCACAGACTTCTGACTTACCTGGAGCCCAAACTCACACAGGTGTACAAGAACGTGAGGGAGCGCATCGGCAGGTACACACACGCACACACACACGGACTTAATATGAAATATCAAAGATCAAAATCTTTACGCATTAATATGTTCGTTCTTTGTTTTCAACTGGACATTGTATTCATGAATATTTTTATATTACTGTTCATTTCAAGCACACGTGAAGGAATTGCAGTAATTTGATTCAACAGGTTTAATTAGAGCAAGAATGGTCCAAATGTAGTTAGATTAAATGGGCATTGAATAACATTTCACATAAATGAAATCAATTACAAACATGTTACAAAAGTAAAAGTTGTCAATCTTACCTATTCTACCATTATTGTAAACCAGAGAGAGAAATAAGAGGTGAGGAAGGCGGAGTGGAAGACCTCAGAAGATCAACAATCCACTGAATAATGCCTCATAATCCCCCTAGCCACCAAACTAAAATCTCTAGATCAACCAATCAGAATTCACTCTGACAGTGAGTCACACTAGGCAGGTCTGTTTCCCCAGCCTCCAGATCTCAAGGGTAATGGCAGCTGTTGGGCCACGAAAGTTTCTTCTTTGCTGCATGCAATTTTATACCTCCCTCCTCTGTCTCTCTCGCTCCTCCTCTCTCTCTCATCTCCCCCCCCCCCCCCCCATGTGCTGACCTACATCTTCATGATAGACGTGGCGCTGCCCCACACGCGCCCCACCTGCTCCCCCCACGTGGCAGAGTTCACCAGCAGGGTCCTGGCCCGGCTAAAGCCCCTGACCTCGGAGCAGGAGATCCACAACCACGTCCGCGAGGAGAGCCTCCAGGACCCTGATGAGAAGACCCAGGCCATCAAACTCCTGAAGACCGGTGCGCCTCCGGAGAGAAGGGGGGGGGGGGGGGGAGGAGGGGGTACCTGTGGAATCACAGTAACCCTTTCTTATTTGTGTTCGCTAGTGTTGAAGTGGTTGATGGCCAGCGCTGGACGAACTTTCACTACTCCTGTGGAACAGCAGCTGCAGCTCCTCCCTTTACTCTTTAAGGTAGACACATACACACACACTCACACGTACACACACGTATGGACACACACACACATACACACTCACACACGTGTGCCTGGACACACACGCACACTCACACCCACTCTCACACACACATTGACGCCCACAAGGGCAGACACGCTTACACTTTCCCAAGACCCTGACAACTCACCCAAGACAGCATCATTACACATTCATTCGAACTCTTCCCTCAAATTCCATTACTGTCTTCACCGACTCTAAATGATTTTTTAACGACGTCTTCTCTGGCCTCTCCGCCTGTGTCTCGGCCCAGATTGCCCCAGTGGAGATGGATGAGAACTATGATGAGATGAAACAGGATGCCCGCACCTGTCTGTCTCTCATGTCACAGGGTCTGCTCTACCCAGAGCATATCCCCATGGTCCTGGCTGCTCTGCAGGAGGTACACACACATACACACTTGCTAGAAGGAACTCACTCACCTTCTTACTTACCCAAACATTCTTCCAACCAAACACCCTCAATCACACACACACTCCTGCCACAACTCAGAATTAGAATTAGAACAAAGTTGATTGCCAATTAAGTGGACAAAAACAGGGAATTTACTTTGGTGGGCAGGTGCAAACAGTAAACATAAAATGATCTCAAAAGCTCTGCACGTAGTTCTTAAATATAGAATACAAAAACGTTAGAAGTCACTCCACACCCTCCCACACACACACAGTCTTGGTAGAACTCACTTACTCAGACATCCAACTACACTCTTCCACGCACCAGCTCAGTTGTTTCGCTCCCATCCCAGACATCACAGGCTCTCAGCTCTAAGTGGAATTAGGATTCTCTAACTCTCCCTTTTCCTCCCTGCTTTAACACCTTGCTCCCCCTCCTCATGTTGTCCCCATACTTCTCTCTTGCCTTTCTTCCCCTTCCTGCAGATGTCGTCCAATCGCTCGTGGCACGCTCGTCACTCGGTGCTGTCCTACCTGCAGATCATGGTGTTCTACAACCTCTTCACCATCCTGGCTCTGCCCTCACAGGTGCTCAGCATCCGGGCCTTGGTGCTGCAGCTGCTGCAAGACGAGCAGCTGGAGGTAACCGGGGCGACACCACCTCTCCCAAGCAGGAGACGTGATAGGCTAGGCTTGACAACAGCACTTGGCACCGTGTTAGATGATCATGGGATGCCCATTCTCTTCTCATATTATCTTCTCCTCTTGTCCTACCATCCCTCGCCTTCTGCCTCTTTCTTTCTGTCTGCCTGTATTTCTCCCTCCTCCCTCCCTCCCACCCACCCACCCTCCCTCCCTCCCTTTCCTGCTCCCTGTCTCTACCCCCCTCCCTCTGTGTCTCTGTCTCCCTCCCTCTGTTCCTGCTGTGCTCCAGGTAAGAGACATGGCAGGGACCACCCTGAGTGGCTTTCTGCAGTGTCAGTTCTTTCCTCTGGATGCCAGCCTGCAGATCCAGCTCCAGTCTCTCAGTCAGACCTCCCTCCCCAGGGCCCGGAGCCGAGAGCTGTCTTCCACAGGTGCGCACACACACACGCGCACACACGTGCACACCCATATACCATTTACAATTCGCTGTGATTTGACGTTGAAAGTGTGTGCGTGTGTGTGTGTGTGTGTGTGTGTGTGAGTAGACCTGGTGCGCCGCCATGCTGGAGTTCTGGGCCTGAGCGCCTGCATCCTGTCATGTCCGTATGACGTCCCTGTCTGGATGCCGCAGATCCTCATGGACCTTAGCAACCACCTCAACGACCCACAGCCCATTGAGGTACACGCCGCCAGACCCAAGCCTCTTGGTAACACACGTACACGTGACAGTCTATGACAGGGAATTAGCATTGTGTCTTCTCCTTTGTAGTTGACAGTGAAGAAAACTCTGTCAGACTTCAGACGCACTCACCATGACAACTGGCAAGAACACCGTCAGCGCTTCACAGATGACCAGCTGCTGGTGCTCACTGACCTACTGGTGTCCCCCTGCTACTACGCCTAGGCAGGTACAACCTTACCACAACCTTATCGCAACCTTACCACAACTTTACCCGAGGCCTCCTACTACATCTGGACAGTTACAACTTTACCACATCTTTACCATATTCCCCTAACCCTCCTAAAATGTTTAAAGAGGTTCCAGAATGTTCCCACACTATCTTATTCTGAACATCTCCCTCAAACATAATGTCAGTCGCCTAATCGCAACTTATGAAAAAGCACTAGAAGACATGCATGACATTCACCTTTTCTCACCACTTACTGTAGTCTTCTTTTTTTCTATGCACTTATGCTTGTCCTTTCTCTTTTCCCTCCTTTTCGCTGTTTAACCTCCTCAGCACTTCTCGCCAGAAGACGGAATCAAAGTTTTAGTTTTTACAGTACATTAAAAAGCATAAAAAGCGAGTGGAAAATACTCTGAACGTGGGGGTGGAGAGTGGATGGCGACAGACGAACACTGGTGCGAATAGCGAGAGCGAAGGGATTTAGTCCATTTACTTGTATAAACATATATATCTGTATATACTTTACAATATCTCTATTGTTACCTTCTGTTAACCTGTGAGCAACACAAGCCCTTGCTCAGTGACACCTTTCATTGTGTATATTAGTTATCCTGCATTGTTGTGATGGCGTGCTAACTAGAACGTTTGGTTAGCTTCATTTGGGCCCAATTTGCGGCCCAATTATTGGTCCATTCAGGACTGGTAAACTGACCAGACGTGACCACTAGTGCAAAGACGAAAGAAGACAAACAGGATGATCCTAACAGACCCGATGTCGTCATCGATGGCTTCCAGTCTGAAGAATGCACTTAGACAGCATTATTGTTTAATACAAAGTACCTCGAGAACCTGGAATGTTCCGGAATAAAGGGTTCTGGAAAGCATGCCCATGTCCACGTGGTATCTCACCTTGCCTGTAAAGCTTGGTCAGGTTTGGGCCTGCATGGCCGCTCTAGGAACCGAGTCCCTGTCTCCCCTGATGAAGTGACAACTGAGAACAACGGGAGGGTTCGCTCTGAACGTTACAGGCAAAAACTAGATCTGCCCAGATACAACCAAATGACTCGAAACTCATTGGCCAGCAGGTCCTCATTCGCTCAATCAGACACTCGCCACAAACACACTTGCCAGAGCAACCAAGGACTTCTTCATGGCCAGTGATTATCTTGCCAAGTCAATAATTCGATCCGAATCTAATGGATCGTGCATTTGGAAACAGAAAGCCGAGAGTGAAACGAACCAGAACCAACGCCAGCAGCAGTACAGGCCTGGAAGGACCCCAGTAGGAGACGGCCGGAATGAAAATACCCTCCCCAACAGGAGTTGAAGCTCCGCGCATCCTTCCAAATTCAAAGTGCTGCAGCTCGATCCGGAATATGGAAACCAACAGAAAAAACGACTCACGTGTCACTGCCCAAGGCCTTGACGTGTTCACAGCACCTGCAGTAGGTGGGTGGGGGGGGGGGGTTACTTTAATATGCACCGGTCTGAATCATGTTTCATGTGTTCCTCTCTGAAAGCGTACAGACGTAGCGTAGTGCCAAACATGTTCTATAGCTGTGCTGTAGACCAAAGCCAATAAACTTGACTGCGCACCACCGTGAGAGCGTGTGTGGATTTGACCGGAGTCCAACGTAGACGTCTCTTTCAGGTTTGGACGACCCCATGTTGCCCTGTCAACAACAGTAGGATCTTGACTCGATCGTTCAGTCATCCGTGCAGGTACTCGTCACCGCCACAAATGTCATTGTTAGGGTTATTTGCCATGATTAGGTTGAATAATGACCACTTTTGATTGCTGTGTTGGCAATGAAACCCGTTTCAGACTCGAGTGAATAGGTGTGTTTTTATTTCCAAGTGTGCAGACAAGGCATCAACAAAACCTGCATGTGGTAATATAAATACCAGCTCTATAAATGGGCCCTCTGTTTAACAAAGAAATCAATAGTAAAAGCTCCAATTGCACAGGTAATACTATAATACTTTGTATGTGTATAGACTGTCAACAGTGTCTCGCTGCTACCCAGCAGTCCACCTAATTTATCAACTTCCAGCGGCCATAAAAGGGACTAACACCCAGATCTGAGGGCTCGTTCCCGTGCTGGTGAGCTGATTGATAACCACCTCACAGCACTTCAGCTCACTGCAGCCTGGTGTCTTTCCATCCAATCAAACATGAAATACTAACGTTGAGGACCCGCTGCACAGCTTACTCGTGGTGCTCCAGCACGGACGGTATTCCTAACATAATATCTTGTATAATGCGAGATGCTATCACATTTAGCATTTCAAGGACAAGTATGCTATTACTATTTATGGCTACATTGAAACGTATTGACTAACTGTAGACTGCTAGCAGCTAGTAGAGACAGGTGTTTGGTAGGTTTCATTTGTCAATGGGAAAGTGCATATGAAGGGGGGATGGGGGACGCGGCAGGCGATCACTCTGGGACGTGCAGTGATGCCGTTGAGCGGCGGCAAAATATGTGTAACTGTCCCTCCATGTTGTCATAGCCGACAGTCGTGTTGCGTTCCCTCCCCCTCTCTCTCTCCTGCAATGGGGTGTGGATGAAAGGGGCATCATTTGGTTTGACTTCATACATGAAGTCACCTAGTAACTTTTAGCAACTTTTCAGAGAGCCAAAAGCTACTTCTGGTGAGATTTTTTTTGTGCAACATAGTTCTGAAAACAACCTTTTTAGGCTTCTCGAATCCCCACCTATTAATAATTTGAATTTGACACACGTCATGCCGATAAGTTAAAATGGATGAAATGACTCTGCACAACATGCAAATAACCACTTCACCATGCGTAATTTGCCACGAGGTACCGGATTGCTGTGAATAGGAACCGGAACACGAGACATTCAAAACCCTAGAGGTTTCCTGTTCTGGCAGGATCCGGCACAAATTAAGCACTGGTACAATTACCAGATGACATAACCCAGCCTTGTTACTATGAGGACAGAGAGTTCTACTTCTGTTCAGTCAAGTCATGCTGGCAGTCCTCTTTGGGCTCTGTACTAGTCTGTGTGTGCGTGTTTGTGTGTGTTACTGAGCTCCTTGAAGTCTCTCTCTGACCAGAGTCTCCAAGGAGAACAGATGCGAGTCTGAGTCCTCTGGCAGGATCGTCCTCAAAGCCTCAGCCAATTGGAACAGGTACTCAGTGTTCCGTCCACTTGGCCCTTCCGCATCCACAATCTGATTGGCTATGTGCTCCAGTGGGGCGGGGCCCAGGTAGTCTGGGTTGTCATGAGAGCCAATGTAGAGCAGGGCTTCACCGGGGGGCGGAGTGAGGGGTGGCCGGGGGTGGAAGGTCACAGTGATGACCCGGTAACCACCCTTCTCCCGGTAGTCAAGGTAACGCTTCACTTCCTCCTCTCTCCCTGTTGGCAGTTTGTACGCCACACCCCACACACACCCCTGGAAGGCACACAATATTTCAAGTCAGGTAGAGCGATGGAGACAAAGGCAGGAAGCAAAGATAAAGATACATTTGTCAGGTTGTGGATCTTCTCTGATATGTTGCTGTAGTACTAGAACAGAATAACAGTAACAGAATTTCACAGAATTTTCTGCACCAGCAGTTCAAATGATTCCGTTGACCTTTCAAAGTTTTAACCTACTTCATGCATATGTACTGTCTCAAAGATAATCATAACTTTTCCTTTCAAGGATGGTAACAGTTTTTTATTAATGTCCATAACCTTTCTAGACCTGGAAGTCACAATATTTTATATTCGGACTTTTCCAGGTTTTACTTGACCAGGGGAACCCATCAGTTCTCCGTGTCCTTGCCCTACGCAGGTGTAAACGTATTGTGGTGTAGCAGGAATGGTGGAAAACAGTAGCCTGTCCCTGGTTTAGGCTTTTGAGTTCAGCCTTTATTGTTGATTTAGACCTTCTCAGTTGTTAGGTGAATTAATCATTAGTATCATTAGTATAGTAAAAAAAAAAAAAAAAATCTCACTATGTTCTATGGGGTAAAATAACTATGGGTTTGTACAAAGAGTAGACTATGTATTTATAACAGATTATGTATTATTGTGTCTCAAACCCTGCAAGGGTTTGTCAAAAGTAGCATGACTAAATAATTGTGTCCCCTGTACTTGTTATAAATGTCTACTACATAAATGTGACGCTTGAAATATGTGCCGCCTCGGCTCACCTCAGCCTCTTCCACCAGGGTGACGACCCGTCCAGGCTGGAGGGGAAGAGATAATGATTACTATCTCCCTCTCAACGTTCAAGACGGGTTTGACACAGTCCCTGACCATGACGAGCAAGCTAACGTTGGCTTTTATAACAAGCTAGCTGGTTAGCTAGTTTCTCCAGTCCAGGCTTACCTTTCCAGGTACTCCACGGTGATCGGTGCTGCCTTGCCAGAACCGGCGACTGAAACCTTTAATGTAGCCTACCCGTTTCTCCTCATAAGGAAAATCAACTTTCCATATTAGAGAACCGTATCCAAAAACCCACATGGCTAAAACTAGCCACCGTACATCAAGTACTGGTGTTTGCTAGCCAGTTCACATACAAGCTACTGTATGCGAGGTAGTCTAGATTAGCTAGTAGCTATCTGGATTTAGCGAGCATTAGCTAACCAACTATAGTAGAGCTAGCTAGCTATTACTAAATTGAACTTTGCTTTCATTAATTCAAAACTATTTCGTTATCGCTGTCACTTTCATACATCTTATAATATACTGAGAGTCAACATTAGCTAATTCACATAAGTAGCATACATAACATGACAAACTACTAGACTAGGCTAACGATACTCTGCTTGTTCGTGGCTTGGAAACCATCTACGAATCTGTCGATTTCCAAAACCACTTATACAGAACTCAAGAACCGACTCTTGTTTGGCTCCCTGAAGACGAATGTCAGCATTTTAATGGCATGTTTCGAACACCAGATGGTGCTAAGACTTAGCGATTAATATTGATGTTTTATCATATCGTATCCTATTAAATACTTCTCTACCTAGTAAATGTTATCATAATAAATGTATTTATTTGATAAAAATTGTACTGTAGTTCGGAGTGGCATATGGTGTTATAGACATCTAATGGATTGTACAGTGTACATAGTCTTGTATTTTTGAGATTTGTCAATTCTATTGGTATTGGTGGAAAGTACTTTAAACACTGTTTCATAATTATGCTGTTGGAAGTATTTGCTTTATAGGGATTTTTATAGTATGAAGGAAATTGTATTAAAAGTGTAACTCAATAAGTATAACACAATAGTGTTATTCTTGGTACTGTAGTTGCAGAGGAAGAAGAAAAAGGAGGCAAGCTATGTGAAGAGATCCCTCAGCCAACCCCCTCCTTTCTTTCTGTCTTCCCTCCCTCTCTTCCCCTCTTCCATGTCCTCTACTGCTCAGGTATAAAAACAAACTATTTGTTTGAAAGGTGCCATTAACACAAAGGTTTTTGATGAAATGTGTAGGTCGGTGTGGGCTTGTGCATGTATGTGTATTATTGCTGCGTGTGGCCGGGCGTGTGTGTGTGTGGATTTTTCATGACAGCTATGTGAGCTTGTCATCCTGCCTCTCTAGATCAATGGAGCACAGTTGCCTAGCAACCTGGTGATCGGAGGAAGGAGGTGGAGAAAGAGCAGCATAGATTAGAAAGAGGAGATGGGGGACCAGCCAGGAGAGCAAAGAAGAGGGGGAAGGAGGGGGGGAAAACAAGAGAAGGATAGCGAAGGGGATGGAGATAAAGCAAAGAATATCAAAAGGAACCAAAGCTGAATGTCCTTTAAGTCACAAACAGTCTGAAAGAAGAGGCTCATGAACAGGGAATAAGGGAGTGTCTTGTCCTATGTAGGGGGGATGGGGGGGGGGGGATTCACTCAGACGAGAGGCTCCCCAAACCACAAAAAACTAGAGCGCCTGGTTGTGCAGAGAATTGGTTACCATGACAACAGGGAGGAGAAGGCACCAGGTGACTGTCAGATCGTTGGGATGCTAATTGTCCATTTTCAATCCCCCATAAAGTTTAACAGCAGCTATGTCGCCCCATGTTATTCTAACTCAGTCACAGAGCACACCTCAGAGACTCACTACACGCCTATCTCACTCTCTCTCTCATTTTCTCTCCCTCTCTTTTCTCCCTTACTCCCTCCCTTCTCTTTCTCTTTCCCCGTCTTTCTCTCTCTCACACTTTATTGTCCTCTCTCTTCAACTTTCTCTGTCTCTCTCTTTCTCTCCTTCTCTATGTTTCTCTCTCTTGTCTCCCTATGTGTCTGTCTCTGACACGCGCGCACACACACACACGTGCAGAGGAACACACAGACGCACAAATGGGCAAATATCACCAAAGATCTGAAGCATATGTGTGAAATCTCTCAGGAGACCACCAAACACCTGATCATCTGAAACACTCTCCCCGCTTGCCTTCTCCTTCCCCTCCTCTCTCTCTCCCATCAGTCAGATTCTCTCTACCCCTCCCTCACCATTTTCTTTCTTCCCCCTACCTTCCACACTCGCTTATTTCCTGTGTCTTATTTTGGCCGTCCTCTATAATCCATCTTTCTCTCTCCTTCCATTCCCCTTTCCCCTCTTTTGCTCTCACCCCCAAATTTGTCTTTGCCGTCACCCCCTCTGTCACCCTTACTTCATCTTCCTGTCCTCTCTGTTTACCTCCCCCCTCCCTGCAGTGCGTTTACCCACTTTGTTCCCTTAAAGATAAAGATAATTAAATCAGCAACTAAACGGGCGAGAGCGCTGCTGGCGTCACCATGGTACCGCTTTGATGTTCTATTTCAGTGTGATAGTATCATCATCAACTCATCATTCCCAAAGTGCTGCCTACGCGCACGTACGCGCACGCTCAACGAAGGCACTTCCGGCGGCTTGACAGGATGTGAGGTAGGCTGTCCTTGTGAGAAAGGAGGTCTCTGCGTGTGCTGGTGGATGGGAGCCCTTCTCCTACTGCTGTCCCAGTCTGAGGGGGGCTCTGTGGGATGGAACCCTGCCCAGATCCAGCCCCTACGGAGCCTGTACGAGGGCCTGATATATTTAGTGGTTAGTTGAAGGAGGTAGTAGGAAGAAGGTTCTTCTTATGACTTGGTTACTATTCATTATCAACTGTATGCATGCATCGGTCGCTGACCTCGCTGACTCCTGACCTCTCGCCGCCAGACTCGCCGCCTGGCCAGCAGACAGCCGTGGGCTTTGGCATCGTTTTGGAGGCACGTTCGCAGGTTGATTGGTGGCTTGAAGAGGAATGTAATGAACTATAGATCGCCAGTAAGCCTGTCCATTAGGACGCGACACACACACATGCTTGGTGCACTCTGCACTCCTGACCGCCAGTCTCCTTCCGTGGGTCAGCTGATCAATGCTAATACCTGTAAAGGGTCCTAATGAACTACAGATCTATAGCCTGCTGCCTGTGTGTATGTGTAGTCATGTTTGCGTGTGTGCGAGTGTGTGACAGACAGACAGACAGGGTTAATCTTATTTTGTTTTCAAACATTACGATCATTCAAGAACAGGGCCGTACTATTATTACAAATGAGACTGAGGTTGCACAGAAATGACTTCGCCCCACCACACTTCCTCTCTTACAAACTTACACGCGCGCACACGCCTGCACAATTTGCTGTTTGCACTATTGGCAGGTGGAATTAGTAAATATATGACCTACATGGAAAGTCATTACAACACGATTAGAGACAAACCTCCCATTTAATCTCATTTAAAGAGGGGCGGAGGCTTGTCACACAGTCTCTCGCACTCTGTTACTTGTACTTTCTGTGTCTCGCCCTCTCTCTCCCGCCCTCTCTGTCTCTCTCTGACCATCTCTATGGTCCTGCTGTTGAAGGAGCATCCGATGGAACCCTGGCAGCACTCTCCACAGCAGAGGTAAGTACAGGATTCAGTAATCAAGCAATGGGTGTTAAACCCATCCACTAGAAATCAATAGCAGATTCACACACTCACTGATGCAACCACGTCCAATGAAGTCCTACCACTTACCCCCAGATCTTGGAATGTTAAAACAATGCCCTAGTGTTTAGTCACTGTTACAAACCTCCAGTCTCCTATTCAGACAGAGAATCACACGCACACATATAGGCACTGACTGTGTGCTGACAGACGAGGTTTTTATTTTTGGCTTTATATTTTCTCTGCTAGCAGTTAAGACACACAATTCTACACACACACGCACACACTGACCTTCTCTCTGCTGAGTGGGCAAAGAGTCAGGGGTCACTGCTCGTTGACAGCTTGTCAGAGGGAGAGAAAGAGAGAGATACGACGGAAGGGAGAGACAAGAATAACTAAATGGGACGGTAGAAGAAGGAAGATACAGTATGGCTGTATAGTGGAAGAAACACTCACCACTATTCCCTCTCACCACAGAACACCTCTGGCTCACCCTGAGGGGCGTGCAGGGCCCTGCTGTGTTGTGTGACTGCAGAGTAATTAGCCAGCTCTAAAAATGTTTTCACACCCCAGGTAACTTTTAGTAACACATTTTAAAAAGTACCTGGGAAAAAAAAGATGGAGGTTGCAGTCTCTTTTTCCATTGTTTGTTGAGCTGGTACCTATTGTGTACGTGGACGATAATATCATATGAAGCGATACAAAATGCCATTTGTTGCGAGTGAGCATTGCCTTCAAGAGCCCCAAACGAGGATGGAGCACCAATGGATGTGTTGCCGCCATCCGTTTACAGGGGGGTCTTTAGCTGCGTTTTGAGCCGCGTTCACGTGGAGCCAGATTTATGGACGTGCCACTGGACAACAGGAGCTGTTAAATTCCATATTTCAGATGTTCCTTGTAAGAACTGTATAGGCTGTTCAGCAATGCGTTATTGTTTGATAAGGCTTTAGTCGTAAGGTCAGTTCACGATTTGGGGCAGGCGGCGTGGAAGAAGAAGAAGAGAGAAGAAGAAACGAGAAGAAAAAGAGTTTGGAAGCAGGTGCTGATGCGGAGATAGTTTCCATAGTAACCCCTCGTCTCCCCCTTTTCGTTCCTCTCCCCCGTCTTCTTCCTCCTCTCTGTCCGTCCGCCCCCCCCCCCACTCACACACACATACACACACCTCGTTCTCTGTCTCTCTCTTTATTTGTCTTTCTCTTACTCACAACACACACATGCACACACCTCGTTCTCTGTCTCTCTCTCTCTTTCCTTGTCTTTATCTCACACACAGCACATACACTCACCTCACTCTCTTTCTTTCCTTGTCTTTCTCTCACACACAACACACACACAGACAGACATCCTCCCATCTGTTTAGATCACGAGGGCCACATTCATCTGGTAGTCCGCTGAAATCAATTTCTATCAATCACATTCCAGTTAATACTGTGATAGATTCATGCCCTAGCACGCTAGTCAAAAACTGCTGGTCAGCAGCCCACAGACTTATACAGTTACACCCTCTACTACATCATTGCATGTTACACCAACTGGAACAAGAGCAAGGCTGGTCCATTCAAGGTATCTGTGTATCCCTCCTCCGCTCTGACTGAAAGGTCAGTGACAAGGCAACAGCCTTGTTAATGGTATTGAATGAACAATCTTCTTCAGAAAGCCATGGTTAGAATTTTAAGGATGTGCCAGCAGAGCTGGAGGGAACCAGGCACCCAGTGGCCCTGCTAAGGGGCTGTAGCCTGTCAGACCTGGATAAACCAACGCTGAGGGTACCCTGTCTGGGACAGCCTGCAACACAGGCTCTGGTAGACATTCTGGTAAAGATTCAAAAACACAGTTTTGCTACTGCTGCTACTGTGCGTGCATGTGTTGTCAGCCAGGGTCAGAAAGGATTGACTATGGTTTCTGGACTTAAAGCGATATGTATTCAGAGAAAGTAAACCAATGTAACTATCAAATGTAACACTGGTACCATACACAGGTATCCACAAGTATAGTGCTAACTCCATCTGTTTGGGATTCGAACAGATGAGACACCATAAAGGTATGCTGGGTTCTGCAGTGGCTGTGAGAGTGTGGGTATGAGAGGGGCCCTGCGGATCCTGTTGACTAGTCACTGTCTGAAGGCTGCTGTGATACCTAATACCGCTGGGGTGGAAAGGATTCATGGAGAGTGGAAATGTGGAAGGATATGGTGCTGTGGGGAAAATATTGCTTGTAATATGCTGTAAGACGGTCACGCATCACATGCCTCAGGGGTAGAATAGTGGAATGTAGATTTGGTTCTAGTTTCTACAAGAAACGGTGAAACCTTCTGAAGGAAATGGGGAGCTTGTGTGATCAGATATAAAAGAAACGTGCTTGACAAGCATGTTCGAGTTTACCTCAGATCAAGATTTTTTATTCGTATAACTTCTACTACTTAGTCTGAGTCATTTTAGTTCTAGATTTATATGGAGAATTATTTTAGAGAGACTAACATACTAAGAAGCAATTCTTTTGATATTTTGAAATAGATTATGAATGACCTGTGAAAAGTTCATAAAAAGGTGTTAGGTGATAAAAACACATTTGAGTGACATTCAAATGAGCAAGTATGACCCACTGTTGTGAACTAGTTCAAAGGAACCGGGGGCTTCTTATTAGTGATGGTGTGATTTGGTATAGTGTCACATGGTGTTAAAACAAATACTGTTTAAAGTGATTTCACAGTGTATTGTGATTGTGAATAGATGACAACCCTAGCTTGTTGTCAGGTGACACTTGTCAGGGCTAGTAGTGTCAGAATACAGATCCAGTATCCTTTACAGATAAAGCGATGAACACTTTTATATTGTATACGATATTTTGATTAGTTTGTGCATACAAATTCGTTTGGAATGGATTCAGGTTGGAATGGACTAATGGTCAAATTAAGGTCGAGAGATCAAGTTTGTTAACTTCAAAAGATTTCGTGTTGTTTTAATGTTGTATCATCGAGTAGAATTCTCTCTGTGCAAGAGACAGCCTGAGGTAGCCTGCGTTAAGTTTCGAAGGATGATGAGCTTGGGCCTAAGTATCGTCTAATGACGCACTATTACCCACAATCGGTTATCATTTCATTGTGGAAAGTGTTTTGAAAGCCGGTTACTTCAAGCTATACCCTATTTGAATGCGAGATTTGCTTTGTAATTAATG
Organism: Plecoglossus altivelis; assembly: GCA_036571765.1. Classification (NCBI taxonomy): domain Eukaryota; kingdom Metazoa; phylum Chordata; class Actinopteri; order Osmeriformes; family Plecoglossidae; genus Plecoglossus; species Plecoglossus altivelis. The sequence goes on from BROE01000007.1 coordinate 2,162,511, forward strand.
TCATTAGATTTCAAGTGCTGTAATGTAGGCTTTTTATTCACGTTTCCATTTATCTTCAGGCCTAGTTCACAAGGATAACTGCATTGCAGGATAAAGTGAGTTTAGTCAAGTAAATAAAACGCCTGTTTATAAAGAGCATTTGCTCCCGACAATCACTTGAGAAATCTACAAAATTGTTTGTTCGAAAAAATAACTTACATCTATACATCTATTTAGTTGATGTAGGCTAGTAGCCAGGAAAATGAAACGAGCCGATCTCATGGTTAAAGCACAACCTTATCTTGTAAAACATGGGACTAGTTGTCAAATATCATCCGTTAAAGAACTTAATTGAAGATGTAGACTCTAGCAGTCCCTTTAATATTTTGGATACAACAGGGAATAGTACCCGTTAGTGTAGCCTACATAAAGGGGGCCCAATTTGTTAGTTTCTTTTGTCATGGAGCCCAAAATTCCTGGCGGCTCTCCTTAGTGTGGGATAATACTTTGTAGCATGAGATGCGTGGAGGGTGATTAACTGGCCGCACAAGCCTGTCTCTCTGAAAGAACGAAGTAGACTACCGTATACATGTCCAGAACTTAGTCCCAAGATGGGTGTCGGTCCACAGGTCGTCAATGTGTGTGTATTTCTGTGGAGGGAAGGGGGGGGAGGCAGATCGTGAGAATGAGAAGTGTGTGAGAGAGACAGAGAGACATTGAGAGCGTGAGAAAGAGAGATTAGTATTGACAGAAGTCAAGGTGAGGGAGGCAGCTTGGTCTCATTGTCTGTTCTCTCCTCTCGCATCTTTTCCGCCTATCTCTCGGTTACGTTCTCATCGAATTTGGTGGAAGGACATAGTCTAGTCAGGGTAAGGCCATTATCATTTAGATCTTCCAGTTCCCCCACCGAATTCAAGTCTCCAGTAATTGAGTTTCTGTACGGCGCAGACGGTGAGCGCGCGCTGTCCAAGGTGCTGCAGCAGCGCGCAGCCCCGCCCATCCGCTCCTTATCACAACCACGTGACGTTGGAGTTCGTGGAGCATCAGACTGCACCTTTTTCCTCCTCACAGGAGAGAGAGAGAGAGAGAGAGAGAGAGAGAGAGAGAGAGAGAGAGCGCGATCGAGCGCCTGTTGGATGCAATGGTAGACTACCTTGTCGCCAGGAGACAGGGCTTTTCTTTCTGTCCTGGTTTGATATCGGTTCCCGGTGTTAGGGAGACCTGATCGCCTGCTCCGCGTTTCTCCTCGCACAGCGGGTTGAGTGTTGGCATGAAAGAATCTCATGGAAGGAAGAAAAGCGATCAAAAACCGCACTACACTATCATGGAACCGACCAAAGGATGTGCTAAAGGTAGGCTCAATGACTGTTTGTGTGCGCGTGGGTGAATGTAAAGGAATTTCATTAACAATTTGATTGTGCTGTATTGACATGTATTGTAGGTTTGATGCAGACCGCAACGCTAATAGAGTCTTTGTGTTTGATAGAAAGGATCTACGGGCGTTTTTTTCTCCCCCATCGGCAGTATGCACTGTAGGCAATAGATGCTCACGCACAGGTGACGAGACGATAGGCTAGGCTACAAAAAGAAATCGGGAGTAACGGGCCGCGCTCCGACATAAGAGAAGGACAAGAAGAATGATCGCAAATCGAGAATCGATACTTAAACCGCATTCATTCCGTCACGTTTATCAATGAGGTGATTTGGAGTCCCAACCCTCGAGGGCTTATCGCCATCCCGTTCGCAGAGATAAACGCTTCTTCCGAGGCGTGTTTTATTGTTTGTGTGTGTGTGTGCGGTGTATGTGCGATACAATGAGTTAGAGGCGTGAGATGAGGAAAAAACGTTGATAATTTGATAAGTGAGGCGCATTTGAGTCATCCACCGCATCGCGCGGTGTTGGAGGAGCGCTGCTCTTTGTGCAAATGAATCACTCACAGAGGCGCGAGGCGGCCGCAGCTCGGCAAATGTCTTTTGTCGCAAGCTAAGCCTTAGGTTGATCTAGGACGTATACTCACATGGTCTCTCGTCAGGGACAAATCAAAAGTCGTATAGTGGATTTGAATCGTTCATAGTTTGTGCTCAGGCTATAGTGTGAAAAACCCCTGAATGCATTCTTAGGTTTTGAGGGTCCTCTCACCTGCCTAAAGGGAACTATGTAGCCTTCTATAATGTATGTCAACTGTCAGTTTGTCTGTGTGCTTCTCTGTGTGATCGGATCCTGGTTGATAGTGTTGTCTCTGTTCTCTTCTATAGGTTGCTGGATAGAGTGATGATGTGGCATTAAGGGACGCACACACACACCTACGCACTCACACGTAGACAGCCAAGTGCACAGACGTATGCACAGCTTTCCTAAGACAGAGAAAATATCCAGGTCTGCCATGAAGGTAATGTCCCTCTTTGTCACTTGTGTGTGAGACAAAAACACACACATACATACACGCGCGCACGCGTGCAAACACACTGGGTAATTGCCCATTCTTGGGAACAGGCCCAAACCAGGGCACAGAGATGGAGCTCACATTACACGTTTACCATCAGTAGCACACACACACACACACAGGCACAAACACAAATTCAGCAACAACAGGAGGTCTAAAGGTGGCGGAAGAACGCGGTTTCGACCTATAAGAGCCCTCCCAGGGTGAAGCAAAGCCTGAAGATTAGCAGGCATCATCAAGAGGCCCTGCCCCAGCCCAGGGTCCCAGCATCCCTACACAGTGCCTCTGACAGCCCTATGAAGACTGTGGTGAGCCAATAAGAGCGCGTCTAAGCTTCAAAGGGAGTAAAGAAGGCTCCTACAGTTAGCACAATGAGCTGTAGGCTGGAGAGTCCTTCACTGCTCTAGCCCCTGTCCTCTCCTTGTGTGTGCGTGCGTGCGTGTGTGCGTGGGAGCCAGCTTGTATGAGTGCGAGCGTGTGTGCGATGGCGGTGTGCATGTGGGCCGCGGCCCCCCTGCTGTTCCTGGGGCTGTGTCTTTGCAGCGTAGGGGGGCAGGCCAGGGGGGAGGTGCTGGAGTTCGGGGGTGTGTCGGGCCAGTGGGGACGCTTCCCCGTGTGGAACGCCTGCTGCGAGAGCGTGCTCAGCTTCAGCCTGCGGACTCACAGCCAGGAGGGCCTGCTGCTCTACCTGGACGACGAGGGATTCTGCGACTTCCTGGAGCTGCTCCTGCTCCACGGGCGGCTCCGCCTGCGCTTCTCCATCTTTTGCGCCGAGCCAGCAGAGGTCCAGTCGGGCGTGGCGGTGAGCGACGGGCGCTGGCACGCCGTGCGCGTCAAGCGAGACTGGAGGAACACCACGCTGGAGGTGGATGGGATGGAGGGGTGGGCGGAGGTGAAGAGCAAGCGCAGAGACATGACGGTGTTCAGCCACACCTTTATGGGCGGGGTCTCCCCTGAACTGCACTCATCCCCGCTGCGCCTCACCTTGCCCGCCGTTAGAGAACACAACCCTTTCCGGGGCTGGGTCACCGCGGTGACGGTGAACGGCTCGGCGACCTTGCTGGAGGAGTCGGAGGGCGTGGCCGTGAACTCGGGGTGTGGGCCCGACCACAAGTGTCAGAACGGAGGTGTGTGCAGCGTCGTGAACGACCAGCCCATTTGCGACTGCTCCCACACCGGTTACCAAGGCAACGACTGCAGTGAAGGTAAGGCCCAGATCACCCTGACCTCCCTAGCACTGTCATCCTGACACGCACGCACGCACACATGCACTCATGCACACACACACTCATACAAACACACACATACAGACTACATCCACCCACGATCACCCACTGTAGCGGGGTCTTGAGAGTGGAGTTATGCAGTTCCTGTTCTAAGTGTTATTGAGTCCAGAAGATTAAACACAGATCTCTAATGTGATTACAGTCGTACCAGTCTTCCTGGCCAACTCTGGGCTCTTAGATAAATACTAGCTCATCATGGCCTCATGTAGGCCAACCTCACTCTAAAGCTGGGAAGAGGTTTTGTACTGTAGCTCTTACCTGGTACTGAAACTAGGAAAATTGTAATACTGTAGGTCTACCTGGTACTGAGACTAGGAAAGGTTTCATACGTAGGCCTACTTGGTTCTGAAACTAGGAAAGATTTTATACTGGACGTTTACCTGGCTTTGTTGCTGGTAATCTTTTTTATTCTGTTGGTGGACATCGACGTGAAGCAGATCATGATTTTATACTGTAGACCCACCTGAAACTAGTCATGCCCTGCTCAATACCTGTCCATGGCTGAGATACTGGCAGTAAAAAAAATGTTTTTTCTGTTGACTTGTAATACGTTGTGCTTGTTCACAAGCCCATTTGAATCCAGCAGTCTGTTTGAAAATTCTAGTTATCTATCTAGTTTGAAAATTCTAGTTTGAAAATACGTCTGTGCATTATTGTGTTTGCATTCCATTTGTTTCGTTCTTCTTGGCTTTGGCACCCAAACCAGAAAATAATCAACTTTTTAAAAAAAGCAGATGGTCCTTTTTCTGTCTTTGAATAGGCAGTGGCAACCGCAAATACTGTCACAAAGAATAAAAAGGGTATAGGTTTTATGTATTAATTTAGCAATTGATAAAAACAAGTGCTCTGTGTCATGACAGCAGTGTATCCAGAAGTCACCTACAGTACAGTATGTGACACATCACCCTCCCGTCCTAGCCCCCAACCGAATCCTCTACCACCCAGCATGTTGGTTGGCCAACAGGGTTACTATGGAGAGTCTGTGCCTTTTGCCTCCATACTCCCTCTCTCTCGCCCTCTATCTCCCTCATGACCCCTCTCTCTCTCTCCCTCTCTTTTTTGCTCCCTCTCTTTCTTTCTCTCCCTCTCTCTGTCCATCCCCCCTTTTCTCTTTCTCTCGCCATCTATCACTGCTGCGCTCTCTCCCTTTCTCTCTCCCCCTCTCTGTCTCCCCCTGTCTCTCTCTCTCCGACTCACACGCCAGCGGCTGTGACAAAGACATGCATGTGTCAAACCAGGACAGCATGTCACGAAGGTGCGTGTGCACGTACGTGAATAGCTCTGCTGGTGAAGTGTCGCCGGTATCTTAGTAACGGGCCATTGAGATTTGTGTTGAGTGGGGATGGAATTGTATGGATAAGACAGCATACTGACGTGTTGGTCGAGGGAGGAGGTAACATGAGCGTACTACAGTGGTTGTCTCTGCAGACAGGTGTGCTGATGTTGACACAATCTGATCCTGTCTGGTACTGCTAGGGGCAAGAGGGATGCTGCAGGAGAGTCTCTTTGCCCTAAGCGTACACACACACACACACACTCGCTGAAACACACACACACATGACTACGCACAGCTCACTGCTCACAGCAGTCGAAAACAAAATGTGACTACACAGCCAGACTGCTAAAGGGTTTGTCTCTGTCTCTCTCACACACACACACCCACACGTACACACTTGCACACACGCAGACCCACGCCCACACACTTGCACACACGCAGACGCACACAGCTCAGACTTCTGCACCAGCATTAGCAGCAGCAGCAGGCTCCGGTCTCTCTCAGTAGTCTCTGGGCTGGGTGGGTGACCAGGCCATTTACAAAGCTTCTCTCACCAGGCAGGCTGCCTTTGTTTGGATTGGCTCTCAGATTCACCGTTTGATGGCTTTAGGAGCCAATAGGAGGCCGGACTTCTGGTGCACCTGCAGTCTGATTGGTGTCAGCTCCTGTCTTTATGGTCCAAGAGTGTAATAATCAGCACTGAAAATGTTTCTGATGCTTGTATTTGGGGGTAGTGTGTGAGGGTGTTGTATGGATGTACAATGTACTGTAGCTAATGAGTGTAAAGTATGTTTGACCCATTATTGAAGGTTGTATGTTAGACTAGTTGTGTAAGGGTTGTTTGTTAGTTATTTAAGGGTTGTATGTTAGACTGAAATTGGAAGTCTTATTAATTAGGCCTATTAAATGCCATAACGTCATAAGCTGACGTTAATGGATGTCGAGCCAACTCTGGATGTAACATTACCTGAGAGGAAAGGTAACTCTAAAATTCCAGGCTTTTGAGGCTCAATATAATTAATTGGGCACTCTTTATAACATATTCAAAGTTGACTGTCCGTAAAATTAGATTCTGGTCTTTTACTGAGAAAATCTCAATAATGTTAGTTTGAAATAACCAAGAAATTGAAGCTGGACCAAGACCTAGAGAAACAGTTCATGAAGGTCTTCCAGGAGATGGAATCAGCTAAATTGCCAACCTGCTACCAAGTGTTCCTGGTTGTTCAACACTGTCAAACTGCCTTGCTTGGTCTAACTAGTCATTTTATAGGTGATACATTTGTCTTCAGATGCAAATGCATTTATTAGAAGAACAGCTTGACCAGTAAACCGATGTCGGTACTGATCAAAAAGCTGGAGGTCTAACTGACAAGGTGGCTGATCAGGCCACTGGGCTGGCTTGCTACTGCGTGTTAATGCCATTAGAACTCCAGTACCCACAATGCATCACAGGTTGCATCACAAAGGTATCTTCATGGTTATAAAGAAGTTATAAAGAAGGCTTTATAAACCTACAGTCAGTTAGTTGTCAAGTAAAGGACGAATGTAACACATTATTAACGCAAAGACATTTGATTTAGCTTTGTTTGCTCACTAGCTATACTGTAAGCGCTGGCTGTGAGTGAAGGGCGGGCCCTTCACTGGACCTGGGGGGGGGGGGGGGGTGGCACCTGGGGGGTGAGGCTTGTCCTGAGTTAGGGGTGGAGCTAGACCGTGGGGAAGGTATTGCTGCAAGCCTTCAAACCAGCTGAAATGGCCCCTAGCTAGACTGCAGGGCATTAAACAGTCCCATGTCCCAGCTCCTCCAGCAAGTTAAACAGTTGTCAGATTTGTCATCTGGAATGATTGTAAGCATATGTGACTTGCAAGCCTGTTGGTCTTTGAAAATATTTGATTTCCTATAATGACACAATTTTGAGAACTCATCCTCATCCGTATGGATTCACAAAAATGCTGTTGCTAGTTTGGGGTTTTTTAAATAACATTTTTTGCATAAACCTATGCTGCAAATTGCAACCTAGTAAACAGGATTATTATTAATGCACTACAAAACTAGTTTATTTTTATAAATCATTTGTCAATAACAGTAGAACGTGGTTTGGACAACAGAATTCCCCCGGCAGTGAAATGTACCTGCCTTGCTTATGATTGCTAAAGCATTTAGAGTTGCTTTTACAAACTCAGAAAAAGGCTTTAGGTTGCATGTTACATAACATTTTATTTTGAACAGATATACAGAAATCTAGTTTTTTTCTATTTCAATCATTAAAAATCGCTGAACAGAAATCTAGTTGTCTCTACATAGACAATGCAGAAAACACATGTTAACAATGTAAAACAAAACATTTTTTCATTATGTTCAGTCTTTTTTGGTGTCTTTTGTTATAATTATTCAATCCTTTTTTATTCGATTCTTTTCTTCCATAAAACCTGACATGGACAGTATTAATTGGCTGTATGCCTCTCTGATCTCAAAATACCAGCATCGACATCAGCCATTGAAAAACAAATATTGCTCATCCACTAGTGTTAATTGTGTAAAGGTTGTGGGTTAGGCTAGTTGTGTAAGGGTTGTGTGTTAGTTTTGTAATGATTGTGTGTCAGGCTAGTAATGGAAGGGTTGTGTGTTAGGCTAGTTATAGAAGGGTTGTGTGAGAGGCTAGTTGCGGAAGGGTTGTGTGTTAGTTGCGGAAGGGTTGTGTGTTAGTTGCGGAAGGGTTGTGTGTTAGGCTAGTTGTGGAAGGGTTGTGTGTTAGGCTAGTTGCGGAAGGGTTGTGTGTTAGTTGTAGAAGGGTTGTGTGTTAGGCTAGTTGCGGAAGGGTTGTGTGCTAGTTGTAGAAGGGTTGCGTGGCAGGCAAGTTGTGGAAGGGTTCTGCATCCCATTGTCCTTGAGGGCAGCTTGCTGTTAGCATTCTAATAGCTCCACCTGTTTCCAGCATATTATCTCGACAAGGACATAGGGGAGGCGGCTCATACCACATACACATTCACACGCACGCACACACATGACACACACACACTTTTACACAGACACACACATCATTCCAGTATTGACTTCTGCATGTTTTCCCTTCTCCTGCACTGCTGTCTCATCCTCCATGTTTTCCAGCTATTGTACATCCCCATTTTTACTGCCATGCTCAATGTGCACTAGGCGTATGTGTGTATGTGTGTGTGCGTGCGTGCATATGTATGCGTGTATGGGTGCAAACAGCATGTGTGTGTGTGTGAACGGTGTGTGTGTGGGGGTGGGTGAACTGTGTGTGTGTACTGCATGCTGTTTGTCCAGGGGCTCTGGGGAGAGGAAACAGCTGCAAGGTGAGTTTAGGGTTCATAAAAGGCTCCAGATTACCCCAAATGAACAGGTAGGAGCGTCGTCTTCCATCCACCATGTCCACCCATTATGTGTGCGCGTGCGACTGTGTGCGTGCAAGTATGCGAGTGTGAGTGTGTAGGAGTGTGTGTGAGTACTCTGATGGCGAGCGTTGGCTACCAGTGCAGCATGGGTTCCATAGTGACATCTGGGTGGATTTGCATGTGTGTAACATCGGTGACCTGGACGCGTGTGCATGTGAGTAACCATGGTAACCCAGGGGACGAGGGGGGGAGGGGGGGCTGAGCATGCATGTTAATGAATGTCTGTCTCTCTCTCTCCTCGCCTGGACGCCCCCCAGAGCACAGCTACAGCCCAGGTGGGTCTCCCTCCCTCCCTCTCTCTCTCCCTCCCTCCCTCCCCCCTTTCTCACTGTCTCCCTTCATCCTTCCCTCCGCCGCTATCTTTCCGTCTCCCTCCACACCTCTATATATATCTTTGCCGCCTCACCTCTCCTTCTATGTCTTACACTGTTATCGTTCCTTATCCCTCCCTCCATCTCTGACTCCCTCCCACTCCCCCCCCCCCCGGGTTTCTCACTCCGCCTCGCCTCCCCTTATCTCCCCCCTCCTCCTTCACCTTCCCCCATCGTGTCTAATCTGGCTACTGTAAATTCGAGGCTGTTTCGTGATTCGTGTCTCCATGCGCGAGAGTGTGTGTGACGGCATGTGCGAGAGAGTGTGTGTTGGGTGCAGAGGAACGGTAAGTACTTTCCCCCTATGGAAAATCATCCTGTTGTCAAGAGACTCAAAGTTAGACTCTATACAGGTACACCATACATTAGTGTGTGTATGTGTGCGCGAGTGTGTAGGATCACTGCCTGGAATGAGATGGTCTGCTTTTTTTGCAGATGTTCCATGTAAATATAATTAATCACACACACACATATGTCCACATATATCTACTCACGCACACGCATAGGCTCCCCCCGCCCGCCACCCTTCCTCAAACTGGCTCGCCCACAAACCCCCTGCTGTGACACGACCACTCCCATGATCCTTTGCTGTGCTGACTGTGCTCTTGTTTTCCTTCAAGGTCTGGCTCACCTGATGATCGGCGACCAAGGTATGGGCTCTTACCTTACTTCCTGTTTCCTCTGCTACCCATCACTCCTCCCCCCCCCATCCCAGCCCGCCCCCCACATACCCACCCACCCCCACCCCCACCTGTCATAATGGTCATCGTCATCCCTGGTGGGAGCAGGCTGCAGTTGTCTCTAGGCCCTGATGCAAGGTGTGTTGTGGTATGTGTCTACTTACTGTGTTGGGGGGGGTTGGGGCTGGAGGTACCAGAGGGAGCGGGTCCCGGTCTGGCTGCTCCCCAGCTGTGTAACACCCTGGGCAGGGTTTCTGGGTCTTGGAACAATGCGCCGGCTCTCCGTGGATGGTTTGAACTTTACTTCCCATCTCCACATCTCTTCTCCTTCATCTCTGCATAATGTGTGCGTACGAGTGTGTGTCTGCATTTGAAGTGCGCACGCACCAGGGTGTGTGTGTGTGCATACGCACTTCGAACCTTGGCTGTGTTGGTTGATTTCTCCATTCCATCCTCCAGAACTCTCCCCCACCACATTGGGCCTTTTGTCTTATGCTCATTTCCCATTGGCTAATGCCCATGGTTCTCTCCTGCCATTGGCTCATGCACATACTTCTCTCCTGCCATTGCCTCATGCACGCGGTACTCCTCCATCATTAGCTGGTGCATGTGATTTGATGCAACGTTACCCTGTTCTGGCGGGGGGAGGGGAGGTGGTGGGGGGGGTGTTCATGTACAAAAGCAGCACTTGTGTCTAGACAAACGCCCTCCCACCGGAATTGAAGGATTAGTCAGAACTTTGTGAAATCGCTGCGCCCTATTTTCTGTGTGGCGGCGTGGGAGAGTAACCCGGTTGTATTTGACAGCAGTGCTGCTTTTCTGCGCTCGCCAAATGTCCCCCTTCTCCCTTTTCTCTCCTTACCACGGACCTCACGCTCACAACCTCTCTCCCTCTCCTCTCCTTCCCCTGTCCCCTTTGTCCCTCTCTCTCTCTCTCTCTCTCTCTCTCTCTCCCTCTGTCTCGGACACCACCCTCACTGTGTGACTAGGCAAACTAAGAGGTACCACCACTTCCCTTCTATGAATGTGTGTACATTCTGATGAATGAACTCTCACATGTGTTACCTGTTGGGAGGCTGTGCAGCTGGAGGAGTTCCTGGCGGCCAGGCTGTGCGGCTACACCTGCTCCGTAGCTTTGACTTTGTTTGTTTTTAACCTTGGGAAGATTGACCAAGGGAGATGTATGGCAGGAGCTCACTATGATTGGCTGTTATTTGCTATATTACATTGCTATTTCGTCAGTAAGATCATATGTATGGCTTTGAGCTGTTATGTCCATTATCAGTCCATCTAGTGTGTATGGCTGTGAGCTCTTATATAGCTTCCCAATGCGTATGTATGGCTACGATCACTTACAAATATCTCGAACCATAAGCTTTTATACAGAGCTTTCGCCCATGTGGGTTAGCTCTCCCATCTACAGTTTATATGGAAAGGAATGCTTAATTGTTATGCAAGGTAGGTGTGTGCATGAATATACGTAGGACTGTGTGTGTGTGTGTGTGTGTGTGTGTGTGTGTGTGTGTGTGTGTGTGTGTGTGTGTGTGTGTGTGTGTGTGTGTGTGTGATAGATGGAATGTGTGCGTGGCCAGTGAATCTGTGGAGAAGGTAGGTGCTGCATTGCTCGTCTTCAATTGCATGACTTCACAAACACACTGATTGGCTGATACCGAAGCTAGGCGCAACAACGATTGGGTGATCTTAGGACTTCCTGTAAATTGATTGGCTAAGATAAAGAGGGCAGCTGAAGACTGGTTTCCTCTGCAGCAGCTGAGACGCAGCGACTCAAAATGGCTACCAGGCCTCCCACAGGTTGAAGGCAAGTATGGCTTCTGCATCTTGAGCTTCACTGCTGTGAAACCTACCAGCATTCATGCTTTTCTGCTGCTGACTGAATAAGTGAGAGTAGCTTAATTGACATATTCAAACTTTATTATGCTGATTTGTACTGGTTGGCTGACTGCAACAGTTTGATTGCCAAGTACGTTGGCCTTTTTCAGCTGCCGTTTGTGTGTGAAGGCAGTCAAAGTATTGTGTGTGTGATTATGTGTGTGAGTTTGTGCGTGCGCGTGTGTGTGAGTGTGTGCGTGTTCTGAATCTAAAGATGTAAAGGCTGTCAACGTGAGCGGACGCCGACTAGCTTAGGTTGCTCAGTGTAAAGAGGATTTCTGAGGAGCCTGCAAATCTGAAATGAGTTTCTTTGAGGAGATGGAAGGGGGGGGGTGTCTGAGAGAGATTGTGTGTTTGTGCACGGTCGGTGTGTGTGCATGCACGACTCCGCACGCCCCGCGCCTGTGCGCGCGCCTGCGCGGCATGAGTGAGACGGAGCGCCAAAAAGGGAGCGAGGAGACGGGCTAGAGAGACAGACAAAGAGAGGAAACGGCGGCAAGAGCGAGTGAGAGATAAAGGGGGAAAGTTTCCCCTTCTGATGTGGAGGGTCTCTATCTCCAAAGAGACAGCCGTGCCCCAGCCTGAACCCAGAGGCCAGCGTGACATCACCAGTCAGGAGTGAGCACGGACCTCCTGCCCCCCCCCCCCACCCCACACACACACGCACCATCCCCCCCACCTCCCCCGGCCTGGTCAGAGGGGGACTGCAGTCCCTAGAGGAGGAGAGCAAAACAGAACGAGGGAAAAATATGCTTCCGTACGTTCCCGAAAATATCGGACGGGCTTTGAGGAAAAGTGGCACGTCTTCTTTCTTTCTGCTCTCTGCTGCTCTCTCCATCTGGCTGCATCTTTATGAACCCAGGTTATTCGTACGGGACAGATTAGCACTTTTACCATGAATGTGATGTGTTGATATTTGGCCGTGTGCATGCATCCTGAAGATGTTCAGGGAAGGCGTAGAACATGACGTACTATTGACACAACAATCTGTATAATTAAAATAAGGACGTTGGTGCTTTCTAACGTTGACCTTTAACTACCCATTGACACGCATAGACATGTACACGCACGCACACTCGCAATCTAACCTTTATAGGGTGCCCTCTGAGTAGGTGAGCGTGTGTTCAGGGTAAATATGCATGAGTAAAGCTGCCTGCATATTCTTTTCACGGTCAGTGCACAGAAGGAGTGAGAAATGGGAGGTATGTGTGTGTTGAGAGAGCGTGTGTGTTTGCGAGAGAGAGCGTGCGCGGGTTCTTTTCAAGGGGTAGGTGGATTGTGACTCATCACTCGTGACTCATAAAGCGTCAGCAATCAAAGCAACTTACACACGCGCACACGCACACGTACCGGAGCAAGGCTCCACTCCACCGTATGGACGGGCTGGAGGAGCATCAAAGATGACCGTGGACCCAGCATGCAACACTTTGGGTGCCTGATGCGTAGCACAGACCCCGCCCCTCCAACGGCTTTACTTCCCCTGACACACACACACACACACACACATTGCAAACACACATTCCAGACTCAAGGATAGTGTGTGCGGAGGTAGAAGGATGGCAAGAAGGAGGAGAAGCAGAAATGAGGTGAAACTAGAGGGAGAGACTAAGAGAAGGAGAAGAAGAGAGGCAGAATGGGAGAGAGGGAGGCAGAGGAAAAGAGGTAGAGTGGGGTAGAGAATGGAGAGGGAGAGAGAGAGAGGAAGTAAGGAGAGGCAGAGAGGGAGGGGAAGAAGGGAAAGCAAGAGAGGGAGGGGAAGGAGGGAGAGGGAGAGAGGGAAGGGAAGGAGGGAGAGGCAGAGAAGGAGAGAAAGTAGGGTGGAGAAGGAAAGGTAGACAAAGATGGAGAGTAGGGACAAGCAAGAAGGTCGTGAGTGAGAGAGGAAAAACAACAGAGCCCGCTGGTAGCCCGTATTCCATTACAACGTGTGAGAAACAGCAGCATTTATCAGCGGGGGTGTTAAATCTTTGCCTCTGCTCTTAGCAGCTTCACAGAGTACACACACAAATACAAATACACACAGCTGGAATGAGGGTCATTGGTGCAAACCCCCACCCCACAGGAAGATAGACCGGTCCACCTCCCAAATTGCCCTAAACCTGTCACGGCAAGGTCCATTCTTTACCGGTATGGAGCGTGCAAGTCCTTGAGTGATTCACTCCAATTATCCATCCGTCATTTATAGAGGCTCTCCTGCCTGTCCTCTGAAACGCAAACACACTCCCACACCCAAACTCATTTGTTTCCCATGTCATGGGTAACTAGGACGTCTGAAATAGCCACACCATTCATTATGAACACACCTCACTAAAGAAGATCCCAAATCTTTGATTACTCGCTAACGATCTGCGATGAGATGGTCCATTAGGAGGCCGTGCATGTGCGTGTTTGTCCGTGTGTTTGCCCATGTGGAGGCGCTGGCCCGTGCGTTTGTACTTGTGCGCGTGTGCGCCCTTGTGCGTTTGTTGTGCGTACGAGCGTGCGCACGTGCGCGTTTGTCTTTATGGGTGAAACCGACTCAGATCTTATCCAGCCTGAGACAAATCCTCGCTTCAGCCAGGAGACATTGTCATGGAAACAGGCTGGTTTCTCCTGGGTAGAGGAGAGACAACCAGACCCCACAGAGAGAGAGAGAGGTGGGGGGAGGAGGAAGGGAGAGAGGGAAGGAGCGAGAGAGAGGGAGAGCAAAGAATCCATAGAGAAGGTTGATTCCTTTCTCCTGTATTTGATTTGACGGTTGGCCAAGGTTTGATTCTGGCGCTGCACAGCAGTCACCCTGCTGTGGTATCTCAGCACATTTCTGTGATCAATTGTTCTGTCGTGGTATAATGGCCGCGTGTTTTTAGGCAAGGCAGACAAGTGTGTTGACGGGAGGCGAGAGAGAGATGAGATAAGGTAGAGAGAAGGCCGACTGTGTTTGTACTTGGTCCTGTGTCAGACTGAAGGTTAATATCCAGAATCCGCATATGTTAGCGTACATTTACATGCTTAAGGCACGACGGACATCTATCTGTATGTACAGTAAGTGCTACCCCGCGTGTGCGCGCGTAGCGTGCGTGCCCGTGTGGAAGGGACAGTCTGAGGATAGAAGATAGCAGAAATGCACGGTGGGCTGAAATGAGGTTGTGTGGAATTGCAGTGTGCTATCTTCACGTTGACAGGGCTGCTATGATCGAAGCCAGCTACTCTGGGATTTAGATACAGCAGCATTTTTCGCTCTCTCTCTCTCTCTCTCTCTCTCTCTCTCTCTCCACCCTTCTGTCACTTCTCTGTTCACTATTTCCTTCAGTCCTTCCCAGCTCCTTCCCTCCTGCGTCTCTAAACCCCTTTCCCCGTCGAATACGTCCATTCTCTCCTCTTTTCTCAACACCTGTGTTTTCCTCACCTTCTTCGTCCTCCCCTGCCTCCCCCCCGCCCCTCCCCCCATTCCTCTCTCTCCGTCAGGTACTGCCTTGTGGTAAAGGCACCCTGATGCGCTTCCCTTCCTCCGTCCGCCATTTTGATTTAGCACATCTGTCGAAGATAATGCACTGTTCAGACGGTCTCTCCCTCGCCACCTCTCTCGTCCTCCCTCCCTCTCGCACACACACGCGCTCACACACACACCCAGACACACATTCCCAGCTGTAGCCCTATCGCGCCGGGGTTGCCATGGAAATAACAAATTAGTGTGTGAAAGGATGAGGAGGAAGACGCGAAAGATGAGACACAAAAACACGCGTGCGCGCACATGCACACGCTAGCCGTTGCGTATGAATTGTACTTGCTGGTTGAGAAGGCGATGCAGCTGGCACCAGCTGTGAGTTCTATAGCGCTGAAGCAACACCAAACCCTCCCCTCTCAGACTCAGCTCCTTCGTTGGAAGACAGGAGGAGGTTCGCTACATTTCCCTGTACTCCCCCAGGCTGTGCGTCCTGGTCTCACTGCTGTCATTGTCTATCTCCCCTGTTGGGCCTTAGCACCTTGCTCTGAGTCTCTCCTTTCCCATTTTCTGCTTCCTTCTGCCTCCTCCTTTATGACTCTCTTTCTCACCCTCTTTCTTTTTTTCCTCTGTCTCCCATGTGGATGTCCCAATGTCCCCTCGTACCCCCCTCTCTGTCCTAGTATGTCTCTTCCTATCTTTCTCTCCATGTCTCTCTTGATTGCCCTATCTGTTTCTTTGCCTCCCATTTTTCTCTCCCACCTCCTCTCTCATTCAACCATTTTGTGTCTCACCCTACCCTCCTCTCTCTGTCTCCCGCTCCTTCTCTTTTTCAAGCTTGCCATTTTGTTTCCCCCTCTCCTCCCACCTTTCTCCCCTCTCTCTCTCTCTCCCTCTCTCCCTCTCTCTCCCCATCCAGCTCCCTCCCTCTCTCCCCATCTTTCCCCCCTCTCTCCCCCCTCTCGCTCCCTCCCTCTCTCCCTCTCTCTCCCCCACTCTCTCTCCCCCCCTTCTCTCTCTTTCCCTCTCCATGGGATTGAGGGGAGCATGTGGTGAGTATGTCAGTGTCTGTCTCACTGTTTACTCTGAGTTAAAACCGATTCTCTCCATTAATCTGAGCCGGAGCAAATCCACTCCGCCCCGTGCATGCGTGTGCAAGCGTGCGAAGGTGTGAGCAGGCACGTGCCCTGTGCAAGATCCCGAAGAAAGGGAGAGCAAGTGTTAGCAGTCTTCTGCCTGAGATCGATGGAGAGATGCTTTATGTTGTGCTGTCTGCTCTAATGACATGTCTGTAAATTAGCTCCAGAATGGCTCTCCGTTGCTAGCCTGAAATTTAACGGCATCACTGTAAATTACAGGCAGAATGGCCAAGAAGTGGGGTGGTCTGAAATCTACCGACAGTCTGTAAATCACAGGCAGAATGGCAGTGGACAGCTTTGGGGGTCCTCATTGTGAGGACTTGGCTCCTTGTCTGCACAAGCCTTCTCATCTACATTTGACTGTACGTGTTTGTGTGCGCGCGCGCGTGTATTTGCGGGCGCGTGCGCTTGTGTGTGTCTCCCCTCCCTCTCACTCTCCCTCGCCTCAGCAAAGACTAGCCGCAGGCACGGAGTTGGTAATAGCTTTTCTGACAGCAATACACCAATATTTACCGAGACCGACACCCATCCACACCCCCATCACACACACGCAGGCGCACGCACAAACACACACTTAATTAACATGCTGTGAGGGAGGGGATGGCACACATAAAACACGCTCGCACACACACGCTGGCAAACACATTGTTTCTCACTTGCCTCCATAATGGCTTTCGCACTTCTTTGCTTTGTGTCATAAAGGCAGGGAAAAGGACAGACATGCAAACTACACGCCATTGTTTCCAGGGCAGTATCGTTTTCAACATCAACTTGAAACAAATCCCTTATATTGTAGTCTTCCTCGTTTCAGCATGTGCTTTCAGTTCCCATCGATCATGTTTTGGGTTGTACTCGCCTATTCTAGTCTTGTCTGCTCTGTTCCTGTGTCTGGCTCTTCATGTGCATTGCATTGCTAGACTGCTGTGACCTGGCCTGTGAAATTCTCATATCTTCTGGTCATTAGTGAAAGCTGGAAGATGGTGGCTACGCCGAGGGCGCAGCACAGAAGGCTAGGTTCGCAATCCCAGAAAGGAGGCCAACACGTAGTGTGGGCAGGAGGAGGGAGAGAGAGGGATGGGACAGGGGAGGGGTAAAATGACGCTGAGAAGGGGGGGGAGTGAAAAATAACGTTGCCTGTGCAAGTGTGGGTGTGCCAGCACTCGATAGTATAACAGTATTAATGTGTGGATACCCGCTGTGCACGTGTGCGAACCTGGGATGCTGTGTGCCTGCGTGCGTGTCTATGTGTTTGTGTGCGTAATACAATCTAAGACCTTGGGCCGGGAACCTTGGAGGTCACTAGAAGTAGCCATGGAAAGTTGTTGTTGGCTCCAGCTATTGGTTGTTATTCGTTGACCTTCCGGTAGCCTTCTGCGATTTGGCTTTTGTAATATGGGCTTTTTTGGCTGGTAGGTCCTCCTCTTCCACCTCACGGTCTCTCCCTCTTTCACTACCATTTACAGAGTTACTACCTCACAGACTCACACAAACACTGTCACGTTTTAATAAAAAAAAGGAGTTGTCAAAACAGACTGCTGTACTTAATATTCCGACTGCAGTGTTTCTCTTTGCGCTCGAGATGTCAGGTACCGTAATGAGTTTGGAATGCAACAGAAACACAAGTGTGTCTTGTATCTGCCCCGTTTAATGTCAAATCCGCGTGAATGATCACAGCTTGGGCGGGGCGGCGAGCGTACGAGCGTGACACTTTGAAGAAAAGCCGGCTTCCTGGGAAATGCTGTTCCGTAACCGGAACTAACTAAACACCCACTTTTTATATCCCCCCCTCCTTCTACCTCTCCATCTGTCTCCCCGCTCTCCCTCCTACACTTGCCTTGTTCTACCGCCCTCCTTCTACCTTTCGCCCCCCCCCCCCCCCCCCCCCCTCCCCAGCTCGAGAAGAGTACGTGGCCACCTTCAAGGGCTCCGAGTACTTCTGCTACGACCTGTCGCCCAGTCCTATCCAGAGCAGCAGCGACGAGATCACGCTCTCCTTCAAGACGCTCCAGAGGAATGGCCTGATGCTGCACACGGGCAAGTCTGCCGACTACGTCAACCTGGCACTGAAGAACGGCGCCGTGTCGCTGGTCATCAACCTGGGCTCCGGGGCCTTCGAGGCGCTGGTGGAGCCCGTTAACGGGAAGTTCAACGACAACGCCTGGCACGATGTCAAGGTCACACGAAACCTGAGACAGGTAACCAGGCAACGTAATAGGTGGAGAGAGGGACGAAACAGTGATGATTCAAAAAGAGAGACTAGAGTTAGAGACTTAGACTCTATGAGATGATGCTATTGTCTTTCTGTAGCCATCAAAAAAGTCAATCTTTGATTTGCTAATTACAAAAGAGAGCATTGAAAGCAAAACAAACATCCCAATCAAAAAGAATATCATCGAGCGCTAAACTTTTATATTGCAATCAAAAAAGGAATGTTGCGACAACATTGCAGACACCCTTTGTTAAGAATTCATCTAAAAACCCCAGTTGCTAGCAGAGAAACATGTATTGCAAGCAAAGACAAAAAAAAGAAACTCACTGCACAAATACTGAAGGAGAGAAAGCAAAACAAGCGCTCTGACAGCACAGCATGATTCACACAGCAGGACCAAGTGGGGGTGGCAATGCAGTCACAACTTTAATCATTTGATTACAATATTAAACATGTATTTCTCAAATATTTACTTTTTGCTGAGACACGTTTTGCTTTCAAAGCTTAGATTTTTCTACGTGGGAAAAAAAAGTCATGTCCACAAAATGTAAATGTTTGATTACGACACAAAGACACAAATCTCTTTCCACAGATCCAGAACAGGAGGACAGATAAATATAATCGGAGCAATGCCGATTCTAGACACCAAATTAGATTTCTGAGTAGCTGATGAAACAGAGGGTGTTGAGCAGAATAGAGAGTACGCAGAGACAGTAAGAGAATGATTGGGGCTCCAGTCCTTCACTGCTAGACCAGAGGATGAGTTTGAGTGAGGGAGCCAGAGTGTGAGTCAGAGACTTAGAGCTAATCCTAGGACAAGCTGTGAAGTGGCAGTCCAGCTCTGATGCTGACTATATAAAGGTGGCTGTTGGGTCCGCTTCCCTATATATGTCTAGTAGACGAGGAGAACCAATTTGCGAGCGTGTGGCTGTGTGTGTAAACCCATGGTGTGTGCGTGTACCTGCGTGTGCTCGTGTACGTGTGTTTGCTGGTGTGTGTTGCTGTGTGTTTGTGCAGTGGTGTGTGCGTGCGCTGCTGTGTGTGTTCACTGGGGTGTGTGTGTGTGTGTGTTGGTGTGTGTGTGTTTTGGTATGTGCGTGCGTGCGTGTGCTTCTGTGGATGTATTAGTGTGTGTGCGTGTGCGCTGGTGTGTGTCATCTGGTCTGTGTGTGCTGGTGTGTGTGTGTGTGCACTGGTGTGTTTGCGTTGTGGGGTCTGGGCGAAGCTCTGTGAGTGCTGGGATCTAGTCTGCTCTCCCGTTTGCTTGTCTGTACTAACTGGACTAACTTTACTAACCTGCTACAGACACTAACCTTCATCCATGGAATGACTCATTCTACTAACCTGTGCCCTTCTCCTAGCGAACTACTCCTATCTACTAACCTCGCCAGAGGCCTTCTAGCTTTTCCTTTCCCTTCCCAGAAGTTGTTCTGTTCACAGTTTTTGCTTTCCTTTCTCCCCCTCTCCTACAAAGCACTCAGGCATTGGACACGCTATGGTAAACAAACTCCATTGTTCGGTAGATATCATTCTAATTGTTTCTTAGTTTGGGTTTGCCCCGTGTCTCTTTTCTTTCTGAGCCGTATAGAGATCAAAACTAAAAACTAAAAAAAGGATAAATGCGGTTGGTACTCTTTTAAGCTTAACAACCCCCCCCCGCCCCTCCTCCCTGCCAACCTTCTTGATTTCGTTTCTCCCCCCCCTCCTTTTTTGCCGTCCACCACATCACTTCGTGATTGACATGTAGGCGTCTCCTGATTGGCTCATCCCTCCCACCTGCACGCGACTGGCCACACCCTCCGCTCTGCATGACCTACCCTGATGTTCTTGCCTCTCTCTGATCGGTCCGTCAAACGAATAGAGATGCAGCTCTTCCCTTCTTTTTTTTGCCCTCCCCCCTCCTCTCTGGCTGCATGCGCTCTCCATGCTGCCTTCCCAGCCTCATCTTGTCCTCCCCTTTGATTGTTCCCGTTCGTGTTTCTCTCTGTGCCTGCCAGGGACCGCATGCTCGCAGGAACAGGAGCTGGCTGCATGCGTGTGTGGAATGAGACCCAAAGCTAACCCATCTAACACTATGTATGTTAACGTACGTGTGCGTGCGCGTGTGTGTATCTCACCTCATTCAGATCTGCTGATCGAACTAACAGCCCCCATCGCCCCTTCCCCCTGCTCTACTCAGCCCTTACACGACAACTAACACTGTCATTAACACACACCCTAACACCACACCAGCACCATCCTCACCTCTAACACCACATGCCACTAACCCTAACGTTAACACCATTACCAACTCTACACAGCCTGGCCTAACCTTACTAACACTGCTACTGGGTTGACCAGTAGTAGGCTATTACTAACAAGCCAAGTACGCTCAACCTCTGCGAAAGCCTTACTAACACCTGCCTGTTTGGGCATGCTACTAACACTAACTGCCCTTAGTAAAGGGTACTGCTGAGTGGGCTAGAGGCTAATTCTACGTCCATGAGGTAGACCATAGAGTAAACTAGCTGTTGATATTCTACACCCATCACTAAGGCAGACCATAGAGCAGGCTAGCTGGTTTTGCCACGCCATGTCCACCTTTAGTAAGCTTAGGCTAGAGTGGGCTAGCTTTAATGCTACAGCCACTACAAAGAAAACCATAGTGTGGGTTAGCAACTACTGCTACAATACCACTTTTGGCAGGGTTAACTGATAATGCTACATACACCACAAAGTAGACCAGTGGTTTTCAAGCCATTTCTCAGGGAACACCTGAAGAGTTGAAAACCACTGAAGTAGACCATAGAGAGTGGGTTAGCTGCTAATGCTATAACCACCACAAGGAGTCCATAGGGTGGGCTAGCTGCTGATGCTATGCCCACAACAAGCTAGACCACAGCGTAGGTTAGCTGCTAATGCTACAACCACCACAAGAAGTCCATAGATGGGCTAGCTGCTAATGCTATGCCCACCACAATGTAGACCATAGGGTTGGGCTGGCTGCGAATGCTACACCCAATACAAGGTAGACCATAGGGTTGGGCTAGCTGCTAATGCTATACCCACTACAATGTAGACCATAGGGTTGGGCTGGCTTCTAATGCTACTCCCACCACATGGTAGACGATAGGGTTGGGCTAGCTATTAATGCTACACTCACCACAAGGTGAACCCGTAGGGTGAGCTAGCTGCTAATGCTATGCACACCACAAGGTAGAACTTAAGTTGGGCTATCTACTATATTTAGATCCACTACATAGTAGACCATAGACTGCTTTAGGCTGATATTATTGTGGGCTTCTGTAGAAGTGTAAGTGTTTGGCTTGGCTTCTTAAGTTAAATTGCTGTAATGCTACATTCATCACAGCAGACAGAAGAGGCCGATTTGTTTACAGTGGCCTATTGTAGCACTTCAGGCTTCCATCTGCAGTATTGTTGACTGGGATCAGTCCAAACCAACAAACACTAAATCTGTAGATATTGTGCAAAGCCAGCCCTCGCTTTTCTGCAACTGCTGGCAGCCATTAGTTGAATTGCAGTTAATGCTTCACTGCATCTGCAGGCGAGGACAGTGCAATAATCCATACAATGGCAAACTATATGGAATTGCCCATATTACATATGTAACTTGAGTTTCCAGGCTAGTCAACACCTTCAATTTCCATATAAAGGCAACAGGTTTACACACTTTCAGGTCACAAAACATAAAAACACCAGTCCAGATGACCAAAACTCAAACCAAATCCCACCATCTCCCCTGACCAGACCCTGCCAGTAGGGGGCTAATTCGGCAGCCTAGCGCTTAGCGCTGCGTTTGGTGTGAGTATATAGCGTGTCCTTTCCCTGTGCTTTGTTGTGTAGGTGACCATCTCAGTGGACGGCATCCTGACCACCACAGGTTACACCCAGGAGGACTACACCATGCTGGGCTCCGACGACTTCTTCTACGTGGGGGGCAGCCCCAGCACGGCCGACCTGCCTGGTTCCCCTGTCAGCAACAACTTCATGGGGTGTCTCAAAGAGGTGGGGGCCACACACACTCCCAATGACAGTCAAAGAAAATTGTGACACGCTCACATACACACGATGCTTGAGCATGCGCACACACAATCCAAAATACAAGATTTCTGAATTTACCTGAACAGGTGAAGCTGCTCACAAACACAGAGACATGCACCCACATTATCTGGGGGGCGATGTGAAAATGTGAAATGTGAAAAACACGTACATTGGCAGACACACGCTAGCACACAACCCCTCCCCAACATCAGAGAGAATCAGTGATGAGTGTGGTTGAGGGAGAAGATGCACAGTTAAGCGCTAACATGCTAATTAGCTACGCCACTGAGAGAACCTATCCATCCGCTCTGCTCAAAATGGGCCACAGCACCACAACACACACACATTTACAAATATAAACACACACACACATTTTCAATTTTAAACACACACACACACAGAGGCATAAACAAACAAACAAACAAACAAACTGACAGATGACGTGCCAAACAGAGAGATATCTGTATCAGGTCTGGAAGTGTGCATGTGTGTGTTAGGTTCATTAAGACTGATAGCTTTTAAACGAGCCTGCTGCTGTCACTGCTAACACATTTACATATTTAATATGCTGATATGATAATCCATGTGAGCAAATGAAGATGTATGCAGAAAATCACGTGCATGAGTGATTGTGCCTGCACAACCTTTCATGTGCTCAGACACGCATATACACACACACACACACACACACAGATGCACACACATAGACAGACACACATCCAACTGTGAATATAAAAGGCAGGGCCATTTGATATGTGTGTGTGAGTGCATAGATGTGTTGGGGTCACAGATGGGAATGTGGTGTATTGAATTAGACCTTGTGTGTGAGAGTATGCAGACATCAACATGCTGCTGATAGACCCTGCTGAAACAAGAGAACACTGTGTGTTGGAGTCGGAACACTGTGTGTTAGAGTCGGAACACTGTGTGTTAGAGTCGGAACACTGTGTGTTAGAGTCGGAACACTGTGTGTTAGAGTCGGAACACTGTGTGTAGGAGTCGGAACACTGTGTGTTAGAGTCACAGCACCGTGTGCTAGAGTTTGAACATTGTGTGTTAGAGTCGGAATACTGTTTGTTAGAGTCGGAATACTGTGTGTTAGAGTCACAACACTGTTTGTTAGAGTCGGAACACTGTTTGTTACAGTCGGAACACTGTTTGTTACAGTCGGAACACTGTGTTAGAGTCGGAACACTGTTACAGTTGGAACACTGTGTGTTAGAGTCGGACCACTGTGTGTTACAGTCGGAACACTGTTACAGTCGGACCACTGTTTTAGAGTCACAACACTGTGTGTTAGTTGGAACACTGTTTGTTACAGTTGGAACACTGTGTGTTAGAGTCATAACACTGTGTGTTAATCGGAACACTGTGTGTTAGAGTCAGAGCCATGGAGAGAAACAGAGGCAACGCTAAGAAAGGAGGGACGTCTAGAGACAGAAATAGAGAATGCGTGTGAGACAGAAAAATGGGTCGTTTTTCTATCGAATCAACGAGGCCAAAACACTTGAATTAAAATGAATGAAGTTGTCAGGCTGCATCTTAGTGGTCTAAAGTGGCTTCCTCCTCTCTGCTTTACCAGTCTCTCTCGCCTCTACCAATCTCGGGAAGAAAAAGAAAGCTTAGAATGATGTTTGAACGGAAAGCAGATTCTCAGATACTTACATGAGCCGTTAGCTTTTCCCTAGACTGGTGTGGAGATCACAGGATGGGAAAAATCTGAAGTTCGACTAATCAAACAGCTTTATATGGTTACCACAGTTCTTGATAACTTCTTTTGAATAATTAAGCGTGTACATTTTCAAAGTGCATCCTAAAGATTTGGGAACAGGACCTTTTGTTCAACAGAACAGCAATGCATTGTAAAGATCAGGGCTTGGGCTAGTCACCCTGACCCTTGACCCCTGAAGCCTACGTGCTAAACCACAAATCCTGAATCCTAACCCCAAAGGTGGTGTACAAGAACAACGATGTTCGCTTGGAGCTCTCTCGCCTGGCTAAGGTTGGGGATCCTAAAATGAAGGTGAGAACACTCTGGCTCCTCCTTGCTCAACTGACACCTCTTACCCAAACAGTGAACGACTGTTCATTCCTATGTACACCTCTGCAGTATGTCTGGTATACCCAGTTAACGCATGAGAATTGCAGTCTATCATGTCCCACAAATAGCCCCAAACTACCAATGATCTGATCACAGACATGGTAACAACTCACTTTTATGCTGCAGGTGAGTGGAGTGGTAGCGTTCAAATGTGAGAGCGTGGCAACTTTGGACCCGGTGACGTTCGACACGCCTGAGTCCTTTGTGGCACTGAGCAAGTGGACCGCCAAGAAGGCTGGTTCGATCTCCTTCGACTTCAGAACCACCGAGCCCAACGGCCTCATGCTGTTCAGCCACGGTAAACCACGGCAACAGCAACGCAAGGATCCTCGCACGCCCCCCACACTGAAGGTGAGACCGCACGGTCACTGAAGGCACTCATTTCCACACACTTATTTCCACACTCATTACCACACCCATTGCCACGCTCATTTCCACGCTCATTTCCACACTTATTTCCACACCCTCATTTCCACACCCTTTTCCACACTAATCTCTACACGCTCATTTCCACACGTATTTCCATACCCATTTCCACATTCATTTCCACACGCTCATTTCCACATTTTCTTTTCCACTCTCATTTCCACACCCTCATTTCCACACTCTCATTTCCACTCTCATTTCCACACGCTCATTTCCACACCCACTTTTACACTAATTTCCACACCCATTTCCACACTCATTTCCACACGTCATTTCCACACTCATTTCCACATGCTCATTTCCACACGCTCATTTCCACTCACATATGCATTAACATATGTGTTAAGTCAACAGTGTTGACTTTACACAGTTGGGAATACAAGTGTGTTGTTTGTGTCCATCCACTTTATTTTCAGTGGTCTATTTCTTTTCACTGATGATCTATGTGGATATACAGTATTATTTAAATGAATGTGTGATGCCGTGCATTTGCCGGTATCAAAAGGTCCCTGCAGATCCTGCACTGATTTTGATGGACAATATTGACACTTTTATTTGTCTGCAGCAAGTTAGATTATAGATCATAAATAAGAATAAATAATAAATAAGTACACAAATAAAGAAATTGAAATAGTGGTGGTGGGAGGAAAATTAATTCGTTAGTAGACTGAACAAATAAATATGTATGTACAAATGAATAAAAACATTTACAGATGTGTATATGTATAAATTCACAAATACTTTTAAAATGGTACATTCAGTGACTAGTTTATCTTAAATTAATTAATCATAGGGTCAATTAAATTTATATGATTATTATTATTATATATATATACTCCTGTATTTCTGCTTTAAATTATCCAACTATTGATTTATGTATTTAGTTTTTAGTTTTGTCCCATAAAAGACCTCCGTAGTTACACAGAAATGATCTGACGTGGAATTGTGACAAGCAAACGCTCATAGCTTTCACACTGTTCGTGATTCCAGACAGGTGAAACAGCCCGATCCTTCTGAGGGGGTCTCTGCTGGTGTGACCTCATCTTTGCAGCGACCCATGTGGTTGTCGTGGATTGCCTCAAGCATAAGCCAGGCTCCAAATGTCTGCAGTGTCAGCTCTTGTCTTTGCAAAAGTCCCAAATCAGGGCCTTTACACAAACTCTTTCTGCCAATCAGAATAGAGTATTCACTCAGGGTTAAGAACACAGGATTCCCTTTCCCAGGTTCAACCCAGTTCAATCTAACCCAGGTTGGGTTCTGTTGCTGCTAAAAATAGCAGTTTACACATCAAATTAACAGACATATTTAACATATATCTTTATTTATTTATTTATAAAAAGACAATGTCGAACCCACAAGCTTTAGATTAGCCTGATGGGGAACTGTCGACAGGAGTTTGCACCAAGAATTCCAACATCCGGTTCTTATACTGTACTTTATGCAATTGACTGAACTTGAAACAAGTGTTGGGTTTCTCAGGCAGAAAGTAGTTTCCATACTTCCAAAGGTGCTTTGTCTGTACTCACTAAAAGATAATCAGGATCAAGAATCCTGCTTAAACCCCCAACATGGTGTTTACGTTGCTGTTGGGGTTGCTGTCGGCCATGTTGCAGGTGGACTTCTTTGCCATCGAGATGCTGGACGGCCACCTGTACCTGCTGTTGGACATGGGCTCAGGCACCACCAAGACCAGAGCCATCGACAAGAAGGTCAACGACGGGGAGTGGTACCATGTGGACTTCCAGAGGGACGGACGATCAGGTAGCTGTGGACCCCAGAAAAGATGATGGGGGGGGGGGGGGGGGGCTGGGGAGGTCGAGGTGGCTGGGGACCTGACAGGTCCTGGTGAATAGAGTTATGAGGATGATGATTATCAGGACTATGAGGGGGATGGTGTGTGAGAAAAGCTCACTTTTTGGATGACTTGAACTTTTTTCAGTTCTTGAGGAGCAGAAGTAACAGTACCCTTAGAACACACACAGTTGTTATTCTCTCTACAAGGGGATATGATTGCTTGATGTAATGTTCATGTTTTACCATCATGCCTGATTAGGCCAACATGCCAAAATACACATGGGAAACTCTTACTCGTTTTAGTTGGTTATTGTACATGGTCACTTAGATTGTCAACGTGTCAAATATTCACAAAGCTATTCTCATAACCATTAAGACTAATTGATTTATCACAGAGGAATACATTTAATTAATATGTAGGGATGGTTCCAGAATCTTGAAAAAAAACAATTTGACTTAAAAGTGAAGAAAACTATTTTTTAAGAAAGATTTTACAATTACTAATTTGCCTTTTACTTTTACGTCACAGTTTTTTGATAACTGTTTCCCCTTGTTTTGAAACCCCCCACACTTTTTACATTTACTTCATTTAAACTAGGATAGGTCATGTTTTTTAAGTACTTATTGTCATATTTTATTCTTAAATAAATTTAACATCTTTATAGCAATTAACAAATCAAATTGTCTGACAGTAAAACAAAATAACTCCAAGATCTGTAGCCATTCCATGATACAAACAGAGTGTGTCCAGGGTTTGACTTTTCGTGTAAAATACCTTAAGAAGGCCAAAAACATTTTATAGACCAATCACACCCTGGACACATTCTGTTTGAATTGTCGCCTTCTGGCAAACGCTATAAAGCAATAAAAACAAGAACAAACTGATCTCAAAACAGTTTCTACCCTTGAGCCATAGCTTGACTAAATGTTGCTGTACATTCAAGCTTTTAAGTGTACAAAAAGCATAAAAAATGCAATGTCACATTTTTGTTGTGTATTTTTAGGGAGCTGTGCAAGAGAAGTGTGATGTGTGGGTCTTAATTTGTAGTCTTATCCTTTTACATTATTAGCTTATTTTAAGTATTTGATTTATTTGTAATACTAGAGTTTTCTATTTGTGTCTATTGTTATCTGAGTTTGCTTCCTTTTAATTTTATTTGTTTATTGAATGCACCGGAAAGGATGGAATTCAATATCGTTGTACAACGTACAATGACAATAAAGATATTCATTATGCAATGAGCACAACACATCATTGTGTTTGGACCGAATACAATGATTGAACAGGATACTTGCAAATCTACTTACTTCCTTTGTGCTGTATTCAGACAGCCTGTTCATGTGTTTTGGAGAAAGGGCCTTGAAGGAAGGGCATGGGTCGGATCATTTCAATCTCGAGCCATAATTGGTATTCTTACAAAACCTACTTGCCCTGTCTTTAAATGTTCTCTTTCAAATATCTTGTATGTATGTGCGTGTGTGTTCAGGAACCATCTCGGTGAACTCCGTGCGTACAGCCTACACTGCTCCTGGAGACAGTGAGATCCTGGACCTGGATGATACCTTGTACCTTGGGGGGCTGCCTGAGGACCGGGCTGGACTCATTTTCCCTACTGAGGTGTGTGTGCGGCCAAGGGCGTGTGTGTCTTTGCAGGTGTCTAATGTGTTGAACATCTGAGAATACATTCATTTGTTAACTAACCAAACCTATAAGTGGATATGCCTGTGAAAAGATGTGTGTTTGTAATGAGCTGCTAAAATAAACAACAACAATAATAATAATAATACTAACAATAACAATAATAATAACGTTTAGGTGTGGACGGCTCTGCTGAACTACGGCTACGTGGGCTGTGTGCGAGACCTGTTTGTGGACGGGCAGAGTAAAGACATCCGGAGGCTGGCTGAGGCCCAGCGGGCCGTGGGGGTGAAGCCGTCCTGTTCCAGGGAGGCTCCCAAGCAGTGCCTGTCCAACCCCTGCCAGCACAGCGCCATCTGTAGGGAGGGCTGGAACCGCTACGTCTGCGACTGCTCCGGCACTGGTTACCTGGGGCGATCCTGTGAAAGAGGTGAGGAGGGGTGGAGGTGGTCCTGTGAGAGAGGCGAAGGAGGGGTGGAGGTGGTCCTGTGAGAGAGGTGAGGGGGGGGTGGAGGTGGTCCCGTGAGAGAGGTGAGGGAGGGGTGAGGAGGGATAGAGGGAAGATGGAGGGAAGAATAGATTGAGAGAGGAAAAGGTACTACTAGGGGTGGAGGGAAGATGCAAACGTGATTAGGCCTGTTTATTGTTCTACTCAAGGCCCAGAACTCATGCTCCACCAGGAGATATAGAGCAGATTAAATATAAAGGATTAGAACAAGGCTTTTGCTCTGTGATATTTGATAGTAGATACTATTGCAGCTATATATATAGTTTATATACTGCAAATGAGAGGCAATGAGACACTCACGCATTCCAACATAAAGACTTCAGATTTTGTGTGAGGATGCCTTTTGCATGATAAAGATCTGAAGTGCATGTTGTGTGTGTGTGTGTCAGGGTCGCTAACTGGTAGTTCAGTGAATTAAAGGGAGACCAGATGGAGAAGCAGATGGAGGGAGTGATTGGCCATGTTTACGCCTTCTACCTGCGGTTTCACTCTCTCCCACTTCCTCTCTTTCTATCTCTCTATCTTGTTCCCTTCTATAATAAACCACAATGGCCAATGGTCTAGCTCAGCATTATTTTGTAAAAATCTGTCACAAGGACATATCTCAGCAAACCAATCTTGGTGAGCTTCTCCCTCCATCTACCTACAGCACACTCTTTCTTCACTTTCTCACTTTCTTTATTTCTCTCTCAACCTCTCTCTCTCCGTGTATCTCTCTTTCTTCTCCATCTACCTATTGACCTCTTTTTCTCTCTACTACTCTACTCTCAACCCACATAATTTTTTCCTCACTATTGCTCTCTCTTTATCTACCTACCTACAGCTCTCTCTCTTCCTGTCCACCTGTACTCTCTCATCCTCTCTCTCTCCCTCCTCCCCTCCTCCTCTCTCTCCCCATCCTCCCCTCCTCCTCTCTCTCTCCCCTCCTCCCCTCCTCCTCTCCCTACCCCTTCTACCCCCTCCTCCTCCTCTGTGGGGTAGTGAGTCAGGTGCTAAGATGAAGGCACCTGCCTTCCTTAAGCTTCGCATTGTGTGTGCGTATGTGTGTATAAGCATGTGTGTGTTATCTGTGATATAACAGGCCAGCCACACAAAAAAAATTCCTCCAGTTAATGAGGATTCATTTGCATTTTAGCCAAGAGGTCTCTCTGCTTTTCCTCTTTAGCTGTCTCACCATACTTAGCTGTCTCCCCCTCTATCTCTCCCCCACATTCGCCCTCCCCCCTCTTTCTCTCTCCCCTCTCGCTTTCTCTCTGTCTCTCTATCTGCCTCGCTCCCTGTTTCCCCTCCTCGCTCTCTCGCTTTACTGAGCACCCCTCTGTTGTTTCTTAAATACACTCCCTTCTTCCATGGCGCACACACTCTCCACCTCGCCCTCTCGCTCTCTCTCCGAGCTCATCAGTATGCATGAGGCCTCCTTCTCTTCCTGTTCTCTTGTTTTCACCCGGGCCCCAACAGTCTCCCACGGAAACAGAGATGGAGAGGGCGGAGAGAGAGCAGGCAGGGGAGGGAGGGAGGGAGGGAGGGAGGGAGGGGAGAGTGGGCAAGATGGAGGGAGAGAGAGAGCAGGAGGAGGAGAGTGAAGAAGACAGTGTCCGAGGGGAGGGGAGAGGAGCTGCCAAGAAGAGAGAGAGTGGAAGCGAAAGGTGGAGGGCGGGGCGGGGTGGATAGCAGTGGAGAGAGGGAAGAAGGAAAAGAGGGATGGAGGGAGGGTGAGAGAAGTGAGAATGTGTCTAGCTCTGAATGTAATTGGCCAATAAAAGGTCTGTTGGCAGTAGTAAACAGATCTGACCAGGGATTTGCCATGCAGAGAGAAGGGGACAGAGGTAATGAACAAGACCATAAATGATTGGATGATAAACTCTAACTGGGAATCACCTAAATATGTCACGTCTGACACCAGAGTCTGCTACAGATACCGATCTACCTCTCTCCCTGTCTCACTCTCTTTCTATCTGTCTCCCTCTCTTTCTCTCTTTCTCGCTCACTCTCTCATTTTTATTCTGTCTCTTCCACTATTGAACTCAAACATTTTGGTTCTCTGTCTGTCTGCCTGCCTGCCTGCCTCCCTGCATCCCTTCTTCTGTCCCTTCTTCTGTCTTTAGATGCTACCATCCTGTCCTATGACGGCAGTAAGTTTATGAAGGTGCAGTTGCCCGTGGCGATGCACACAGAGGCGGAGGACGTGTCGCTACGGTTCCGATCCCAAAGGGCTTACGGAGTTCTCATGGCAACCACCTCACGAAATTCGGCAGACACACTTCGCCTGGAGCTGGACGGGGGACGTGTTCGACTCACTGTTAACCTAGGTACACGCACACCCACACACCCAGACACCCACACATACACTGACGCACACAGATACACATAGGGTCCAATGTACAATATATTCAAAACAGTGCATACATATAGATGCATCATCTACATTCCTCACACTTATTAATTACAATACACAGCTAGTCACACAACCCACACATTAGTGTTCCTGTTCTGTCTGTCTGTCTGTCTGTCTGTCTGTCTGTCTGTCCGTCTGTCTGTCTGTCTGTTGAACAGAGGGTCAAGTCAGAGACTGCAATCTCTGCTCACTCCCAGAAGACCTGTGCACATCTCTGTCTCTCCTTCCCTCTCTTTCTCTTTCCATCTTTCTCTCCTTCCTTTCCTCCCTTTCTTTCTCTCTCCACTCCTCTCCCTCCGCCTCTCTCGATAGCTTTCTTCCGTACTCTCTCTTCATCTTTCTCTCCTCCCTCCCTCCCCCCTCCTCTCTCTCTCCCTCTCCTCCCTCCCCTTTCACTCTCCCTCTCTCTCTCCCTCCCTCTCTCTCCTGCTCTCTCTCTCTCTCTTATGGAGGTTGCACACATAGGTCTCTGGTGGTCTGCAGCCGCGTTTCTGCTGTGGTTGACGCCACACGACACACCTCGGCATCATGGGACACCCCTACTCCCATATGTCTCTGCTCCACAGCGGTTTGCTGCTGTGAGTCTTTCTGACAACCTGATGGGATGTGTTGTTTGCGGTCTTCAGACAGACAGACACACCCACCTTGGTCTCCTGATGATTCTGATTGGTGACTGAGACTGTCACTTAGACCAGAGCAGCCAATGACAAGACACTCGTGCTGAGCCCTTGCACTCTCCTTCAGCTGATTAGTAGGTGGCACCTCTCTAAAAGGTCCACCAATCACTTCTGCACATTTTTCATCACTAATACCCTATTGGTGGAGGCCAAATTGGCAGTTGCCCTGGTTGGCATATGATCTATGAACCTACCCTACTTTGCTGACTGGAGTTAAGGGAGAGTGTTTTCTCAGCATGTGTGCGGGAGGTGTGTCAGTGTGTGTGTCCCCAGTGCGTGGACTGTGTATTTGTGCAGTGTTAACCCTCTGCTCTGCTCTCCCTCCAGACTGTATCAGGATTAACTGTACTGCCAGTAAGTCACTCTCCATCTCACCTAAACTCTTGCAGTGCTTGCTCGCGCGCCTGTGTGTGACTGTGTATGACTGTTTGGGTGAGTGTGTGTGTGTGTGTGTGTTGGAGGGGGGTTCTGTGGGTGTGTTTTTGTCTCCCTGCCTCCATGTATATGTCTGGACATCAGTTTTTGGTCGGATTTTCAGAATATTTATTGGGGGGGGGGCTTGTGTGCAGCTTGGTCCCAAAGTGTGGTATGTGGGTCTGGGGGTGTGTGTGTGTGTGTGTGTGTCAGCGTGTGTCTACTTTGTTATTCTGCAGGGCTGGGGTTCTTTTGCTGAGAGCCAGGGTTTTCCTCGTCGGCCATTTTAGCACGGAGAAAGAGAAGCTGGAAGGGAGGACGGAGGGAGGGAGGAGGGGGAGAGAGGGAGCGAGAGAGAGTGTTGCCTAGGAAAAGAGGATGAAGGGATGCGAGAGGGATGGGAGCAGGATATGGAGAGAGCGAAAGTGGTTAGAGCGACTAAGGAGCCAGGGGAGGGGAGGAGCAAGGGATGTGTGAAAGGTAGGGAAAATCCATGCAGGGATTGGCTGAGACACCCAGGACAGCGGGGTAATTATCTCTCCTTCACGCTGAAAACAAAAGAAACACTTTATCCCTCTTCCTCTCGCTCCCCCCCTCATCCCTCATCTCCACATCTATCTGACGTCTTTGTTTGTTTGCGAGCGTTGGAGCGAGGGCGTGTGTGAGTATGTGTGTGTGTGTGTGACGTCGTGAGGGGAGGGAAGTCTCTGAAGAGGTCTAATCCTCTCGCGTGGACATCCTCCCCTCACGAACACGAAGACTCTTCTATGCGTTGGCGCGGAGGTAGCAAAATGGACGACTCTGGTTGCTATAGAAACCCAGCTAGCCGCGCCGCTGTTGCTAACCCTATGAGTCTGTTGGCCAATTTTAGACCAGCGAGCTCATTGAGTGGATCAGCATTCAGGCTCTGTAGGCGAGTGCAAACAATGAATTATACATTTGCTTTTTTATTTTTTTATTGCATTTGGAGACAGGGTTGTGCATGAAGTACACTTCCCGATAGCCGAGCACTATGCGCGGGCAGACATGTGAAGTATTCATGTCACTTTGTGGTGTATTTGTGTAAAGAAATTCTTTAGGAAACGGGTCCTTTTCCTCCCGCTGTCCAGTGGTCGTGCTGATAAATGCAGACGCTCCTGTTGTGTCTGGAGATGACACGTTTGAAAGCGATCTCTTTTACTTTGTCCACATCAGTGGACAAAAGCTTTCCGCTTACAGTAACACCTCTCAGCTTTTACTGCTGACCCCAGAGGCCTACCTTCACATCTGTGTGTGTGTGTGTGTGTGTTGCCCGATCTCAGGTTGACATGGATCGCTGCTTCGTTCTCACATCAGCCCATACACCCCATCAGTTGCACTGTTACAAACACGCACGCATACATGCACACACACACATGTGCACATACACTTGTGGGCGCACACACACACACACTTGTGGGCAGTGATCCATGGTAACAGGATGAGATGCTCATGCCCAAAGCACAGCTGAGTCTACTCCAGGGATTTCTGTGGTCTGAACACTGAATACACACGTCTCACATACGTACACACACACACGTTCACTCCCCTTCCCCTTCCATTGCTATGGCATTAATTTGGTCCTGTTTGTGTTTGTGTGTGTGAGTGTCAATCCTTGACATTTTCCACAGCAGAATGTGCCTGGTCTGTGAGTCTGTCGCCCTCTCATTACTCTCTATAGGTCAGTATTAACAGATGCCCAGCCCCCACTGGTGCCCCGCTGGGGGGTGCTCACCCCTGGGATGGGAGGGATCGACAGGGTGCCTAATATGTGCAGTCAGCTGTGGAGAGGGAGCGTGGGGGAAAGCGGGAGAGGGATGGGGTGGGGGGGGGACATTAGGAGCACGGAGCAAGGAGGGTAGGAGCAGAGCCGGGCTGAGCAAGGAGTGACAGGATGTGCTGCTGCAGTTCAGCACCACGGCCAGCTCCCCTCTGCCATCCCTGCCGGGGCTGTGGGCGCCACCGTGTGGCCAGGCTGGGGAACGCTCAGCAGAGCCGCGGGGAGACGCGGGGGACCGTACGCGACAGATGGATCTTCCTCAGAGTGGGACGGCTCTGAATCACAACGTGCGGCAGATTGCGTCACTTAGCTTTGTGTTGGCTGGGTATTATGTGGCGTCTGTGGGTGTGGATGGGTCGGCTCTTCTGCGTGTGCACGCCTGTGTGGAGAGAGCGATTGGAGCGAGTGCAGATATGCTGATGTTCCTTCTGCAGTGTCTGGTCCTCCTCCCCTCTGTTCTGTTCTGTCGCTCCATCTCTCTCCATCTTCATTATCTGCTCCTGTCAGCCTCCGATTCCCACTCTTTTCTCTGCCTCTTTTTGCTCCCTCCCTCTTGCTCTCTCTCTCTCACTTCATATATATCTATCCTTCTTTATTTCTGTCTCTGCATATGTCTGTATATTTCTCTCGTTTTTCTCTGTTCCTCTGATCTTTGTCTCTCTTCTTGTATAAATGAATACCTCTCTATATCTCTGTCTTCATATATACATATACAGTATAAATATATATATGTCCCTCCATATATCTATATTCATACATGATATATATAAACCCATCCCGCTATCTCTCTGTCTTCGAATCTGTCCCTCTCTCTTTTCTCTTTCACTCATCTTCCGTTTTTGTTCTACATGCAGAATCGTCACACTCCTTACCTCCCTCCCTGCCTCCCTCTGTCCTCAAGCCTCCTTCCCTCTCTCTGTTCCTCTCTCCTTCCCTCCCTCTCTCATTATGTTCCTCCCTCTCTCCCTCTCTCTTTCATTCCCTCTCTCTCTGTTTCTCTCCCCTTCCTTCCTTCCCTCCCTCTCTCACTCTGTTCCTCCCTCTCTCCCTCTCTCTCCTTCACTCTCTCATTCACTCTCTCTCTCTCTCTGTTCCTCCCTCCTTTCCTCCCTCCCTCTGTTCCTATCAGTTCCATCTCCACCTCCCATCTCTACGCCCCTCTCTCTGCAGTGTCTCTCTCTCTCCCCCTGGTCTGTGCGTGCGTGTTAATGGTGCTCTGGGCTGTGTGTAGGTAAGGGACCAGAGACCATCTTTGCGGGGACGGGCCTGAACGACAACGAGTGGCACACTGTGCGTGTCGTCCGGCGAGGCAAGAGCCTCAAACTCACCGTCGACGACCTGCAGCCCATTGACGGTAACCACGGAAACGTCATCACCCCCCCCCCCTCGCCAGGAACCTCTTTGATCTGCTTGATTCCAGACCACAGCAACCTTTCAGACTCATCCCCTCCGAACACTGTCTACCTTGATTCTTTTTGAAGGAGTTTGTACCACCCCGTCAAGGCATTAATCACATCATTAAATGAATCCGTCGTTAACGAATCCATCATTACAGTTTGATCATGGGTTTAAAAAGCAGTTAAAAAATCCCACTCAAGTTAAAGCACCATTACTTCCGAAAACAAAACTCTCCTAAAAACGTTGTAAGAGTAGCCGTTTATAAGTACTGAGTGAAGGGAGTGTCTTTTATACATGTTATTTTTCCATCATGGTCAATTACAAATGCACTTAGCTCCCACGATATAATTAATGTTCCGTTTAGTGGTGGTTTTTCAGGCAGAATAAAACGGTCTCCTCTGTGGTCAGATTTCAAGCAAGCCGGCTACCATTCATTCCCCTTGCAGGCGGACACGCTGCCAGCTGTAAGCTATGTCATTCACAAAGCCAAGTTCGACATACCTTTCCTCCAATTGCAGGCACATATTTCAACGGGCTTTGGAAGGCAAAGCCAATATGTCACGATGTCCCTATCGTCCGTCTTTGAATTGTAATAGTTGTCGCGGTGTGGCCGAGGACGTTCTACTTTTGAACCATGGTGATATAGTCATATCCTCTAGGATCGCCGAAGCTAACAGTCATTTAGACAGATGGTTCAAATAGCTATTTACCCTATGTGTTTTCGCTACATCTATTAAAAATGTCAAATAAAGTACCATTTCCATACAAAACAACTCAATTGCAATAACGAGAGCATTTGCAGTTAGAAACTTCACACCCCCAAGGATAATATAGAGTCAATAATAAAATGTATTAGGATGTCAAGCTACTGATCATTTGTTCATATTCCATCGGAATCTTACACCCCACCATTTCTCTTCTTAAACCCCTCCCCCTGATCCCCCCCACCCCCCACCCCTCCAGGTCAGATGGCGGGTGACCACACCCAGCTGGAGTTCCACAACGTGGAGACGGGCATCGTCACGGAGAAGCGCTTCATGCCTGCCGTGCCGTCCAACTTCATCGGGCACCTCCAGGGCCTGACGCTCAACGGCATGCCCTACATCGACCTCTGCAAGAACGGGGACATCGACTACTGCGAGCTAAACGCCGTCATCGGCTACAAGAGCATTGTGGCCGACCCGGTGACCTTCCGCTCGCGCTCCAGCTTTGTGACCCTGCCCACGCTGCAGGCCTACTACTCCATGCACCTGTTTCTGCAGTTCAAGACCACCTCCCCCGACGGACTCATCCTCTTCAACCGCGGGGACGGGAACGATTTCATCGTCGTGGAGCTGGTCAAGGGGTGAGGAGACTGCATGCACACACACATACACTGTTACACAGTGATAACACACACACTCACTGACACACACACTCACTGACACACACATACGCACTGACATACACACACTCACTGACACAAGCATAAACTGTACCCAGACACACACACACAATCTCACAATCTCTGACACACATACACACACTTGTAATCACACACAAACATATTTATGTATAAATACATAAACACCCTCACTTAAAGTCTATACATCCCTTCACCATTTGTTAAGATTTTTTCTGTCCAATTCGTTTGCATTGAAGTTTAATTTTGACTTGGCATCAAGGCTTGTACCAGTCAAACATCTGTCAGCAATTCTTTAAGGATACTTCCAAGTTCTTCCTTGGGTGCCGTCAATGTTTCCCTTGTAGAAATAATTAGTATATCATTGTTAAATTATGTAAATCCCCCAAACTCAAACATCAATTGTTTTCCTTACATTTGATGAATGTCTGTCTTAAAGTTTATTGTTCTTGTTCTGAGAGACACACTACACCCAGACACCCAGTAGACATCTTATGTGGTGGTCATGTTTCACATGAGAAATGATCTAACCTGTGTGTGTGTGTGTGTGTGTGTGTGTGTGTGTGTGTGTGTGTGTGTGTGTCAGTTACCTGCACTACATCTCTGATCTGGGCAATGGGGCCCACCTCATCAAGGGGAACTCCAACACGCCCCTCAATGACAACCACTGGCACAATGTCCTCATCTCCAGAGACACCAACAACTTGCACACCGTCAAGATCGACACCAAGGTCACCACCCAGACCACCATGGGGGCCAAGAACCTGGACCTGAAGGGTGTGTGAACCGCTGTCTCTCTCCCTCTGTCTCTCTCTGCTTTAGTCCCCTAATGTCTCTCTGTCTCTCTATCTCCCTAGGTCTCTTTGTCTTCCTCTCCCTCTCTCTCTATCTCCCTATGTCTCTCTGCCTCTCTCCCTCTTCCTCTATCCCCCCCTTCTCTATCTCCTCGTCTCTCTCTCTCTCTCTCTCTCTCTCTCTCTCTCTCTCAGACTCTTGGTCAAATCTGCCACTTTAGTCTATTAAGCTGTCAAACTATTCCTACTCCAACCCTTTGATGCTATTCATGCCACTTGAGGTGTGTTAGCAGCCAGCGGACGTGGCAAGCTCAGGGTGTGTGGGGAGGATGCATCTGGAGGAAGAGCGATGCATTAGAGCAGTCCGGCTCCACCCAACCGCAATTCAAATAAAGGCTGTCAACCAGGCGCATTCACTTATAGAGCAAAAGGCCATGTACATAGAGCGAGTTTCCTTTGTGTAAATGTTCCGATTGTTTGCAGCACGAGAGGGTAAGTGACTCACGTCTACAGGATTCCTTTTGCTCAGAACAGGAGCCTGCTTAAGTGGATTTATATGAGGCCCTATCTTGCACCCAGCGCAATTGACACCGATGCATGTACCATTCCTATTTTTAACCCAACTCACATTGATCTTTTCCGTCCTCAGACGCCCATTGGTAAATTAGGGAATGAACTTGCGCTCCTGGGGGTGGTTCAGGGGGAAAAAAGGAGGTGTGTTCCAGCGCAAACGTTCTCTGGTGCTATTTTGCAGTTTTAGAAAACAGTTCTGCCACAGACCAGGATAACGGTGGTTAAAAGTCAGTGGCGAGTTATTCAAATGGTATTTTAAGTGCGCAGGCTTGGTCATAATGTAGCTTGTGCACAACACGCATGCACTTTGCTTCTCTAATATACACAGACGCAGCAGTTCCCATTTTTGCAAACATAACTACAAGGAATAATATTACCAAACAAGGGAAATCATTGTGGTATCCATGAATATGTGAAAAAATGCTAGCATAAATCTAGCGTATCCATTTACCCAAATTACAGTTTTTGCCTATTGCTTACACACTTTTTGCACAATTTGGCTCATTATGTCAAAACTACACACAAGTCAATCAGAATAAAAGACTGCGGTCAAAACTTAACATTCCTTTCTAAAAATGAAATTCTTGCGACAAAACCATACAGACCAGCACCTTGTGAATTACAGAAATAAAAAAAAAGAATCACAAATCATCCAATTGAGCAACAAAACAAATGTACAAAATAAATAAATACTGGATACATTGCTATTTGAAAAAAAAAAATATATATATATATATACTTGTTTTGTGTGTGTATTTGTTTATTGTGTAGTGACTAATGTTAAGGTGGACTCTTAGCCCAGCCTCCCTCGTGGACAGGCCATGATCACATGACCCACCAGAGTAGCCCTAATGTCATCTGATACACGTTTCCACACCGGAAACTCAAATCCAACTCCTTTCTCTCTTTGTCCTTCTCTTACTCTGACTGGAAACAAAGTGTCTAATGTTAGAAAATGTGTATAGTGTTTCGCAATAAGTGTGTTACCGAATTGCAAACAAAGTTGTCGATGTGTTTAAGCTACGGTTACCCTGTGTTTCATGTATGCTACAAAAGGTTCAGGTATTAAGGCTTTGGTCCAAGTATTTGGTTTTAGCGTGTAAGCAATGGGCAAAAACTGTATTCAGGCTAACTGCATTTCTACCATTCCCATACAATGTGACTTCTCTGTACATCCCTGGCCTGATGAGAACTTTGGTGTCCTGCTATGACCCGCTCCTGGCGTCTTACCTGGCAAAGTTACTTGCGTTTCGTGCTTGTCACCTCCGTTTTAGATCGTCTAAATAGGGCCCATAGTTTTTTCGCATTTCTGAGAGACACATGCATGTCCATTGAGGACTTTGACCAAAAATGTCACAATGCTTTGTTTTCATCAAGCTCACATTTGCCGATATTTGGAGAATTCATGAACTCATTCTAAACATGTAAATTAATGGCCCCTACGGACAGTAATTGAGTGATTGATTGAGGGATTGAAATCATGCATTGAAAAAGTAGCGCATGTCTACAAGGATGTAGGCTCTGTGTTTCCACACTTTTGACAGGCGCTCTAAATTACAACACCCAGTGTTGCTGATAGGAGACCCGGTTCATCACACCAAACTGTGCACAGGTCCTTCCTGAGACCATACACATTCCATCAAATGAATGTCAATGTCCCAAGCTGGAATAGGAAGAATAGATTCGGCTGAATAAAAAAGGCTTTCTGGACAGGGACCTCTATCTCAGTGACATAGCCATCTCAGCCGTGAATTTAGGTGCTTTGAAGTCATCGTCTTCCAGATTCATTGTCTGCGCGAGACACCAAATTTAGTGTGATTTTGCGAGCGTTCCACCATTGTCTCAGCTGATAGTGTGCTGATTGTCTCTTATCCCTCTCCTTGACCTGAACTCTGACCCCAACATGCACTCACACAAACCACCCACTGTTTAGAACATCTAGTAAATACCAGCTGGACAGCCCATCGTCAAGGAGATCCAGTGTTGCCTCATGAAACTGTCACTCACGCGGTCCTTGCTCCCATAGGTGACCTTTACGTAGGGGGCGTGGCCAAGGAGATGTACAAGGATTTGCCCAAGCTCGTTCACTCCCGGGAAGGATTCCAGGGTTGCCTGGCAACAGTGGACCTCAACGGACGTCTTCCTGACCTGTTGGCGGATGCCTTAGCAACCACGGGACAGGTGGAGAGAGGCTGTGAAGGTGAGACTCACTCACACACACACGCTTTCGCACTCTGTCCACACACATCTCCATCAGGACCTGACCTCAGACCAGTGCATAACAAGCATTTTGATGCCGCTTTTTTTCTTTTGACTTGGATGTTTTGCCCCATTTTGCTCCCGCCAGCCAGCCCACTGTTTCAGACCATCTGCTTTTCTGTTACTCACTCTCGTTTCTTCACTCTTTCTCTTGTCCTCTCTCTCCCCCTCTCTCTCTCTCTATCTCTCTCTCCCTCTCTCTCTCTCTCTCTCTCTGTCTCTCTCCCCCCCCCTCTCTCTGTCTCTCTCTGTCTCTCTCTCTAAGTGGATTTCACTGGCATCTGTCTGCTTTTACTAACCATCTAACTTACTTTGCTTGTTTTTTTTTGGTTGGGCTGACAAAAGTTGCATTGATGAAAGCTGACTTGAAAGGTAGATCACTCTGTGTGCGCACGTGTGCGTGCGAGAGTGTCTGAGAGTGTGTGTGCTTCCTTCCCCACCTATAGCCCACTGTCTTAGTGTTGTGTGGATCCTTAGGATCCAGGTGTCAGGAGTGACCCAGCGCTGACCTGTCTCTCCTGGCTGCCATAGTAACCACATCACGCTAGTGACATCACCACCACTTGAGTTTGACCGTGACCATGCCTCCTCCACTCCGATCACCAGCAGTACTGGCATGTTTCTAACCTCTCCCACCTAACTATAACCCCACCCCCTTAAACATAACCACGCCCACTTATGTTTGAGAACCCCTCCCTGCCCTCTCCTCTCCCAACCTGCAGTGCTGCATGTCCCCACCAGATGTCAGCATCTATATTCAGAGCAGTCAGGCTCGGTTCTAGTTCCATGAAATAAAGAATTATTGCAGATTTTACCAATTTGCCAAGCAGTGAGGCCAGTTAGTATTGCCTCATAAAACAGATGCATCAGGACTGGTGGAGTAAGAATATAATTGTATTAGCGATTTGATTCTTATATATTACCCCCACTGCCAGAAGACTGGCCTGGCCAACCATTGTAGTCAGCCTGTTACTAAAACTACTAATGAAACTAACCATGCTGCACTGTAGTCTGCCACACACACACACACACCGGAGCTAGGAGAGACTTAAAGCTGAACGAGATCACAGGCACTGGCCTGCTGTTACACTTCTTGTGTGACTACACAGGGGTTGTGTCATGATGAAGTCAAAGTCTGATTCAGCTAGAATCGTTTGGAAATGATTTAACTTCTGGTACCTCTTTTTATCTTATTTTTCTACCCTCCTTCTCTACTCTCTCTCTCTCTTCCTGTGAGTATGTCTCTTTGTATGTCTCTGTGTGTGTGTCTTTGTATGTATATGTGTGTCTCTGTGTGTATGTGTGTGTGTGTATGTGTGTGTGTGTGTGTGTGTCCAGGCCCTAGCACCACCTGTCAGGAGGACTCCTGCTCTAACCAGGGGGTGTGTCTGCAGCTGTGGGAGGGTTTCAGCTGCGACTGCAGCATGACGTCATTCGGAGGTCCGCTCTGCAACGACGGTGAGCCTCACCACTTCCTGTTCCTCACTTCCTGTCTGCAGCAGTTTGGCCGTGCTTTAGCTTCAGCATTGTAGCAGCACTGCGTGCATGGTCTTACCCCTTGTCTACACTAGAGGGCAGTGCACACTGCTAAAAAAAAATAACGGCCAGACTTCAGTCAGACTTGAGACACACGATTCTGTCAACTTAAGTCTGTAGTTTCTCATATGTGACTGTATATATGTGTGTGTATCTCTCTCCCTCTGTGTGTCTCCGTGTCTCTCTTTGTGGATGTGTGTGTGTGTGTGTGTGTGTGTGTGTGTGTGTGTGTGTGTGTGTGTGTGTGTGTGTGTGTGTGTGTGTGTGTGTGAGAAGCTGGTACCACGTACATCTTCGGCCGTGACGGGGGTATGGTGGTGTACACGTGGCCCCCTAACGAGAGGCCGAGCACCAGAGCAGACCGTCTGGCCCTTGGCTTCAGCAGCCAGCAGAAACAAGCTACGCTGCTCAGGGTGGACAGTGCCACAGGCCTGGGAGACTACCTGCAGCTGCAGATAGTCAGTACACACACACGCTCAGACACACACATACACACGCTCAGACACACACACACACGCTCAGACACACACACACGCTCAGACAAACACACACACGCTCAGACACACCCACACACAGACACTCATACATACACACTTATAGACATACAAACACTCTGATACACACGCACACTCATAAATACACTCATACACGCACACTTATACACATACACACACAGACACTCATACATACACACTTATACACATACAAACACTCTGATACACACGCACACTCATGCATACACTCATAGGCGCACACTTATACACATACACACAGTCAATGATACACGTACTCACTGAAACACATGCTCACTGAAACACATGCTCATGTATACACTTTCACATACTCACACATAAACAGCTTTGGACAAATGTAAGAGACCACTGTGCCATTTTCTTTACTTTCCAAAAAACGTTGATTGGGAACATTTTGATTGAGAACAGAAGGGGTTCTGAGATCGAACACTTTTGTTCC
Source organism: Plecoglossus altivelis (assembly GCA_036571765.1). Classification (NCBI taxonomy): domain Eukaryota; kingdom Metazoa; phylum Chordata; class Actinopteri; order Osmeriformes; family Plecoglossidae; genus Plecoglossus; species Plecoglossus altivelis. Next base: position 2,205,350 of record BROE01000007.1, read on the forward strand.
TCCCTCAAAACTCTTCTCAATGTTTTTGGAAAGGAAAATTAAAAGGTACAATGGTGTAAACACACACACGCAAATACACACACACACATACATACTTACCTACTTGCACGCACACACACAGATACACATACACACGTATACATACTTACATATTCGCACACACACACAGATATACTAACACACACGTATGTATACTTACATACTCGCGCACACACACATGCTCGTGTTTTCACACACATTTGTACATGTATGCAGACTTATACACACATACTCACAGATCCACATACACAAACAAATGTATGTTCATTCACATATTCACACACACATACCATATTTTCACAAATATACATACATGCAGACATAGACACTAACATGCTCACAGATACACATACACACATAATGTATGCACATTTACATGCACACACACATTCTCATGTTTTCACACACGTATACATATATACAGACATACAGTATACACACATGGCTACACATTCACACTCACATTGGCATATACAGTACATACACACATATACACACACTCACAATACACAGATCCCACACAGTCTAACCTCTTTCACACAGACACTCTAGTCAGACACATTTGTCACACATCTTCACATATCGCACATCCCCGCACACCCAAATGATTGAATACTGCAGACACAAACACACACACACATGTATGGACAAACGCACAGTCACGCACACGCATGCAGTAATGTTGCTGTGTGCTGTTCTTACAGGACAAGGGCAACATAAGGGTGGTGTTCAATGTTGGTACGGACGACATCAACATCGAGGAGAGCTCCAAGTTTGTCAACGACGGGAAGTACCACATTGTCCGCTTCACCCGCAGCGGCGGTAACGCCACCCTTCAATTGGACGACCTGCCCGTCATCGAACGCTACCCTTCCGGTAGGCCCCGCCCCCGCACCCACCAACCCGCACTGGCCCCTGGGGTCAACCAATCACAGCACTGCCAGGGACAAACTCCCGCCCACTCCCTGACATCATGGTTTAGTCAACTCAAGGCTATTTTACTGTGCACATTAATGCCAATAATACCTTTATTACTGTCCTATTGGTGATGTTGTTTCTGAAAACTTGTTTTATATTCTACTTAAAGATAATGTATGGATGTTTTGATATTTTAATGTTTAAAATAACAAAATGAGCTTTTTGTTGATAACAGTAGGTTTTACTCATATGAATGGTCAGTATGTGTTATGTTAAATAGTGTAAAATGTACCTTATCTATGAAAATATTCAATTCAGGTAGAAAATGTTTTCTTATCATAAAAGACATTAATAACAGTTGGTGCATTGTGACAAACAGCAACTTAAAATCCTTACATATGCTGAGGAAATGTATAACTAAAATGAAAAAATACCAAAGAACAGGAATGTATTTGTTTGAACTTAGCCTTTGGTTTTGAAACATTTTATATCTGTTGTTATACTATATTTCATCGTTAAAGTTGTAATTTAAGATATTCAGTTTCGACGCTTTTCGCTGAAATGGGAAGCTAGACAGCTAGCAGGCAAAATGATAAACTCTAGTTGCTTGAGAGGTGTGTGTGAGGGCTCCTATGTAACCTATGTCTCTAAACCCAGACAGTATCTTCTGTGACAGATTCACCCTGTGCTCTTGCAGATGTTAACCCCTGGAATGTCTCTTTAAATCAAAGCTAATGAACAGAGAGTAAAAGTCTGCTCACTTTCCGACAGTGGCAATAAAAGCTGAGATGGAATCGCTGCAGCGAACGCCTTTCATGCAGGTCCCAGGTCACAAACAGCTGACAATGGGCAGACAATTACTTTCTTTTCATTGCTGTTCTTGTTGTATCCAGCTCCTGTACCTCGTTTGGATGTGCGTAATTACTGTGTTTTCATCTCTAAATTAAAGGTAACAATGATAACGAGCGCCTGGCCATCGCCAGACAGCGAATCCCCTATCGGCTCGGTCGAGTAGTTGACGATTGGCTACTCGACAAAGGTAAAAACACTGATTAAAATTCATTAAAAGTTTCAGCTTAAAAACGTACAATTCTGAAGCAAGTTGATACCTGTGCACCATCAACTAACGTCTAAAATCCTAAATCCATAACTAAGTTTAAAACTTAGCAGTTATATCTGTAGAGTGTAATACTGACTTTCTGCAGTGCCTATGAAAGGTGATAGTGGTTTGATAATATGAGATTAAAGGGACAATGCACAGATAAATCTGAATAAATCAGAAACTAGTGAAAGTACTGATAAAAAATGGGCCCCATTAAGATTCTGTAATAAGTAATTTTCTCCAATGGTAAACTTTAAAGGATTCACCTAAAGAATTATGCCAAAGTAAAGTATTGTAATGCAAAGCACTGTATTATATGTAAATTTGACATGATTTAATAGAGTATGTTTGTTTTGAAACCAAGCAAAAGTTGACCTCTTTAAACTTTCACCAGAACTCGTTAAATAGACTGAGGTCTCTTGAGAGAGAGTGGGGACTTGTGCATGTTTCCTGGGCTAATGTATAACTGCATCTGGACTCTGTGTCTGCCTGTGTCTTGCTTCTGTGAAACATGATGACTCACTCTCCAGTCATGTCCATGGCAGCCATCTTTCTTCTTCTTCTGCTCCCCCCCCCCTCTTTGCTTCCTCACCTCAGCCCCCCATTCCCCGTCCCCCCCGTTCCCGTCCCTCCCCGTTGCTCAACACACCTCCACCTTGACTTGTCCTTCAACGCTTCAGTGTCTCATCCTCATCTCAGCGTTTGGGAGACGCTCCGTTGTGTAACACTCAAACGCTCTTTGCCGTGCGATTGCGTGCGCATGTGTGTCTTTGCTTGTGTGCGCGCGTGTGTGCGACTGGGTACGCGTGCACGTGTGTGTGTGTCCAGGTCGTCAGCTGACCATCTTCAACAGCCAGACCACAGTGCAGGTGGGAGGGGGGGAGCGTGGCGTGGGAATGTTCCAGGGCCAGCTCTCGGGCCTCTACTATAACGGCCTGCGCATCCTCAACATGGCCGCCGAGGGCCACCCCCACATCCGCGTGGACGGCAGCGCCCGATTGGTCGGAGACATGCCCTCCTCCTCCATCACCCCGCAGTCGAGCGCCGCCGCCGGCAACCGCTCGGACTCCGCCCCTTCCATCAGTGACATCACGACCACAACGGCAACCAACCGCAAACAGGGCACGACCCTACAGGTGAGGGGAGGTGATGGAGGAGGACAGGATGGAGAACAGCTGATCACCAGCAGTATGACCTCACTATCAGCAGGCAGGCTGGGTGGTGGCACACTGATTCATGCTGGAGGGTAAACTGCAGTATATGAGTCTAGTTTGAACTGTGCTGAACGGAAGCCACATGCACTACAAAACGTCTCGTTCTCGTGTGTATTTGAGTGTGTATGTGTGTGTGAGAGAGAGAGAGTGAGAGAGAGAGAGAGAGAGAGAGAGAGAGAGAGAGAGAGAGAGTGAGAGAGAAAGAGCGTTCTAAGGTGCGAGGGCCGCTCTGAATTGGTGGTGTTATGAAACACTACGTCTGCCGCACTGTGAAAAATATATATTTTCCAGTGATGGGAGTTGCCATGGAGACCCTCTTCTTTCCCTTCTCTCTCACTCCCCATCTTTCTCTTCATCTTTCTCTCGCTGTTTCTCACTCGCACTATGTTTCTCCCCATTATCTCTCGATTTCTCCCTCGCTTTTTCCAGCTTTCTGTTTCAGTGCTGAATAATTCCTCTGTGTGTAACTCACCAGCTGTCTCAGACATAAATTATGGAAAGCAGAGCTGTGAGCTAAGCCTCAAGCATCAATAATGGATGTGGGAGTTGGATGGATGCAGGAATTGAGTGACAGTGGAGTTCACTGCTTTTTCACACCAACAAAACTTGTGTTTGGGTGTGTGTGTGTGTCTCCTTTCACACCTCGGAAACCTGTGTGTGTGCGCATTTGTGTGTTTGTGTGCGTGCATGTGTGTGTGTGTGTGTAGTCCGGAGGCTATATTCAGTGTTTGGTATGCAGAGCAGTGCAGAGGAGTCAATAACTTAGGATGGGAATCAGGTCAGACTGACGCTCAATGTGGTGTGTCGTGTGTGCGCTTCTGTTTGTGTAAAATAATCTCAACCATCCACCAGGTTACCTAGCAACCAAGCTGTCCTCCAGTGCAAGTGCGAACACGCATAGTCACACACACACACACACAGTCACATACACACACACACAGGCTACCCACTCTCTCACTCACTGACACACGTACACAGGTGTATTGTCTCCCACTCTAAAGGCGAGTGTTTGCCAACCGGGTGTTGCATCATGAGAAGGGGCGGAGAAAGCAGTCGTTTCAGAAACCACAAGCTTATTGGTTAAATCGCCAGATCGATTAAGTGTCTGTCTTTGTCTGTGTGTGTAGGGTTGCGTGTAGGTGTGTGTCTGCCTTCACTCTGGCCATAAATGGGCCAAGCAAAGCAAGTTTACCCTTGGGAGTCGTTCTGCGCCTCTATATTGGTGTGTGTGTGTATGTGTGCCTGTGTGCGTGTGCGAGCTTCTGTTAAAATGTTTCCCCCTGCAGTCTTGAGGTTGGAGAGATTTTTTATGAAGTCTCAGTTATGAATAATACATTATAGCCCAGAGAGAGTGTGTGTACTGCTGTGTGCACAAACAAGATGGTGTATTTTGTGCCTTCTCAGTTTTGATGCTAGATGTTGTCTATTTGCTTCTGTGTGTGAGCGGTTACACAAGCTCAGGTAGTATGTTCTCACTCACGAGGTCATGTGATAGGATGTGTTCATCTGGCGAGCCAGACAGGTATACACGTTGCCTTTTAACACCTCCGTCCCCCTCTCTCCCTCTTTCTCTATCTGTCTCTCCCTCTATCTCTCTCTCTCCCCTCATCCCCTTATCTGTTGCTTTATCCCTTTCTCCCTGTTCCTCTCCTCCCTTTATCCCCTTCACTCTATCTTCCCTTTCTCTCTCAAGCCTCTCTCTGCCTCGTTACCTTGACTGTCTATCACTCCCTCCCTCGCTTGCTCCCTCCCTCCCTCTCGCTCTCGCTCTCTTAGTGTGAGGAGCAGTGATAGGCTGTGCCGTCAGGCGCGCGTGTGTGTGTGTGTGCGGATCAGAGCATCTGCAGAGTGGTTCCTCACTCATCGAGATCCTCGTCTCTGCATGCTAGCTCAGTCAGCTACAGATCTAGATCGAGCGAACGAGTGAGCGTGTGTGTGTGTGCGTGAAGCCTAGGCAGAAACAGACTCGTAGAGCATGAGCAGACTCGGGTAGGGAGAGAGAGATATTCAGTGTGTGTCTGCATCTCCAGGACGGCCAGTGTTTTCTGAGTGTGTGTGTGTGGGTGACGAGGTGCGTGTCCCTATGTGTGAACTAGGCAGTCAGGGAGCCATGGATGCACGGTGGCATTGTTCGGCTGCTCAGGTAGACATGCTTTTTATCTTTTCATCACGCAGCCCTACCTATCTCTCTGTCTCTCTGTCTGTCTCTGTCTCTGTCTTTTCATCTTGTTCTGGGCCATTGTCTCCCTTGGTCTTTCTGTCTGTCTTGCTTTAGCTCTCCCGTTCCTTCTCTGGAACTCGGAGTTCTTTTTTGTCTCTATCTGTTGGTGTGATGGCAAAGATCGCAGACTTTGTTGCCAGACAAAGACAAGCGAGGGATGGAGCGATGGAGTGACATGGGGGGAGGTGTTATAGGCGGAAGGCAAATCTGCATGCATCTTTCTAACTCTAGGGCTAATCTAGAGCTTTCTTTTGATTGTCATTTGTACATCAAATTGACCTGCGATGTGTGTCCACATAACCGTGGTGGCAGTTGGAGTAGGGGTGAGTTGAGAGCGACTGACAGCTGAAGAGAGGCACTAGCATGTTGACACCCCTGGTCAGCTGACAGGATGATGTCACAAACACCAGCTCATTTGGTGACACATGCAGACGGGGGGGAGGGAGCTGGGGGGGGGGGGGTGGAGTCGGGGGGGGGGTGTGGAGAAATCCTTCAATGATCCACACTGTAAAACAAACTAGGAGCTAAGCTTTTCACAGTCTCTCGGAGGACGGCAGCGGCACGTCGATGTGTGCGTGGAGGCCTAACCCTCACCAAGGCTTTTGTCATTTTTCATTGGCCAGACTAGCTGGACAGCCCCTGGGGTGGCTGGACTGAGGGGGGGGGGGTGCAGACGTATTGATGAGATTCACCACAACCTTCCAGAATGGGTTTTTGGACAGGGTAACAGTGCGATGTTGGCGAGAGGCAGAGATCGTGAAGACGAACAGAACTACAGTGGACCAGTCCAAGCCCACGCTATCCATCATTCCAGCATGTTTGTCAGCTTAGAACTTCTGATTCAGAGAAGGAGAGAAAGAAAGAGGGATACAAAGAGAGAGCCAGGGAGAGAGAGAGAGAGGAGGAGGGATGGATAGAGGGTTAAACAGAAAGATGGGGTTGATGAAAGAACCTTTTATGCGGCTGCTATCGAGTTTCTGTCTTCATCCACTTCTGGTAGAGGTTCAGTTCAGGGACTGTGTGTTCATGAGCAGTGTGGTAGTGTCTTTTTATTGTGTGGGTTAGTTATGACTACTGCACTGCATCAAGCTGCCATGTTGATCAGCGCTGGTGCAGAGCGAGGCTGGAACACATACTCATGTTTCAGCGATAATGAGTGTTGAGGCGGGCAACATCTAACTCAGCCTCATGAATATGCAAGCCTCCATTTACCGCTGTGTTAACTTAAGCCTCAACCCTTTGAAGTCCCTCTTGTTTTCACGTCCCCGGCGCTCTCTTACTCTCTTTTTGTTTTTTTCTCTCTCACGCGTGCTCTCCCACTCCACCTCGCTCAGTCTCTCCATCGCTCTTTTTTCTTGTGCTCTCTTTTCCCCTCTTCTTCCGCTCTCCCTCTGTCCGTCTCCTCCCCTCTCTTCCTTCCTCCCTCCCTCTCTCTCACTCTCAGGCAGGAATGGTAAATCGATGCTTGGGTCCCTCAGAGACGCACACTCTGTACTTTGTCATTTTTAACGGCCTGAACTTAAGAGTTTCCATGGCAACAGAAGCAGGACTGGAGAGCAGAGAGAGGATGGAATTGCCAAAGAGATAGGGGGAGGGCCGGGGAGGGGGAGGGGGCTAGGGAGGGAAAGGGGGGGGAGAGGAGAGGAGTTGGGGTATAAGAAGTCATGGAGGAGGTGAAGAGGGAAGGATTACTGACATTAAGCCACTCTTCTGGAATGGGGTTACATAAGGGGCTGCTGGCTACAGAATAACTACAGAGAGACTCTGACCAGACCAGGAGTCCCATTACAACATCAACGATCTCATGGAAGACATGGAATGCCAATACCATCAGTCTGTTAACCAGCATTTACGTGTTCGCAGACAACGTAGAGACAGAGAGGGTGGCCAGAACAACAGGGGGAGGAGGAGGAGGAAGGAGGGGAAGAGGAGAGGGAGGAGAGGGAGACAGAGAAGAGGAGGAGAGAATTAATCGTGGATCACAGTTGGGCGCCTCTGTCTTCCTCCTCCTTTCTCTTTCGGTCTCTCTCTCTCTCTCTCTCTCGCTCTCTCTCTTTCACTCTCTCTCGCTGTCTCTCTTGCTCGCTCTGTTTCTTGTCTTCATGGTTTGGCAGGAGACCAGTCCCTGAGGGCAGTGGCAGAGAAGCGGTATGTGAGAGCAGGGATGGAGGGAGTGTGTTACAGGACAGAAAGTGTGTGCTCACGCATGTAAAGGAAGCTGTCTTTGATGTGATGCTGTGGGCAACATGCCATTCTACTAACTGCTGTGAGGTCACACGGCCAAATGAGTGTGTCTGCGTGTGTGTTCGGTTGGTGACCTCTCTCCATGTTCCTCTGCAGTCGACAGATGACCTGCTGGTGGCGTCTGCAGAGTGTCCCAGCGATGACGAGGACATAGAACTCTGTGACCCCAGCTCAGGTTGGTACTCTCCTCCTGTTTCCTCGCTCCTCCCTCCTCCTCTCTCTTGCTCTCTCCTCCTCTCTGATCTTCTCTCCTGTCCTCACCTAACATCTACTCTTATCTCCTCTCCTATTTTCTCTTTTTTTTCTGTCTTTCTCTACTTTCTTTCTTTTTTGTCTATTTATCTCTGTCTCTTACTCTATTTCCTTCACACTCTTTCCAAATCTCTCTTTCTGTATCTCTCGCACTCTCTCTGACTCCCTCTCTTTCTCTCTCTAACTGTCTCTCGCTCTCTCTTTTCGTTCTTTTCTTTCTTTCTGTCTTTCTTTCTTTTTCTCTCTCTCTCTCTCTGTCACTCTTTCTATCTATTTCACACTCTTTCCAACTCTCTCTTTCTCTATCTCTCGCACTCTCCCTGACTCCCTCTCTTTCCCTCGCTTACTCTCTCTCTCTCCCCCCCCCCCTCCAGCTCGCCCGCCCCTCCCGGAGGTGAAGCCCTTCCCGGGGGCGTCAGATGTGGTCCGCGAGAGCAGCAGCACCACAGGCATGGTGGTGGGCATCGTGGCGGCCGCCGCCCTCTGCATCCTCATCCTGCTCTACGCCATGTACAAGTACCGCAACCGCGACGAGGGCTCCTACCACGTGGACGAGAGCCGCAATTACATCAGCAACTCGGCCACGCAGCCCAACGGCAGCGCCAAGGACAAGCCGCTCGGCATCGCCAAGATCTCCAAGAACAAGAAGAACAAGGACAAGGAGTACTACGTCTGAGATGGCGCTCGCGCACTCGCAGGCGCGCTCGCACACACACACACACACACACACATGCGCTCAAACACTTCTATATTATGTGCTATATATATATATATACAAACATAGACATATATATATTCAGATGCTCTACAAGGTTACACGTTCTAATGTTATGATGATTTGACTCTGACGGCACACGCGCGCACAGACTCAAGCACAAACACGCATACATACATGCCACTCAAGCACAAACAAACTTACAAACGCCGTATTTCAACAGAAACTCACATGCAGAGACAGGCCACAGGGCAGGGACCCGTGTTGTACAGTATTAACTCATGAACAGAGTCTCTGTGAGAGACACACACACACTGCGTGACCCAGTCACACCAGACTCCCAGACCAGGACATTAGCACAGGAACAAACCCCTTGAGGAACCATTTCTCGAATCTCAGAGAGACGGAGGAGGACTTAAACTGATGCACGCTGCAGTGTCCTGTGGGAAGAACTGACCGTGAGTTTGAACTGCACGCCCACTCCCAGCCAAAGGGATGAATCTTCCACTTCTCTCACGCACACTCAACTGGGGCTTCTTGCAGAGGGACGAAGAGCGAAAGAGTGAGAGGGAGGGCAGGAGGAACTTTGGGTGACAAGCACCCGTCAGGGTAACAGGACGTCAGGGTGGATGGGGGCTGATGACTGGGGGTGGACAACAGTTGGGTTGAAGTGTTGTGTGTCGCTTGCGGTGCCTGGACATTCTGTGCACCCTGAAGACCAGCTGGAGGGAGACCAGAGAGAGAGACTTCCACCAGGGGAGGGAACAGAGAGAACAGAAGCTACCTACAGACACCAGCCTCACCAAGGCTGCTGTGTCCCACACACACACGCACACGCACACACACAAGACAGATACATAAACAAGTGTATACACAGACGTTTAACACGAAGCCCCTTCCAATCTTAAAAGCTGACATCGTGGAAGACGGCGAACCCAAAACATAGTGCTGAGGAAGGCGGTGGTGATGAGCGACAGACAGGAAGCGGGGGGCAGAGACAGAGACGTCGTTCAAAGCGAACGGTGGCGATGACAAACGTTTGGGCCGTCGGGACAGTTTTGGGGGCAGGGCAGGGGCGGGAGTGAACTTCTTGCACGTGAATTATCTTACTCCATGTGATTTCTACAGAGCTGAACCTTCAGGAGTTACGCCCCACACCGCACACCCACCCACGCCGCACCGCTCCCCCCCATGGGACGTGGTCAACACACCTGCTCCATGTCTAGAACACAGCTGGTCCTCCTGTAACCACCCTGAGGAAAGCGCATGACTCTGGCTCTCTGAGCATGTGTGCATGCGTGTGTGCGTGTGTGTGTGTGCGTGTGTGTGTGTGTGCGCATAGAGGGAAGTTGTGGTGTGTGTGAGGGGGGAGGTGGTGTGTGTCTAGGGGGGGGGCGGTGTGTGTGAGAGATGAGGTGGTGTGTGTGAGAGAGGAGGTAGTTTGTGTGTGCGGGCTGGATGTTTTGTGTGTGTACGGGGGGGGGAGTTGTGGGTAAGGGGGACGTGGTGTGTGCATGCAGGGGTGCGGTAAGGTGTGTAACCCAGGTACATTGACTGGATGTGCGTTCCTGCCACAGGCCCAGCCCTGTTTTTGTAGCCTGTCCTATAGACCACGCCCACTATACCCGCTCTAACAACTTTTTCTAGCAAAAAAAACTAAAAAAAGACCAAAAAGAAAAAAACCTGAAAAACTAAATGTTATCATGTGTTGCGATAGAGATAGAAACCCTTCATGATGCCATCGGCCACCAGAACACTGAGTTGCTTTCTTCCATTGGCTCTCCCTCTCGCTGAATTCTGTCTTGGACACTATTGGTTGAATGAAGGTTTCATGTGACCAATCCCTGATGTGATGAGGGTGAGGGGTGGGCTATTGTCCTGTGTGGTAGGTCTCTGGACCAGTAACATCTCCCTGGCTCATCCAGCTTCCTTTGACCAGTATCACCAGCCAATCACAATGCATGGGAATTAACTTGAGGCGTCAAGAGAGAGGAAAAAAAATTATTGAATCAGAAAATATGGAACTGAGCTGATTTTCCCCCTTCCCGACATATCTCTCTTCCTCTCTCTCTTCCTCTCTCTCTCTCTCTTTCAACCTCTTCTCCATTGTTACCTCTCTTCTATTCCCATTGTTTGCTATCTCTGTCCTCATCTGTGGTTCTCTATCTCTCTCACCCTTCCCTCTCTCCAGCCCTTTCTGTTTCCTGTCTCCTTTTGTGTTGCTCTGAAGTCAAGGAGGTCTGGAAAACATTGGGACTCATCATCTAGGTGGTCATTTACTGTTTTTATTTTCTATATGTACAATTTTTCTACAGTATTTTACTTTTATTTTTATTGTTACACTTCTTTGATGAACATAAAGTGGAAATTTATTATGAAAAATAGTTTTGAAGATCTAATGAGTAAATAAAATATTACCCAAGTGAAATACCCTTGGGAGTGTTTGTCTCTCTCGTTGGCTCGCTTTTCCTTGTGCTCTCTCTCTCTCTCCCTCGCTCTCTCTCTCTTCTCTTTCTCTTTATCGCTGTAGTCTCTCTCTCTTTCTCTCTCTGTACTCTGTACTTCCACCTGGTGGCCAAGGTCCCAGATGCCCCAGCTTGCTTCTGAGGGGCTCACATTGACAAATATGAAACTCATTCACAGCCACTCCTGCGTCTGAATTGTTTGTGCAAATGAACGAGACACGCGTGTTCACACGTATGAAATGAGACGCTCACACAGACACAGGTGAGGCGAGCTCACATGTAAGCCCTGCGCACGAAAGGTTCGCACATCCACATGTGAAACGCAGTTTGGTAATATTGCAGTGGCGCCTTGGAATCCATGGTGCAAAAGGTTTAGAAGAATGTGTTGAAAGCTTAGAAGCTTTCAGTACATCAGGCAGGCTGTTCTATTCAAATTTGGGTCGTCGCAGCGTCTAACGCAGAGGGAGCCGAAAGAGAGGTTTTTTAATTGAATAGACATTCCATTGCATTCTTATTTTAAGAAGGGAGATATGATATATGAGATATGTGATTATGGACCGTCCTCATTTAATATCCTCCTCCTGACATGTATGTGCAGAACTGCATTTCATAATTGTTTGTGTTAAGACAGATGGACATATTTCCTAAAAGGCCCCTGGTATGTGGCCCTCACCCCTCCCTGTCTGTCACACAGTAAAAACACTGTTACTGCTGCAAAGGAACAAAGAATGTGTTTACTGTTCTATGCTGAACAGACAACCTTTATTAATCTGCTTTCACTGTTGTCCTTGATCACACACAAAATCACAGTTACGCGCGCACACACACATACACACATTCCCAGATGGAACATCTATATTAAGGCCTCTGAGTTTTTCATATTCAATTCATTAGAAACATAATGCTGGCTTCTCCTTTGAATCCGAAAGTGTCAACACACACAATGATACTCTCTCCTGATTGTCTTGTCAAAAACACACAAGTGTTATGTCCTCCCCTCCACCATGTCCTGCTCCATCTCTTCAGACACCTGTGCTGGTCTGGCCTTTTAGGGAACATGTGCTTGCTGCGTGTGTGGTTAGCACTGTGGGAGAGTGTGAGGTCCTATTTAGAACTCAAGGCTGTATTTCTGTTCCAGCCAAAGAACAAATCAGTTCACCCTCCTCCTCACAGAGTTCCCACACTACACACACACACATACACGCACACTTACACTCACACAACCTAGTACACATAAAACGCCCATGGAAAGATGCAAAGTTTTGTAGATGTGTGCAGGTTGGTGTTCATGGGGTATTGTTTCTGTTGAGGGTAGTATTAGGGAACACTATGTCCACTGCAATCCTACTATGCTGAAATATCATTCAGACGGAAACATGGGAACAAGACTAAACACCAAATACAGGCTTGAGCAGGCTATTATCCAGACACACCAGCTCTCTTTCCCCTGGCACTCTCACAACCTCACTTGTAAAGGACTACATTTCCCCTAACCCTCACACAACCTCACTGGCGAAGGACTACATTTCTCCTAACCCTCACACAACCTCAGTGGTGAAGGATTACACTTCCCTTAACCCGCACACAATCTCACTGGCAGAGGGCTATATTTACTCTAATCCATACAACCTTTAAGGTGCACAAGGTACAGGTGCAAAGGGGAGATGGTGAAGGAATAAGGAAAGCCTTAGGAAATAAGAGGGCTGCGCAGGAGTGGAAATAAAAGAAGACATCCTATATATCAGATCCTTTTATGAAGGTCTGGCCTGCTGATCACCTTCACACCTCCACACACACACACAGACACTGACTCCCAGCTAAGACTTCCTCTCTTCCAAAGTCTCAAAGCTCCAAACTCCCACAAGCATTCAGCACTACAGGAAGAAACGCTAGCTTCTTTTAATCTCACACACACGCGCGCATCCTGAAACCCTGAGCGGCGAGAGGGAGGGAGGGAGGGAGGTAGTGAGCGAGCGAACAAAAGAGAGAGAGAGAGAAGGATGGACAGAAGAGAGGATAAGTTTCTAGGAAAAGAAAAGTGAGACCTGAGAGACAATAGAGACCAGACGCGCACAGGAGAGGAGGACAAGGTGGAGAGAAACAGCCTAGAGGCCACTGACGACGTCGGGAAAACTCAGAAAAGAAGACCAAGGGGGTAGGATGACACCAGCAGCTGTGATGGTGATGGGGCTGGCGGGGGCTCTGGCGGGGGCTCTGGCCCTGGCGGATCTCGGGTCGGAGTCTGGGTCGTGTTCCTTCAGCAGGGACTGCTCCCTCCAGTGTGTCGGCGCTAACGTTACACAGCTTCCGTCAGCCCTCCCCAGAAACACCAGCTACCTGTAAGTATTGCCGCACGCGCTCCGTCAGGGCACTGCTGGAGGTAGGCGTGAGCTGGTAGCGATAACTTTAGGGGGCAACGTGCGTGTTTGTGTCTAAGTTGGGGTGTGTTGGTGATTGTTGTGGTGTTGGCGTGACATCATGGCTGTTGATCGTTGCTGTGACGATCACGTGACGAGGACAGAGCGGCTCACCCTCGTTCGGTTGTTTTGGATGGAGTAACATTGTTTCAGGAATCTCAAGGCTGCGACCACAGATGACCAGGTGTCAGCTTGCTCGTGTGCGTGCTGGTGTTGATCTGAGCGGCTGTGTGTGCATGCGGTGTCTCTGTGTGCAGGTCAGCAAGTCATGCTAAATACAGACCATATATTTTGAAGATGGAGAGAGCCATCCTTGTAGAATCATAGACCGTTTTATCCACACTCAAACAGATGACTTAGTGCCTTTCCCAGGCAGTGCAGTCAACTCCCAGAAGAGTATGTGTTCTGCTGTTAGAGATCAAGGCTGTGGGACAGTTAGGGACAGCTACTACACATCCAAATAGTGGACATGCAGATCCAGAACATTCCCAGTGAAGCCCAGAATCCATCTTATCCTCTGGTCAACGGCCAAGTTCTAATCAGCTTGTGACCTTTATTTTTTTTTCCTCATTTTTTTTTCTATGCCGATACATGACGCGTTGGCTTGTGTTTTCACAGGGGACTAAAGAAAACCAACTTGGGTGAACTTCGTCAAGGTGCCTTCAGAGGTCTGGATGAGCTCAGAAAAGTGTAAGCGTGTTTTGTGTGCCTATGTTTTTCTGTTGGGGATAATTAGTTCATGCGAGTGTGTGTTTGTGAGTGTGTGTTTTTGGTCTTGTTTAACTACCATTAAAGGGATGAGAAATCCCACAAGGATATTAAACTAAGAAAAACTTTTCCATTACCCTGTAAATCGCTTTCTTTTGGGTTTTAAGGTTAAGGTTATAACATGTGTTAAGTTTTGATTTACATTAAGGGTTAAGGTTAGGGTCAGGGGTTGGGGTTAGGGGTTTTGAATAATAAGGACTTGTCGGTCCACACTAGGATAGTAAAACAAACCTGTGTGTGTATGTAGGATGTGCCCATTGTATTTTGTATTATGTTGTGTTTAGTCTGTTGTCTGGAACATGACGAGTAGGAGAGATCCAAACATGGTGAACATGAATCACAGAGTGAGAGGGAGGAGGACAACAGAAGGAAGGATGAGTGGATATCTGGGTGCTAAGAATAGAATCGCCTGGTCTGTGTCATTATCTCTCATCCTCTGCTTTTTCCTCTCCCACTCTCTCTCTCTCTATATCTCTATCTATCTATCTCTCCCTGTCTATCTATCTCACTCTCTCTCTCTCTCTATCTATCTGTCTTGCTCTCTCTCATCCCCAACGCTCAGTTGGATGGTAGAGAACGTTTTTTTGAAGAAAATAGGGGCTTCCGCATTTGCTGACCTCCCAAAGCTGACAGAAATGTAAGTCTGACTCCTTCTACATCAGGAGGTCGTTCACTCAACATCCACACTTCCATCACTTTAGTCTCTTAGGCTGGGTACTCGCCAAACTTATTTTTATTTTGTAAGACTTTCAAAATGTGAGAGACCACACATGAGGACAAACAATCCTAGATTTTGCTCCTATACTGTGTAGTGTGCCATGATGTGATAAAGGCAAAAATAAAAACCACACACAACCAGTGTCCCGACTGTGATCAACACCTCCCGAAATCTCTCAAGACTTCAGAATAAGCATGGCAGATGATATGCTGAAAGAAATTGCGACGAGCGTTTGGAATGGGTTTTGCAGAAACTTCACAGGACAAAACGACAGCATTTCTCTGTGCTGCGTCATTTGATTGTTATGTTTTTGTCTTTGCTCACCTTGCTCTCTGATTGGCTATCGTTTCGTTTCATGTGATAATCTTTTGTGCGTGTGCCCTTTTCTCATCCAGAATCATCACCAAGTCAAAAGACCTGGCAATCATCTCTAAGAAGGCCTTCAAGGGACTGCCAAAGTTACAATACCTGTGAGTGTCTGGGGTGTTTCAGTGTGTCAGTATAACTGTGAGTGTCTTGAGTGTTTCAGTGTGTCAGTATAACTGTGACTGGAGTGTTTCATTGTGTCAGTATAACTGTGAGTGTCTGGAGTGTTTTAGTGTGTCAGTATAACTGTGAGTGTCTTGAGTGTTTCAGTGTGTCAGTAAAACTGTGAGTGTCTTGAGTGTTTCAGTGTGTCAGCATACCTGTGAGTGTCTGGAGTGTTTTAGTGTGTCAGTATAACTGTGACTGGAGTGTTTTGATGTGTCTGTATACCTGTGAGTGGAGTGTTTCATTTTGTCAGTTTAACTGTGACTCTCCACGGTGTTCCAGTGTGTCAGTATACCTGTGAGTAACTGGAGTGTTTCAGCAAGTCCCAGAAAAAAATCAATTGTGCCTAAAATCTTAAATCTGAGATTTTATAATTCGCTTTATTAGTCAGTTCATTCACTTAGATCGATAATCCTGGAAAAAGTATAGCAGCATCCCAATCAAAATCAACAGTTTAACCTAAAACGCTGATCCATGTCCACACATACTTCTGTGCTACAATAGTAACTGTAGAGCACACATTAGTCCAGAATTCGGCACACAAACCACAATTGAGGTAGACTAAGAAAACGTATTTTTTTATTGTATTACATGAAGCTCCGAAAATTGCATTTGCGCTTAAATGTTTGCAAGGAAACTGGCTCGCACCGAGGGAGCCATGTGTGCAACACATCAAGCCTCTGCACATCTGATTCAAATTAACTATCATTAGGAAGCTCAACAAAAGCCTGATAACACTCCGTTCATCTGAATCAGGTTTGTTGACTGAAACATGCAGGACCTGGTGGGTTCGCATTAAACAACATCTGTTTTTTTCAGAGAAATCTCCAACACTGGACTGACTGTTATCCCAGACTTCAGCCAGATCCTCTCTTCAGCTCCTCGCTTCATTCTGTAAGTCCCAGTTTCCTGGCTCTGTTGACAGCTAACAACTCTCTAATATCGAGGGCTTAACCTTAAAGCAAAAACGAACTAGAAACATATCATCCAGATTCAAGTTCAAGTTCAAGTTGTGCTTTATTGTCATTCCGCTACATGCGGGGGCATACAGTGGAACAAAATGTCGTGCCTCACAGAGCCACGGTGCTACAGAAGTACATGCCTGTACATACAACAGTACAGGCAAACAACAATCAATTTAAAATAAATATAACAATTTTCTTATACATAAACTAAAAAAGATACAAACTATACAAACTGTACGAGTACTTACCGATGGGGAGCTGTACATCTGCAAAGAGTACTGTACATGTGCAAGGAATATGGGCGTGTAAACATACATATATTACAGAGTCTATAGTGCAATATGATGAGTGCAGATGCAGGTACGCCCACACTATTCACACACAAATGGTCCCAGACATTGTGTGATGTGACATGTGTGTTACACAGTGACTTGCAGGACAACATACACATGAAGACGATCCCCAGAAATGCCTTCCGAGGCCTCTGCTCCGACAAGATAGAGGAAGTGTGAGTGACCCTGCGCCTGTTCCACACATTTCACAACTTTAGAAATGCTTTTATCTGAAGCTAGATTCACACTTTAGGGGGAGTGGAGGGGTGTAGGGTGGTGAGGAGGATGGTGGCAGAGCAATGATGTTGCTTCTGTGACTCTCTGTCTGGGCAGGCGTCTGGCCAGAAATGGACTACGGGAGGTGGAGAGTCACGCTTTCAACGGCACTACGGTGGACAAACTGTGAGTTCCAGTCACGGCGTAGTTTGATTCCAGATTTGATTCCTTCTCTGTTACCACTGAATACGCTCTCTTTCTCCATCTCTCTCTCCCTCTCTCGCTCAGTTCTCTCATGGGAAACCCACAGCTCTCTCATATCCATGGCAACGCCTTCACAGGAGCGGTGGGGCCGGTGTCTCTGTAAGCATGACGAGCCTGACCATGTGACTCAGGTCCTCATTCTCCATCAAGCTACCCTCAAACTCATGGAGGACCACTTTAGTCATAGGGTGACACCATTACATAGGAAGACCGTTACAGTCCACCACCAGTTTGATTCCAGCCAGGGTGATTTTCCTGCATGTCTTCTTTTTCCCTCTCCCTGCTTGTCCTGTTCATCTCCAACGGTCCCCATTCAACAAAGCAGGAAAATCCCCAAAGTATATCTTTGAAATGGATGGAGACTGGAAATGGTGAACAATGAGTTAATACCGTGTGTGTGCTCGTACTTGTGTGTGTGTGTGTGTGTGTGATGTGTGTGCATGTTTATGTCAAAGCTTCATCTCCCACACAGCAGTGAGCTCCCTCCCTGAGTCCATCCTGTCGGGCCTCCAGGTTCTGTCAGCTGAGTCTGTGTTCCGTCTGAAGGAGCTGCCCTCCCCGGAACACTTCCCCCAGCTGTGGGAGGCTAGCCTCACCTACCCCTCTCATTGCTGTGCCTTTTACAACGCCCACAGGAACAGGTGACCCCCCCCACACCTCCTGCACACGTTCTCCTCCCATGGCCAAACAACACCGGCTGGTCTGCACACCAGAGTGTGTGTGTGTGTGTGTGTGGCAGGTCCCGTGGGAACCCCCTGTGTCTGAACCTCACAATGAAGGAGGAGCCCCACTTCCACAGAGACCACTGTCACAACGTAACCGCAGTCAGCTGTAGCCCCGCCCCCGACGCCTTCAGCCCCTGTGAGGACATCATGGGCGGGACGGCGCTCCGGGTCCTCATCTGGCTTGTCTCCACGCTCACGCTGCTCGGCAACGCAGCTGTGTTGCTCGTGTTGCTAGGTAGAGTCACATGATGAGGGTCTGTGTGGTTGTCTTGTACGACGAGATATGAAATGGGGTCGCGTCTTACTGGATGATGAACATGTTAGAGAGTGTTTGACTCCATCCGTGCCCTCTGCGCTGATAGGAAGCCGAACGAAGCTGACCGTTCCTCGTTTCCTGATGTGTCACCTGTCATTTGCTGACCTCTGCATGGGAGTGTACCTGATCGTCATAGCAACGGTGGACATCCGTACTCGCGGGGAGTATTACAACCATGCCATCGACTGGCAGACTGGCTTTGGCTGCAGCGCTGCAGGCTTCTTTACGGTGTGTGTTTGCTTATGAAGTCCATTTTCTCTCCTTAGGACATCTCAGTACAAACTGTGTGTTACACCATATGTGTGTGTGTGTGTGTGTGCAGGTGTTTGCCAGTGAGTTATCTGTTTTTACGTTAACCGCCATCACCCTGGAGCGCTGGCACACCATCACATATGCCTTGCGGTTGGACCGCAAGCTCCGCCTCCAACACGCGTGTGCTGTCATGGCGGTGGGGTGGGTGTTCTCCTCAGTTGCTGCTTTGATGCCGGCGCTGGGAATTAGCAGCTACAGCAAGGTGGGGTCGCTACTCCTGAAATCAGCATTCCTGATATCATCACTCCTGACACCATCACTCCTGAAATCATCACTACTGACACCATCACTCCTGAAATCATCACTACTGACACCATCACTCCTGACATCATCACTCCTGACACCATCACTCCTGAAATCATCACTACTGACACCATCACTCCTGACATCATCACTCCTGACACCATCACTCCTGACATCATCACTACTGACACCATCACTCCTGACATCATCACTCCTGACACCATCACTCCTGACATCATCACTCCTGACACCATCACTCCTGACATCATCACTGGGTTCCAGGTGAGTATTAGCCCTGTATGTCTGTGTGTTCCAGGTGAGCATCTGCCTTCCCATGGATGTAGAGACAGCCCAGTCCCAGGTGTACGTGGTGTTCCTCCTGCTGCTGAATGTGCTGGCCTTCCTGTGCGTGTGTTCCTGCTACCTGGGGATCTATCTGACGGTGCGAAACCCGTCCTCTACCCCGGCCCGCAGCGACGCACGCGTGGCCCAGCGCATGGCCGTTCTGGTCTTCACAGACTTCCTCTGCATGGCACCCATCTCCTTCTTCGCCATCTCGGCCGCCCTCAAGCTGCCTCTGATCACCGTCTCCCACTCCAAGCTCCTGCTCGTTCTCTTTTACCCAATCAACTCCTGTGCCAACCCCTTCCTGTACGCCTTCTGCACGCATAATTTCCGCCAGGACTTCTTTATGCTGGCAGCACGCTTCGGTCTGTGTACGACTCGAGCGCAGATCTACCGGACGGAAAGTTCTTCCATCCAGCAACCTGCATGGATTTCCTCGTCGAGAACCAGCCAAGGAACACTCTATTCGCTGGTCACTATTAGCCATGGTCACTAGTTGGTCCCTCGACATGGATGAAAAAAACTTTGAGGTCGCTGAACGACACTAGAAAGAACCTGAGCTTTGATGGCCCTGATGCTTTTTCACAAAAAATTATTATTATTTTTTCTCATTTTAATCCATTTTATGATGCAGATATTAACACGCAAAGACAACAGCGTAATACAAAGAATACATATACTCATACTCTAAACAAAGCAAAGTCCTTTTCTCTTATATTCAATTTTTCTGTAAATTAAATACTAATTCAACGCCAATGCACGCAAGCAAAAATCCAGGCTGACACATTTATTCTCTGCAGTGTCGTAGTTTAGAGTGCATTATCAGTAGCTTTCTGCCCTTCAGTACGCCCAGTTTGTTCAAGGACAGAGCAACTCCACCTCACCGCCTGTGTGTGTGTGTTTTGAGTTTGGGAGGAGAGGTTACACAGCTGTGCTATGCCCTCTCAAGGGGAGGATGGCTATGGCTGGCACATGGGCCTCACACACACACACACAGTCACACACTGAGATCTCAAGGCTCCAGGTGCAAGACAGGAACTGTATCCTACCTTTGTAACTCCCTCTTTCTGAAGAGCCATGAATCCCTGGCTCTTCTCTCTACCTCTCGATCCCAACAAGAATCAGGACACTGGTCCATATGCCTGGACGCCCCACGTGGGAGGGCTAAGGATATATGGTAGAGGCAAGAGTGGGATTGGTCTTTTTCCACTTGTCAATGTAAACGATAACCTCCTTCCACATGGCACCATTTGAAAAACACACACTAGAGGCCGTCACTGTGCAAATCTGTCTACTTCAAGAATTGCAATCAATAGCATTAGTATTCGTGTTAACAGCATCTGTGTCTCAGCCACACAGCCTTAAACATGAGGGAAGGTTTAAATAGATTATGGATAAGACACAATAGAAGTTGATCTGGTTGGAATAAAAATATGTTTCATCAATCTGAGCCAAGACAGGCAATTTATATTTAGAGTTCGGGTCTTCGGCTCATTTTTAAATATTCTCTAAACTGTAAGTGTAGCTGTCTGCCCTATTTTATGAGACATCAAAACTCTATTGTGTATCTTGAAAATGTTCAAACGTTTAATTCATGCTTCAAAACTGAGTTATTGTTTCAGTAAATTGACAGTGCCACCAAAATGATCCTTGTGAGTAATTATTTGTCATTGGGTGGGTAGTCAAAATGTTTGAATGTTTTTTCACCAGAAATGTTTTTCATATTCAAATTCAACACAACACACAAACACACATAGGTAAAAGATTATTTGTTGCAATGTAACATATAAACAGAGAACACATTTTTATGTAGTGTCTCGGGCCACATAGTACTGCTTTGGCCCAGTTCTCTAATGTTTAGTCTTGAATGTCTTGAATCAGTTCACCCGATGTTTAGAAGTTGTGAATAGAAGGACAAGTTCACTTAGAAATTAGTTTTATCAGCAAACTATGTGCATGTGGTTATTGTGTATAATGCAGAAAACTGTGCTTATCTTTTGCACACTTCCAAATCATGTAATAAATTCTAATCTAGTGAAAACAACGAACTCATTGTTTTTAGAGATTTTAATTAATGGTTTTGAGAAGCAAAATCTCATTTAACAATTGCTCAAATCCATTAAAGAAATGTAAAAAATAGACCAATAGACTTCTCACACCACTACAATTTTGACAAAAACCAAATTGTAGGATTTGTGTTATGGTGGAGACTGTAATGTAAAGCAGACTAATGCATCCATAATGACATAATAGCAGCTTCTTTACTCTAGTTCACATAGGTCAAATATTCTCCTTTAGCCACCCTCTTAAACTCCATTTTCCTCTACCATCCAGAGATATCAGTGACTCCTACTGATGTAGTAGCCTGGTCCTACCAGACTCTTTCATTTTAATTTAATTTGTACAGAGAATCTGGGACCTCCCCATTCACAAACGTTAACTTCCTCGAAGGCGGGTCCTCTGTTGAAGTTGAGAAATATTGGGTCTGCCCAGAAGCAGTCTGGATCTGCTTTAACCAATCACTATAGCGTTCGACATAGCCAACTTCTTTACTACTATACGCACTACATCAACCTTATCATTCTCAGCCACTCCCTCTGTTTGCTAACTGGGCCTGCAGATATCTGAATTTAGAAAACCTAGCTGGAAATAGCAGCTCCAGACCTAGTACAGATGCTATATGAAAATTTAGCAGAAGTACGTAGGACGGCACAGCCAGGATACTGATGTAGCGCGTTTACACTTGATGCAAGGCATCTGTGTTTGTGAGTGTGTCTGCCTGTAAATCTGTGGTTTCAATGTGGGTTGTTAGTGCAAGAAATGTTTAAAGATTGTTTCGAGAACCGGACACCGTGCCCAGTTGTAATTTTGCAACACTGTGTAGAGTTGTACTGCTTTACTTTGTCCTGAGTGATTCGTGAAAATGAAATAATCCCATCAAGAGTATCACTTTCTGTGATGTCATTACGAGAGACAAGCAGACTTTGCAAAAGATTGTGAACGCAAATACTTTCAGGTGAGCAGGAATTTCTGTATGAATAAAATGATTGCGAACTAAGAAAGACCATATTTAAAGTGGGTACTTTATTTTAGTATATTAGGAAAGTTACCATCTACAACTGTTGCTGTGTCAACTACATAAACAGCTCACCACAGTTGAACCCAAGATATAGGGAGTTGATTTCCATTGCTTTAGGCTTCACCAATCAAGGACTTACTTGCTCAACAGCCTTTCAATTGGAAATTCACACAATTGGCTACTGTTGATGAGAAGCCAATAACTATAATACAACTGCTAACATTACATCGAGATTCTTTTCTTGCCGGCTAGTTAACAGAAACATAATTTGAGTGAATATTTTATTTGAGTATAAATCAGCAATTGTTGTGAAATGAATGAATGTGTTTACTGATTCAAAAACTCTTCCATTACATATGTTCACATGCTCCAATTAAACTAACTAAAAAATCAACTGATGAACATTATAATCACCAGCTGCATCATGGGTCAATGGCACTACACAATCTATAATTCCAGGAATCTCTTTGAGTGTTTGTGTTCCACCTAATCACTTAAGTGACATCTTAATTCAGCAAGAGCACTAGGAAATGTAGGTACCAAAGCCGTTAAAAACATGTCATCATCAGCAATATCTATCTATAATTTCCTAAATCTGTGTTTGTCACCAACATCTCACTAACTGCATCACGAACACTGTGCCTGATCTATAATTCTAGGGATCTGTGTGTGCATGTCACCTGCGTCATCATGTGCACTGTGCACTATCATAGTTCTAGGAATCTGTGTGTGTGGCATCTTAATCACTGACTGCATCACGGGCACTGTGCAGAAGGGAATTTTAAGAACTGAATACAACCATTTGTTCTAGTTAAGTGCACACTAGTATCTTATTAGCTAACTGAACACAAACAGCTCGTTGATCATCTTTAAATGATAATAGAAAAATTATACTTGGCAAATTGACAATCATAACTTACAGAAACTCTAATCAAAATCTCTAAATTGTTGGACTCTCCAGTTTTGGATGGCTGTTATGTTCATGCAATTGAAAAATTATCATCAACATCTTCCTGAATTTCATAAATCTGCTGATCAGATGATTACACTGTATTATAATAACATAAACCACCTAGCATTGATGTAAAATAAATTGGAATTAAATTGTAGATTAGTGTTTTTTTCAAGTGCTGACATGCATTGGTCAAAAATTGTATCCCATTAAAAACTCGTTCAAACCATCAACACACTTTCTACATGTCTCAAAGGAAGCTTGTGAGATTGTAACACTGGCAAAAACTCTTACTCAGAAGCAAACATTGTCACTATTTGTTACTCAAATATTTGTTACAAAAATGATTAACTTTTATATTTGAAGATAGGTGTAAGTCATTTTTTAAATAAGTCTGCATTCTACTGAAGAATACGGAATAACTTAATTTACTGTGTTAAAGTATATGTGACAAAAATGAATCAGGAATGCAGCAATTCACTTCAAATCCTTTATTTTTTTCCAAATCTGTACATATAGAAATTCAGCAAAAGAAAAGTGGGAACAAAACTAAATCTGAAATTACAGGCAGTGCAATACATAATTCCAACCTGAAACATCAGCGTTGATAATATAGTCTCTCATTCTGTACAGCCCTGTGAGAGTTCTGTTCACCCTCTCTCCTGCATTTGTCCACAAATTCTTGTCAACATCTTGTGTCTTCTCTGGCGATGCATCTTGGGAAGTCCCGGTGGGACTGTCTTATCCAATCCTGTTAGTCTTCAGGAGAAACCATGCCCTCACTCTGTGTTCATGGCGTCCAGTGGGGCCATCTGGTCATGTTGTCATATATCTTCCACCTCCACACAGAAAAACTCAATGGGGTTGAGGAAAGGGGAGTACGGAGTCAAGAAGAGCACTGACATCCTGGGATGTGCAGCAAACTAGGATGTGACTGCAGCAGATGACACATCATCCCACACAACCATGAAGGCGGGGGAAGTGTCTTGCTCCTCTCTCCTCTCCTCCTCCAAGAAGTCTATGCAGGTCCTCCAGAAAAGAAATGAGCCCATTTGTACTGGGAGGGCCCAATAAGTGGTGATTTGTGGAAACAGCAACCCATCACTGGACCGTTCCCGCCTCTCTGGCCTACGACATCCACTGTTGTTCTCCGTCCAATCACATTCCTTCCCTCGCGGTATATTTTTTGAAAGGTTGAATCCAGCTGAAACAATTAAGAAGAATAGGTGTTCAATTTGAGCAAGAGAAATTGCGGCCCTTCAGAGACCACAGAGAGAACGCTCAGAGAACGCTCCAAGAACGCTCAGAGAACGCGCACGTGCGTTCTTCTTCCTGCCCCTTTTCTCTCCCTTCCAACCAGTCTTTCTTGATCCATGTTCGCGAACCACATCATTCTGAAGCTGCCCTTTGTGTATGTAAGGTGTGGAGACACGTGTAGCCTTTTGAGATGAAATTCAATATTGTTATGTTACTATTAGTTTCCAAAACTCTTAACACATTTTAAACAGAAACATTGCTTACGTTGTACATTTCTGCGGTAATCAGGTTTGAATGTATGAAAAATCTTTATATTTACTTTGATAATTTAACAATAGTGACAATTTCAGCAATTTCAGCTGTTATTTGTTTCACAACCAAACAGAAAAAGGGGACATCTTTGGAATGATTTGCAGTTTAGAAACATGGATGACGGAAGACAGGCTAGTGGGGAAAGCAGAAGGGCAGGCAGAGGGAGAATGTGTGGAGGACAAGGGGAGAGGAAGACCAAGGGCGGTGGTCTTTGGTGAGATAAGGGCCACAATTATGGCCAAATACAGGAGAGAGAGAGAACCAGAACCCTCAGTACTGTACAGAGTGATTAGACTGGTACTTACTGTTGCACATCACATTATCACTGACAATTGTATTTGTTTTTAAATTTTGTATTTATAGTGTACATTAATATATACCATGTAAATGATGTACTAGAGAGAGAGAGAGAGAGAGAGAGAGAGAGAGAGAGAGAGAGAGTCAAAATAGGGAAAGCAAAAAGTATGTTGAAGCAAAGGGCTTCATTTCTGATTCATTCTCGCATAAAATGTTGTTGTCTGACTGAAACATTTTTTGTTCTATGATAAAATACTGATTCATGTGAAAAATCATTTCAACTTCAAAACCATTTCAACTTCAAAGACTAGAGCCCATAATTTTTGCTCTCTGTTGGTGATTTGTTTTGGTCTGTGTGTTATGAGTGACACTGAATGCTTCTGAGTGAGAAATGTTGAATTGAAAATTGTGTTTTGCTTCTTTTAAGACATGCATACAATGTGTTGGTGGTTTGAGTGAGTTTAGGAGAAGAGATCAACTTTTTGGTCCACCTGCGTATTGCTAATAACGACTGTGTGAGGAGTTTAGAAAATGTGGCTGGGAAGGTAACTTTAAACTAACGAATCTATTCAAATCAATCCAAAAAACGGCGAACAGTGAAATGCTTTTGTCAAACAAGGACACCTGGTGGATTAGGTGGGTCACGACTAGGCAACATATGGACCTACATGGTGAGTTGAATTTCCACAGATTAGAAACAGATTAGAAACAAGGGTTTTGCCATCCACGTATGTAGCCATGCAGGTTTTAAATTAAATCAGTGTTCATTCAGGGTACGGCTCGAGGGACCCTCTTCAGAATGGTCTCTTTAATTGGTGAGTGCTCCAATTGTCTGACATGACATAAATCATGATGACAGGATTAGTGAATTGCTTTGCAAATCCAATTAGTTGATTCGGTGATTAACTGAGAGATATTCAGTCCATTTCACTTCGTGAAGTTTAAAACTACAGGTTGGGGTGGAAAGGGTCACGAAGTTGGAAGTTGCGTAACTTGTCTATTGACTATATGTTGCGTGACTTGTCTATTGCGTTGTGAGGGAGTCTACGACGATTCATTAGTTGTCAGGGTTTTTTTTATTACATCATCGTTACAGTCTGAGTAGCCTGGTACGTGTGCTACTTTAGCCTGACCTCAGTGGGAATCGAACCCCTCTAGTAAAACTGGCTTCAGACCGACCCGTTTGTGGGGTATTTGGTTGTAGCCGTGGGGAAAGATTGAGAGCCTCCTAGTGGGGATTGGTGCACAACACTACTTGCTAGATTTTTTTTTTCTCGATAGTGTCCCCGTGCGGGTTAATGGCTCCTCCTGCTACTGAGAGAGACGGAGCTGGCAGCGAGTAGCAATACGGGGGAGCAGTCGGAAAAACACAACTACGGCCCTAATTTAGCTGTTTTCGATTGTTGTTCGTTGGATGTTATTTGAAAAATAGGCAGACGGGGTTGTAGTTGGGGCATAGCGTCAAACTAGAAGTGGGGAGGTCGAGGAAAGCGTTCTATTTTTTAACAACCAACTCCCCAAATGAACTCCGTCAGAGCCACCAACAGGAGACCCAGGCGAGTGTCGAGGCCGCGCCCGGTGCAACCCGAACGGAACAACGGGGAGCGAGGTGAGTCAGGCCGCGGTCGGCACACCGTTTACAGTGTAAACGTGTACGGTAGTCCTATAACAATCGCTCCGTGTATTCAAACCGTGCTATTAATGTACATTGACTGACAGAGGGTGTTCACCAGGAAAAGCCGAGGCTTCTTGCTCTATTGCTTAGGCCAGGCCGCGCTTTGTTTGGCTCCAGTGATTGTGGCTAACGCCAGCTTCTGGGAGGTTGGGGGAGTGCAGTAGTGGCATTTGCTTACTGCGCACACCACTCACTAGCCCATATTCCAACATTGTAGCCGTTAATCAAAGATGTGAGCCCAAGACTTCGGACTACCCCGTGCCATTATGGCATTGTATTCTCAGCTGTCACTACTCCGTCTGACGGCATAAATCTGCGTTGTCTGCCGACTGCCATTTTTGGGGTCAGCTAGCTAGGTTGCTACGGTTAGTTCGTTTATTCTGAGGCTAACCAGCTCATACGCTAGACAGCATTGCAGCATTGCTTATGCATTTTTGTAGCTGGAATGTGAAGTCCCTGTTTTAGTAATGAGACCCCTGCTTTTGTTAGCTAACCAGAACTAGAGCCCACTCCTCTCCCCCGGCAGGTCTAACCATCTGGCTGGCTACGTTAATGCTGTTTGTTTACACCGCGGATTTGCAAACTACGCAGTTGAGTAAAAGGCTAGTCTGAATACGAAACATTAGGTGTCCATAACCCGTCAAGATGAATCACCCCAGTCAATTCATGTATTGCAGGGGCGAGTGAATGGGTTTGGGTGTCCAGTGCTCACTGTCTGGTCCAGACCGGCCCTTAACTTAAGAGAGGATATGTCGTTTGGTTAAGTGAACGGTTGGGCCCTCGTCTGGCTGCGGTGATGCATCTGTCATGATCAATCACCAACCATTGTCTCACATATGCAAGGCTCCACTGGCTTTTCTGTAATATTGTCATCAACTCAAAAATTCAAACACGATGCTCTCACACCTTTCTCTCTTTTCAGCTTTAGGTCCAAAATGGGGGGGAGGGGGGGGGGGACAAGGGTTTTTGAACTGATACTGTGGACAGTCCACACACTCACCCCAACACAAGTCGAATCCACGTGTTTTAAAAGCCGTGCACAGTCGCACAAGGATTGATGTGAATACGATGTTGCAGCAAAATCTGGCCTGGCATACAATTTCGCCAGTTCCCAATCTATCTGTTCTGATGGGTCAGAAATGTGTGTGTATGTGAGAGAGAGCTGAATGGGGGTGCTCTAACGTGTGTTCTCGCCCATTCAGATGGGGAGGCTCCACCAGCAGAGATGGCTGTGGAGGAGTCTGGACCAGGAGCTCAGAACAGCCCCTACCAGCTCCGCCGCAAGTCGCTACTGCCAAAGAGAACCGCCTCCGCCGCCACTGCCTCTGCCTGCCCCAGCAAAAGCCCCATGGAGGTCATCCTTTACACACGTCACTAAGTGTGCGAGAGAGTCAGAGAGAGAGAGAGAGAGAGAGAGAGAGAGAGAGAGAGAGAGAGTGTGTGTGTGTGTGTGTGTGTGTGTGTGTGTTCACGTGAACCTAACTTCTGATGTCCTCCAGCAGGGAGCCTCCACCTCGACCACAGAGCCCTTCGGCCACCGAGCCAAGCGAGCACGGGTGTCCGGCAAAAGCCACGACCCACCAGGTGGGTGTTCCGGAACATTCCAACAAGAACATGAAGCGCATCGCTTGTAGGAGTGTTTTTGAAACGAGACGATTTTGTAAAACAGCAGCATGTCACAAACATCCATCTATAAGCAAATTGGCTATCTTATTGTTGTGGCTCTGGCTGTGATGTGGATATTTGCCTATCCCACACGTTCCTGTGTAGACTAGCATTGACGCATGTGTCTGTCTGAATAGCAGCACCAGCAGAGCAGTATCTGCAGCAGAAGCTTCCAGATGAGGTGGTGTTGAAGATCTTCTCCTATCTTCTGGAGCAGGACCTCTGTCAGGCAGCCTGCGTCTGCAAACGCTTCAGCCAGCTAGCCAACGACCCCATACTCTGGTCAGTCTAGCTCTTGCCCACTGGAATTCCCAGGGAATTTTCAATGTCATCTTGAATCATTTCCTACATCTCAGCCAGAACTG
Source organism: Plecoglossus altivelis (assembly GCA_036571765.1). NCBI lineage: Eukaryota > Metazoa > Chordata > Actinopteri > Osmeriformes > Plecoglossidae > Plecoglossus > Plecoglossus altivelis. Next base: position 2,234,274 of record BROE01000007.1, read on the forward strand.
CGTCTTGAAAGGTTCATGGGGAATGTGTGTGTGTGTGTGTGTGTGTGTGTGTGTGCGCGTGTGTGTGTGTGTGTGTGCGTGCGTGCGTGCGTGCGTGCGCGCGCGCGCCTGGCAGGAAGCGTTTGTACATGGAGGTGTTTGAGTACTCGCGTCCCATGATGCACCCTGAGCCTGGAAAGTTCTACCAGGTCAGCCCGGAGGAGCATGAACACCCCAACCCCTGGAAGGAGAGTTTCCAACAACTGGTCAGTTTGTGTGTGTGTGTGTGCGTGTGTGTGCGTGCGTGCGTGCGTGTGTGTGTAAGATGTCATATGGACTGATGGTGTAACAGTGTTAGTGTGAGTGTGTATTGATTTAGGTGTATATGGACTTGATTATCTCAGTGTAGTAAGTGTTCATAATGTGTGTGTGTGTGTGTGTTATTCTGCAGTATAAAGGAGCCCATGTAAAGCCAGGCTTTGCAGAGCATTTCTACAGTAACCCTGCCAGATATAAAGGCAGAGAGAACATGCTGGTAAGACTTTCATTGCATTGTTTTCTGCAATCACTTTTGCATGACCATGAGAAGAATTTTAAGCAAAAGCTGTGTGTATGTGTCTGTGTGTGCACGTGCAGTACTATGACACCATTGAGGACGCACTGGGCGGCGTGCAGGAGGCTCACTTTGACGGCCTGATCTTCGTCCACTCTGGCGTCTACACAGACGAGTGGATCTACATTGAGTCACCCATCACCATGATTGGAGCAGGTACAGGGGGGCTGTTGCACCATGAGGGGCTGTCTGTGTGTGTTTGTGTGTCTGTGTATGTGTGTGTATGTGTGTGTGTGTTTGTAATCAGACTTGTCTTCCTCGCAGCTCCAGGGAAGGTAGCTGATAAGGTCGTCATCGAGAACACTCGAGACTCTACATTCGTTTTCATGGAAGGATCAGAGGACGCCTATGTTGGATACATGACCATCCGGGTAAACACACACACACAGTCCCTCTTAATCAGTCTGCGTGTTGAGTTTTTTTCCTCTGTCATACTGGGAATTTTTCCTTGTCTTCCTCGAGGGATGAGGTTGGATGAGGTGTAGTTCTCTTCATGCCCAGCTTGCATGAAGGCCTATATAGATAGTCATGTGACGTGTGGAACGTCTCCCTCCTCAGTTCAACCCTGATGACAAGTCTGCTCAGCACCACAACGCCCACCACTGCCTGGAGATCACCGTCAACTGCAGCCCCAACATCGACCACTGCATCATCCGCTCAACCTGCACAGGTAAACTCCTCCTCCTCCTCCTCCTACCATTAGACGCTCCGCCTGCGCAGGCACACACACGTAGAGTTGCTGCCCGTGCTGTTGAGGACTGTGGTCAGTGGTTTCTCTCTCTGCCTGCAGTGGGGTCCGCTGTGTGTGTGAGCGGCCAGGGGGCGTGTCCCACCATCAAACACTGCAACATCAGCGACTGTGAGAACGTGGGCTTGTATATCACGGATCACGCGCAGGTAACCACACACTTCCTGGATCCTACGTAGGCTAACAGACACTCGCACATCCAGAATGCTACACAGACAGACAGACAGACAGACAGACATTGGTGGTGGTCTTACGGCGTGTCTGCTTTAGGGTATCTATGAAGATAACGAGATCAGTAACAATGCGCTCGCTGGCATATGGGTGAAAAACCATGGCAACCCCATCATTCGACGCAATCACATCCACCACGGACGAGACGTCGGGGTGTTCACCTTTGATCATGGAATGGTAACCCCCCCCCCTCCTCCTCCAACACGACCTGGAACTTCTCACCTGTCTTCACCTGGGCTTGATCAGCTCCAAGACTGGGTGCTAATTCTGCACCACTGCTCTCTCCTCCTTTCTTGCCTCTCCTCCTCCTCTCCCTGCTCCTCTTGGTTCTCCTCCTGCTCCTCCTCCCCAGGGCTACTTTGAGAGCTGTAACATCCACAGGAATCGCATCGCAGGCTTCGAGGTGAAGGCGTACGCCAACCCCACAGTGGTGCGCTGCGAGATCCACCACGGCCAGACCGGGGGCATCTATGTCCATGAGAAGGGGCGGGGCCAGTTCATAGAGAACAAGATCTACGCCAACAACTTTGCGGGCGTGTGGATCACTTCTAACAGCGACCCCACGATACGGTACACGACACACACACACACACACACACACACATGCTCCCAGGAGCAGCCATTCTGTCCATCTTTGCCTTCTCTTGCCTCCCATGACTACCATTTCTGTGTTTACCATCAGGGGCAACGCCATCTTTAACGGTAACCAAGGAGGCGTGTACATCTTCGGAGATGGGCGGGGCTTAATCGAGAGCAACGATATCTACGGCAACGCGCTGGCGGGAATCCAGATTCGAACCAACAGCTGTCCCATCGTTCGACACAACAAGATCCACGATGGCCAGCATGGAGGCATCTACGTGGTAAGCACACACACACACACACACTCTCAAAACAAGTCAGGAGGAGTGGACTGTTGTACAGAAGTGTGTGTGTGTATATGTGTGTGTCTCAGCATGAGAAGGGCCAGGGTGTGATTGAGGAGAACGAGGTGTACAGTAACACGCTGGCAGGCGTGTGGGTCACCACCGGCAGCACCCCAGTCCTGCGTCGGAACCGCATCCACAGTGGCAAACAGGTAACAGACACACACACGCTCACTTCAGATTGTCACATCTGGGTAGGTCGCACACACACATGCAGTGGCTTGGTATTCCACAAGGAAAAACGTTTTCAATTCAATTCAATTTATTTTTGTAACGCCCAAAATCACAACAACAGTTGCCTCGAAGGGCGACAAGGATTCCATCATTGGTCAATAAACAGAAAACCACATTATAAAAAAGTACATATGATTTTAGCAACTGGATGACTGTCCCGGAACATCCCCTGTCCTTAGACCCTCCTTCTCGGCAAGGAAAAACTACAAAAAAAACCCTGTGGGAAAAAGTAGAAACCTCAGGGAGAACCACAGTGAAGGAGAGATCCTGCTCCCACGGACGGACAGGCTGTAGATGTTCTAGGACTGGTGTGCATCCATATTGCGATGGACTGTAAAGAAAGAACCCCTCAGGCGAAAGGGAGGGTTCATCTAGATCATCAGGTGCGAGAAGAGTTCGGCTATTCAGCGAAGTGGGTCTGAGGAAAGCAGTTCGTCTGTTGTCCGAAGTACTTCCGAGAAAAAAAAAAAAATAAAAAAAAAAAACAGAAGGGGGTTGAGGAGCACCCGGTCACAAGATCAAGTCGCTAGGCGGGGCGAGGCATGTAAGGTGGAGTCATCGCCATGGCAGCATCCAGGACAGAGCCCTCCTCGGAGGGATCGAAACTTGTGTACAGCGACGAACAGACAATAGCGAACTACGATATCAACTAATGCCCTGCCCATAAGCCATTTCGAAGAGATATGCTTTAAGCCTGGTCTTAAATATAGAGACTGTTTCGGCCTCTTTAACATGAACAGGGAGCTGATTCCATAACCCAGGAGCTTGGTAGCTAAATGCTCTACCCCCTACTGTGCTTTTGGAGACTCGAGGAACCATCAATAGTCCAGCGCTTTCGGAGCGAAGTGCTCTTGCTGGGTGATATGGTACTACAATATCTTTGAGGTAGTGAGGGGTCATGCCATTTATGGACTTATATGTGAGGGGTAGGACTTTAAATTTGATTCTAAATTCAACAGGGAGCGAGTGAAGAGACTCTAACACCGGTGGGATGTGGTCTCTTCTTTTGGTTCCTGTTAGGAGTCGTGCTGCTGCGTTCTGAACCAACTGAAAGCTCTTTATCGGGCTTTTAGTACACGCTGCGAGCAGGGCGTTACAGTAGTCAAGTCTAGATGTAACGAATGCATGAATGAGTTTTTCAGCATCACTTCTAGGCAAGATCTTTCTAATTCTAGCTATATTACGCAGATGAAAGTAGGCAGTTTTGCATGCCTGGTTCATATGTGCTGTAAAGGATAATTCTTGGTCCAGTAGGACGCCAAGGTTTCTTACAGCCGAACTGGAGGCTACACTGATAGTGTTCAGTGACACCATCTGGTCGGTTAAAGAGTCTCGCAGACGTTTCTGGTGTAGTACAATGACCTCGGTTTAAGTAGGTAGTTAAGTGTCAGGTTTTTATATCCTTCACACAAACACTAAGTATGTGTAACCGATCAGCCTGATCAGGTCTCATTGATAAGTAAAGCTGTGTGTCATCCGCATATCAGTGGAAGTTAATGCCATGCGTTCTGATAATGTTACCTAAAGGCAGCATATAGAGCGTAAACAGAATAGGACCGAGTACAGAACCCTGCGGGACAACGTAGGTTACTTCAGAGCAAGGGGAACAGCCTCGGTTTACATTCACAAACTGGTACCTATCCGATAAATAGGATTTAAACCAGCTGAGGACTGTCCATCTGACACCTACGTCACATTCCAATCTATGAAGCAAGATTGTGTGGTCGATGGTGTCAAACGCAGCGCTGGGGTCCAGCAGAACCAGGATAGAGACCATTCCATTGTCAGCAGCTAATAATAAGCGGGTTGTGACTGTGAATAATGGAGTTTCTGTGCTGTGATGGGCCCTGAACCCTGACTGAAAAACCTCAAACAAATTGTTGCCCTCAAGGTGGTGAGATAGCTGCTTAACTACAACTCTTTCGAGGACTTTGGACAAAAAAGGAAGATTCGAAATAGGTCTATAATTGCCCAGTAGGTCCGGGTCAAGATTCGTTTTTTTTCAGCAGTGGCTTAATAACCGCATACTTGAAGGACTGTGGGACATAACCAATTTCGAGCGAAGTATTTATGATCGTAAGAATAGAGCCTATGATTAAGGGGAGGATTTCTTTGAGGAGTCTTGTTGGGATCGGGTCTAAAATACAAGTGGATGATTTCGAGGACATGATGACCGAAGTGATCTCCGCCTGATCAACAGCAGTGAAACTGTCCAGAGTAACCGATGGGCCAACATGGGGAAGCAGCTTCACAGATCGTGCGTGCTCAATACTAATAGTGGGAGTAATTTCACTTAATTGATCTCTGATTGTACTGATTTTCTTGTTAAAAAATAGAAGAAAATCATCAGAGCTGAGAGCAGCTGGAATTGAGGGTTCCACTGCACTGTGATTGTTTGTCAGTCTGGCTACAGTACTGAACAAAAACCTTGTGTTATTTTTGTTTACTTCAATTAAATTCGAATAATATCTGGTTTGGGCTTTACGCAGAGCTTGCCTATAGGACAGAAGACAGGCTTTCCATGCACTTAAGGAGTCTTCCGTGTGGAAGTGGCGGAAATGTCTCTCCAATTGTCTAACAATTTGCTTATGTGAGCGCAGCTCTTCATTGTACCATGGAGAGGCGCGTTTTGGCCTAATGATCTTCTCTCTAAAGGGTGCTGCAACATCAAGAGCAGACTTTAGAGAATACATCATCGTGTCAACATACTGATCACTTACACTGGAACTGGGGCTGCTCTCAGCGGGATCGCACGACATGTTACTGAATATTGGCTCTACTATTTCTTTGAACTTAGAAATAGATTTTTCTGATATAGTCCTTTTCAATATAGTTTTCATCTGAGTGGCTGGATGATCTCTATGAGTGAACTGAAACGTAATCAGGCAATGGTCAGACAATACTGGATTATGAGGGAAGACAGTCAAATCACCCACCTCCATTCCATAAGATAAAACAAGATCTAGAGTGTGCTTGTGACTATGGGTTGGTTCCTTTACACTCTGAGTGAAACCAATGCTATCCAATAAAGCAATGAAGGCATTACTGAGACAATTGCTAGCCTCTACGTGAATGTCACCGACCAGTATGATTCTTTCCCAGTCCAACACCAAACTTGACAACAATCCAGAAAACTCAGCCAAAAACTCTGAATAAGGACCTGGAGGCCGATAGATCACCACAAACAAAGCTGCATTCTGATCTCTCCAATCTGGGCAGGTGAATGAAAGGGCAAGGCTTTCAAATGAGCAAAACACACCGTCAGTTTTAGGACTCAAGTGTAAACTTGTGTGTGAGATTGCTGCCACACCGCCACCTCGGCCATTACTTCTGGCTATCTGAAAGTTAACATGACTGGGAGGGGTGGACTCGTTCAGTCTTACATAGTCACCTTGTTGAAGCCAGGTTTCAGTTAAGGCTAGGAGATCTATGTTATTATCACTAATCAACTCATTAACTAAAAGCGATTTGGAGGAAATAGACCGAATGTTTAGCAGTCCACATTTTACATGTTTATGCTTACTTGTAACATGTGTCGGTACAATCTTGGTCAGATTATTCATTCTGACACCTGCTAAAGGTTTTTTAACCTTTCTGGTAGCGTTTACACGACGGACACAAACAGTCTCGATCTGCCTTGAGTCTGACCACTTAATTTCAGACTGAGCGTGCGAGAATTCAGCGCCATTAACAGAAGAGCGTCTAACACAACTGCTCTGCGCCCGAGGCTCACCTCTGAACAGTCACTTTAAGCGACTGAGGCTATCGTTCAAATTCCGGACTAACAAGGATGTACCTTCCGAAGTCGGATGGATGCCATCCCTTCGTATGAGCCCAGGTTTTCCCCAAAACGCACTCCAATTGTCAACAAAGACTACATTGTTTTGGAGGCACCAACTGGACAACCAAGAGTTGAATGCTGAAAAGCGGCTGTACATTTCAGAACTGGTCCGATTGGGCAAGGGGCCAGAGAACAACACAGTCTCTGACATCGACCTGGCCAATTCACACACCGCACCTACTTGCAATTTGAGCACTTCTGATTGTCTCCGCCGGGCGTCAATACCACCCGCGTGGATCACGATTCGTCGGAACCTCTGTCTACTTTGCTTTAAGAGCCTACGGTTTCCTTCGATGTCACCCATTCTGGCCCCCGGATAACACCTAGCTGATGCTGCTGGTAGTTCCACATCTCTAACTATAGAACTTCCAATTACTAGAGTGTCACGAGTCAATTCAGCGGGCGTCTGGTCGCTGAGGGGAGAAAACCTATTGAATACGTGGAGCTCGTGGTGCACAGCAGGCTGGCGTTTAGCGCGTGCACCCCTCCGAACTGTCACAAATCGTTCCTTGTCTTGATCATGGTCTAGTCCCGGCTGCGTGGGCAGTGCTGGGGGGGTGAGGGGGGTAGTCTTAGCCTGGAGCTTGCTAATACTGCTAACGCCAGGGCAACCCAAGAGGCGGTCCTCAAGTGAGCGGATCCGCGCCTCTAAATCCGTAACCCTAGACTCCAAAGCCAACACAACACTACACTTCACGCATCTATCGCTGACATCAGAGAAAGACCCAGGGTTCTGACTCGTCATATTGCAGCTTGAGCAGACAAAAGCTGGGGGAAACTCGGCCATGACGCTAGATAGCTGCTAGGCTAGGCTAGCTCAGGCTGGAGCCAGCGGGCGATCCAATCCACAAAATACTGAACAAAACTGAACAAAACAGAGTTGTGATAAACTCCGAACTAGCCGGACTGGGAAGCAATCAAACTGTCGGTGATGTGTAATGGTGTGAAATAGTTTGTGTAAAGACCGTGAGTTAGCACTAGAATGTCGAGCAAGTAACTCGCTGAAAACAGAACGAACTCACCGGATGTGACGACGATCCTCAGCTGCCTTGTCTGTTTGTCATACAAACCAATGCATCACCAATGCATCCTGTCACCAGACCCTCTCTGTTGTACTGTCATGCTTATGAAAAGTTTTCCCCGTCAATCTCTCCTCCCCCCTCGCTTTTTCTCTTTCTTGCTCTGTCTCACCTCCCCCCCTCACGCTCTCTCTCTCTCTCTCCCTCTCTCTCTCCCCCCTTTCTCCTAGGTGGGCGTGTATTTCTACGACAACGGTCATGGTGTTCTGGAGGACAACGACATCTACAACCACATGTACTCTGGCGTGCAGATCAGGTAAGAGGACTCCTCCCTCCACACACACAGACAGTCTTGTCACATCCTCTCCCTGACCCAAGCACCTAACCCCGCCCTTCCTCCTCCCCCTCCCCTCTCCTCTCCCCACCCCAGGACGGGCAGCAACCCCAAGATCAAGCGGAATAAGATCTGGGGGGGGCAGAACGGGGGCATCTTGGTCTACAACTCCGGCCTGGGCTTCATCGAGGACAACGAGATCTTCGACAACGCCATGGCGGGCGTGTGGATCAAGACGGACAGCAACCCCACGCTGAGGAGGAACAAGATCCACGACGGCCGAGACGGAGGCATCTGCATCTTCAACGGAGGGAGAGGTAGCTCTCTCACTCTCACTCTCTCTCTCATACATACATACACATACAGTACATGCACACATACACACACACACACACACATGCATGCATACATACACACATACATACATATATGGAATGCTTACATACATACATATACGTAATGCTTACATAGACTCATCAAAAGCTGCATATTGTAGATATGAGCAGTGTGTGTGTGTGTGTGTGTTTGTTGTAGGCTTGCTAGAGGAGAACGACATCTTCCGGAACGCCCAGGCTGGAGTTCTGATTAGCACCAACAGCCACCCGGTCCTCCGCAAGAATCGCATCTTCGATGGCTTCGCTGCAGGTGAGCCAGCGTAATGTGTAATTATACACACGCTTCCGCACACACAAACGCACGTCCTGTCCCCCGTCCCCAGCATCAACAAACCTCCCTTCCTGTGTCAGGTATCGAGATCACCAACCACGCCACGGCAACGCTAGAGGGAAACCAGATCTTCAACAATCGCTTTGGGGGGCTGTTCCTGGCGTCCGGGGTCAACGTCACCATGAAAGGTACCCAGCCACCTCCGGCCCTGACCCAGGGTCAGCTTCACTATCCCTGACCCTGCCTTGACCCTGGGACAGCTGCCTTGACCCTGGTCTAACCCTATCTTGAAATGTCTCTTAAATATATACCTTGAAAATGTGTTAAATCCCATCCCTGTGTTTGTATATATAATCGTAGGTCACATGCAGGATACTTAGGTGTACAAGCCTGGAAGCTCTTGTTGGAATACAAAACTGTATTTGTAGAGTCATCTTGCTGCTCTTTAAACTCCTGTTTCTCATCCTCCTCTCCATCCTGTTTCTCCTCTTCCTCACCCTGTTTCTCCTCTTCCTCACCCTGTTTCTCCTCTTCCTCACCCCGTTTCTCCTCCTTACCCTGTTTCTCCTCTTCTCTATCCTGTTTCTCCTCTCCATCCTGTTTCTCCTCCTCGCCCTGTTCCTCCTCTCCCTCCTGTTTCTCCTTCAATGTTTCTCTCCTGTCAGACAATAAAATCATGAACAACCAGGATGCTATAGAGAAAGCTGTGAGCAGAGGGCAGTGTCTCTACAAGATCTCCAGCTACACCAGTTACCCCATGCATGACTTCTACAGGTACTACACACTCGCGCACACACACACACTCACACAGCCTTCTCCTTCCAAGCTGTGCCTAACTCGTCTGATCCTTGTTTCCAGATGTCACACCTGTAACACAACAGATAGGAACGCCATCTGTGTGAACTGCATCAAGAAATGTCACCAAGGCCACGATGTAGAGTTTATACGACACGACAGGTCAGCTTCTCTCTCTTTCTCTCTCTCTCACCTTCATGACTGTCGCCGCAATGAGCATTTCCTAACGTGTCACTTCCTGTGCATATGTCGCCTAGGTTTTTCTGCGACTGCGGTGCCGGAACGCTATCCAATCCCTGCACTCTGGCCGGGGAACCCACGCACGATACAGACACTCTGTACGACTCTGCTCCGCCCATAGAGTCCAACACACTGCAACACAACTGAACAGAGTGAAGTGCCCATACACACGCATACATACATACATACACACACACATACACACACACACACATCACGCTCGGTGAAGGAAATGGTCCTTTGGAGCGACGCTGACGACATTGGCCGTCTGTGTGGTTTATCGGTTCTCGTACAGATGTTCAGTCACTGGCTCCGAGAGAACGCATAAACCTTGCACATTCACCAACAAGCTTTCGACGGCTGACGGCTCCAGACACTTGAGATGAGATGTTCTTTAGCATGACATCATTGGGTTTTTCCGTGTTCTTGGGAAAGTGTACCCCGACATGGACGAGATCTGAGACGGCTGCTCTTACCTCTGGAAGTGATGGTTTTGCTAAGGAATATCGGCCATTTTCTCCCATTTCTGACACTCGACATGCAAACACAGTTTCACACATACTATACAGACGCACACACACACACACACACTGCAGCACACAGACTCACACTCTTACAGAGTTGCAGTCACAAGGAGCCAGAGAGACCTTGTGTATGTGGCTGTGACAGACAGACAGGCCAGGAGCCGGGGCCTGCAGACAGACTGCCTGCAGACAGACTGCCTGCAGTGCCCACAGCTTCCCACTAGAGGGGGCCCCAGACAAAACGGACTCCCAGCAAGCGGCCACATGAGATTCCTCATTCAAGTGTTTCTTAACTCAGTCTTGGCGGAGGGACACTGCTGGATGCAAGTTGGAGCAAGCGTGACAGAGGGGAGGGGCCTCACCACTTATTACGCCATCAGAGGAGCAGCCAATAAGAAGCTGCTTCCTCTACTCGCATACTTCCTCTCTAGACAGGAGGTGTGTAGTCCTGGCCCTTCCCCCCAAAGCCTGTGGCCCCTCGAGATTGCCATGGCAGTCGTAACTAGGCGCCGGCTGGCCAGGCTGTTGGTCGTGGCAAAAGAAGAGAGAGACTGTGATGGAGCACTTCGTCTGTTATTTTGATTTTTTTGTAATATGTTATTCTGATCAAGATATGATTTTAATGCTTTCTCATGTAGTTTTGTATTTTCAAGCAAAAATCTGACTGTATTTGAATGTCTTTTATTTTATTATATATTATGATAATTATAATTATTAATTTTCTTTGGTTAGCTCCCCTTCCCTTTACCCCCCCCCCCTCCCCCCCAGCGTACTGCAGTAACTCGCTGTCCCAGTGGTAATAGTTCTTTCTGTGAAAGAGAAACTCGTTTAACACTAAGAACCCTCTCCAGTTGATCAGCTAAAGGCAGGAGAACTTCCAGTTGTATAAAGGTGTGCGTGTGTGTGTGTGCTCGTGGCGTACCTGTGTAGTGAATGTTGTGTGCGGTGCGTGTGGTATGGGTGTGCGTATCGGTGTCAAATTATGCAGTCAGTGTTGCTGGGCAGGGTGGTTCTCAGAGGGGTCTGGGCCTCTGAAGCTGGACTGGATGGGTGTGTCTGCAGTGTCCCCTACCCCCCCTACCCCCCTCCCCCCCTCGTATTGTGCTGACTGTGGCTCCTCATGCAGCCTGAATCGTATGCATGTACCATAACATCTAGACTTAATATATTGTGAAGTATTCAATAACCATTATGTAGATGCTAGTTGGAGTTCCAAAAGGGGTTTAATTTCCTAGAAAGAAAAAAAAGAAAAACAGGAAACTGGTCATTTCTAAGAAAATAAAACTTTATTAGATCAACGGTGTCTGGCTGCTTTATTTCCACCAGTCTGTTCCCCCCTACAGCATCGATGACGACCATACTGCGATCGTAATGCAGTCTGTTACCGCTATAGACCCTACTGTGATCGTAATGTACTGTTACCGCTATAGACCCTGTGATCATAATGCAGTCTGTTACTGCTATAGACCCTGTGATAGTGCAGTCTGTTACCGCTATAGACCCCACTGTGATCGTAATGCAGTCTATTACCGCTATAGACCCTGTGATCATAGTGCAGTCTGTTACCGCTATAGACCCTGTGATCATAATGCACTGTTACCGCTATAGACCCTGTGATTGTAGTGCAATCTGTTACTGTTATAGACCCTACTGTGATCATAGTGCAGTCTGTAACCACTACAGACCCCCTGAAGGTCTATGTCAGGGGTGGGCAACCCTGGTCCTCGAGCCGCTGTCCTGAAGGTTTTTGATGTTCCCTGCTCCAGCACACCTCATTCTAATAGAGGGTCGTTATGAGGCGTCCAACAAAGCTTGATAATGACCCATTTATTAGAATGAGGTGTGCTGGAGCAGGGAAACATCAAAAACCTTCAGGACAGTGGCTCCTGAGGACCAGGGTTGCCCACCCCTGGTCTGTGAACTTCTGCTTCCTTTTGCTTGAAACACAATCCAAGACATCCATTTCAATTTTATTGAACAAGACTTATGACAGTAAAACTAATAACTAATATGTATATAAACCAAGAGGACACAACATCTCCAGTCTCTACTCAAGCACATGTCAGCCAGCCTGGCCTGCAGGGACAGGAAACTGCACCTAGCTTTTAGACCCTAGGATCTCTGTTAGATAGCTGTTGTTATGGGCGACAAGCTCTGCCTTCATCTTCTTGAGCTGGGCCTTCACCTCCTGGTCTGTCATGGTGGCAGCCGGCAGGGACTTCACCTTGTCCAGGAAGTCCTGGATCAGTTTCTCGCCCTCCTGCAGACCACACATCAACACATGACCACCTGAAGTCAGTGTACCAAGTAGAGAGTTAAGATACCAAGTCAATGTCGATATGTGATCATGGAGTATTAAGAAAGGGCCCCATGTTTCTTATCATCTGTACGCATTCATCATGGGTTGGTTATGGTCATTTGTGATGAGAACCAACTTGAACTCAAAACTACTCGGATGTGCACGTCTAAGCCGATGCAAATATGAAGATGAATGCAATGCTATAGCCAGATACTGAGGTCAGTTATCTACCTTTGCACCCTTGTGTAAATACATTTGGAGTTTTCTTTAAAGAGGGCCCAACATACACGACAGGGACACGGCTAACACCTTGCTTGCTCAGTAATCAAGCCTGCCCCCACCTAACCTGTTTATCTATGCGGCGTTTCTTGGCATCAGGCCCCTCCCCCTCGCTCCCTGCCGGCTCCTGGAACTCCTCCAGCTCCGCAGCCTTCTCCTTCGCCATGGCAACCACAGCAGCAGGGAAGTTCGCCATCTCCGCCACGTGAATCCCAAAACTTTGATCGCACACGCCTAAAAAAATACAAAAGTTTGGTGAGATAATAATGAAAGCGATACAAGAACTTCTGGATACCAGTGTGCTTCTAGCCAGAAATGTGTGAGCTCACCTGGTTTGACCCGGTACAACATCGTGAGCGTGTTCTCGGAGGTGAGAGCTGTCACATGCAGATTGTGCACAGTGGGATAGTGTGTAGCTAACGCCGTAAGCTCGTGGAAGTGAGTGGCAAACAGGCAGAAGCAGCCGATCTTGGATGCTATGTGTTCACTGATGGCCCAGGCCAGACCGAAGCCATCATACGTAGATGTGCCTCGACCCAACTCGTCGATGATGATCAGAGAGTTCTCTGTGGCTGAACTAGATGGAGAGATTGGGGAGGATAAATCAGGCGTCTAAATTTAAAGAGGATTTCCAAGGATTATCTTATTTTAGGATTTGCAGAAGGATTCCTATTTGGCTAACTGTTCCGTTGTACCTTGTTGTAGCAAATACAAGGGAATTAGATTCATGACAAAAGTCTCAACTGGCTCCTTCAAAAACCTTTCACAAGTAAAGTAGCTAATGCTACCTAGAGCTAGCATGGCCGCTCCAGAGTAGGCTAAAAAGTGCATCCTTTCTTTCCAGGGCAAAACCATTAAGGGGCTATCATCTCATGTTGGATATCGTGATTGCGTGTGAGCGTGCGCCTGCTCTCACCGGAGGATGGAGGCGGTTTCCAGCATTTCAGCCATAAAGGTTGAAACTCCCTTCACCTGGCTGTCCCCAGCCCCCACGCGGGCCAGCACGCTGTCAATCACAGTCAGCTCCGCCTTGTCACACGGCACGAAGCAACCAATCTGGGCCATCAGGGCAATGACGCCCACTTGGCGGATGAAGGTAGACTTCCCGCCCATATTTGGCCCTGGAGCGGGGAGGAGGGGAAGGTTAGAGCACGCAAACAGAAAACCATCCCTTTGTGTGTGTGTGTGTGTGTGTGTACCTGTGATGATGTAGAAGCTTTTCTCCCCCCTGATGAAGGTGATGTCGTTGGGTATGAAGGCAGTGTCAGCGTCGCTCTCCATGCAGGGGTGTCTGGCCTGCTGCAACACCAGCCTGCTCTCCCCCTCCAGGAGGTGGGGCCGCACATAGGGCACCGGGGCGGACACAGACGCCGTGGCGAAGCTCACTACGCTGTCCAGCAGGGCGATGACATCACTCAGTCCCTGCAGGGGGTCCACATAACCTGAGGGAAGGGAGGGGGGTTTAATCACCTAGTGCTTAACTGGGTTACTGAGGTCATCAAGAGTGAGTGAGTGTGTGTGTCTCACCTGAGGCGATGCTGATGATCTCTTTGACAATGGCATTCTGAGCCTCCTCGTACTCCTGTCTGTTCTTGGTGTACTCCTCGTTCAAGCTGCTCAGCTTACTGCGCAGGCACACAAACACACGTTTGTTTCATGAAAGATACCCTCCTAGTAGTCATCCTCCTAGAACAGGACTGCACCACTAACTCAGCCATCCTAGAACAGGACAGCACCACTAACTCAGCCATCCTGAAGAGGACAGGACCACTAACTCAGCTATCCTAGAACAGGACAGGACCACTAACTCAGCATCCTAGAACAGGACAGAACCACTAACTTAGCCTAAGCCAGCAGGAGAGAGGTTTCTAAATATCGAAGCCCACAGGGGTGACGTTAGCATTCTGGGTTCTCCATGACAGTTGTTTCCTGTCTCTTCTAGCCTCCTGTCTGTAGATACCAACCCCCTCATCAAGCCACTCCTGTCTACTTGCCAGATAAAAGACAGTCAAAAACAATGTAATATTCCATACCTCTCCGAGTTTTATTCACTACCAATACCATTAAAGTACAATCAGAAACGTCCCCGCACACACCTGTTGCTGAATCGAACTCCGTTCTTCTGGACATCCAGAGTGATGAACTTCTTGTTGTTCCTCAGACTCTTCTCTTCTTTGCAGGTGACCCTCAGGTAGAAGCCCAGCACAGAGTTACTCTCCAACTTCACAGTCTTCCCTGCCTCTAAACCTAACACACGCAGACGGCACAGGGAACAATCAAGCTCATCAGATTCACAATACCATAAAAAAACACAGAAAAAAACAAAGATGTCTGTGTATAAACTTCAACCTACGGTAGATTATAACTAATTCTAGATGTATTAACTTATTCTGTATAATACATTGATTCAAATTTGTCTGTGTCGGAGTATGTGTATGTGTCGGCCTATGTGTCTGCATCAGTCTCCATCTCTGCGTCGGTCTCTGTCAGTCTCTGTGTCCATGTCTGTCTCTGTCTGTGTCCGTCTGTCTCTGTTGGCCTGTCTGTCAGTCAGCGTACCCAGGTCTCTGGCTGCACTGGACAGGACAGCCTGCATGCTCTTCTCCAATGTGTCCATGGTCTCCCTCAGTTCACTCAGCACCGGGTCAAACGACGCTTTCACCAAAAACTCATGGTTGTCCACCTGTTTATCCACAAGTCCATGGCATTACATGGACGCCACACGCTCTTTTCGTACTTTGTGGGTCTACGAGGTGTGCGCTATGTCGCCGTGCTCGACCACACACCTGGTTCATGTCCAGCGTGGTCTCAATCATCTCCTGGTACTTGGTGAAGTCTGCCTCCAGGTCTCGGAGCGGGGACAGGAAGATCGCCTCCAGCAGCACCTGGTGACTTCCTGTCAGTAAACACACTTGCTGTAGTCTGGATGGCAAGTTTACATCCGATTGAGGCCGTCAGCTATACTCTTTGGGCCTGGTCATGATGATATTTGTACCACACCGTAAAAAAAACTTGCACTTGGAATTCATTTTTGAAACTGGAGTTCTGAACCAGTCAAACACTGTGTCTCACCAGAGTAGCGCTCCAGGGCTAATAGCAGGGCAGAGATCTGGTTGATAGCTTGGTAACCGCGGTAACAGTCCTGCAGGGTAGCGGAGCGGCGGTGGAGCTTCTTGGCCAGTCGGTGGAGATCAGGGAAACGACGGAGCAGGTCATTCTGGCAGGTCTGCCTGAGCTCCGCATCACATACAAAACTCTCCACCAGGTCCAGTCTATACACACGCACGCACGCACGCACACACACACACACACACCTTTGAAGTAATCCCAGAACTTGGCAGCCTCTACTATATGTGTGACAGCAAGCCTCTGAGCTTCCCCCCTGTCCCTCACCTCTCCTCTATCCTCTTCTTATCCATTAGTGGCTGCTTGATCCACTGGTTGACCAATCGCTGGCCCTGGGGGGTGCGGCACTTATTCAGCAGCCCAGCCAACGAGTGAGCGCCACTGGTGTCGTCGGGCGAACCCTGGAGAGTAGAGGTCAGAGGGGAACCGTTAAGGGAAACGAGCGCCTGCCAAAGCAACAAGAGACCCAGAGGGTGGCCGCCTGTGGGAAGGGCTGACCTGGAAAAGGTTGAGGGCTTGGATGGCAGCATTGTCCAGCCTCATGTACTGGCCCAGCTCCAGTGGGCTCAGGCTGAACGAGTTGAAGTTGGACTCGTCCGATAGCAGCTCCAGGTAGTGAACAACAGCTGCCAGGCACGACATGGCCACCTGAACACACACGGCTAAATGAGTCCTCCTCCGCAGAAAGGGACAGTGGGACAGTGTGTGTGTGTGCGCGCACCTGCTTGTCCATCTCTGGGAGTGTGTTGCTAGCGACAGTCTCTCCTCTCTTGGCCCGGAGCAGTCTGTTGAGATCCTGTACCATGTCCTTGCTGTTGAACTCTGCTCTCTTCCTGTCTGACAGCAGCACCCCTCCACGCTGCACAACCTGCTCACTCACACACACACACACACACACACACACACACACGTCAGTAAGGGTTAGGGTTAGATGACAGCACATAGGCTGCACATCATGGAATACCCTCATATGCACTGTATGTGTACTGTCACAGAGAAAGACACAGAGCGAGAGACGCAGACCTCGCGTAGCTTGGCCATGTCGCTGCTGTTGTCTCCCTGCGGTAGCAGACACTCCTTGGGGCTGATCTGGACCAGAAGGGACTCCAGGTTGGAGAACGTCTCATTGTCAGGAAACTCACACACTCCCATGGTCCTCAACGCTGCGTCCACGTAGCCCACGCCCACCACGCGCTGCCCATCCCCCCCAACAGCCACCCGTACGCCCACCACTCCAGCACACCCTTCTGCACCGGCTCCTCCACCGGCTTCTCCTCCGAACAAAATCTCTTCAAACTGGGTCAAGTTCCCTGGGGATGCCTGGCAGACAAACAGAGATACACACTGTGAATACACTGAAAGCAAAATGAAAAATGGCTAAAACGTGCTGGTCTATAGTGTCTAGTTTGTTATATACATAAGTTGCTCTTGAAACAGCAACACAATCTAAGCAGAGCCGAGCAGTGTGGAATGAGGTGGGAGATGAATAGCGGTGGTAGACGCAAGCTACCTACCTTGAACTCTATCTTCCAATCGTGGTCTCTGTTGGTCTTGCCATAGTTTTTGTAAACCTCCACTCTGTACTGTCGAACAAGGAGCAAGTCCTTCACGAAGGCCTCGAAATTCAGCTTGCTCAGAACAACACTCTCCAACTTGCGACTTCCTGCAAGCAGTCCAAACACAAACAGGCAAGCAAACACACATGGTCAAATGTTCGTTTGGCCTGTCGCACTGCTATGCAATTTACCCTTTGGGCATTTTTCATTGACTTGCTTTGCAAACTGCGATTATAGACTAATGCAGGGTGATGCACAAAAGCAGCTAATACCAAACAGCACTTAGCCATGCATGTAGTACTTTAGATTACCTGACGTCTACATTTAGCTCCCATACACAGCAGAATACTTATGTCAACATGTGTCAGCTCTCTATCTATCTTGCCAGTTAGCCTGCCAAAAAGATGCCTTCATAAACGGCTGCCAGCGAGTGACCCACCAGAACCAAGATTTTTGATGACTCCATTCGTCTTGAAAACCTCTTTAGCAGCAAATATAGCGTCTGTCCCGTGCACTGTGTAGTAGTCATTCCGGTCGAATATCCTAAACGTAGTGTCTGGTTTGTCCGGCATTGAGAAAAAGAATTTAAGGAAGCCTTGCTCGGACACACTGTCCATAGACAGGTTCTGCTTCGGTTGCACCGCCATGCTGCACTCTCCCGCCACAGGCAACGCAAAGGAAATGACGTTATGGACTCCCTGCTGTTTAAGATGTGAAACATAGGCAACGAGAGTGAATGTTTACAAAAACTATTTTATTATCATTACAATATCATTCAAGACTCTTGGAATGTATTATATCTTTACCTGATGATGCTGGCTGAGAGAATGTCAAGAGTGTGAAAAGCTACCGTTAGGGCAAATGGTGGCTATATATGTATACTTATGACACATTTTACTATAGTAACATTTGACTGGTTTCTACATGATTCCATATGCCACGTGATAGCCTACTTTTGATGTATTCACCATCATTCTACAATGTTGATAATCGGAACGTACAAAAAAAACAGTCCAAATATTAAACAGCAGGCAGCGCTGTGACGATACTGTCGTCTTTTAGTTTCGCAAATAAAAGATTGACCGAAATAAATGATCGGTCTTCCTAGAAATTAGATATTGATGGTGAACATGTGATACGTGCGCCTGTAAGCCTGTGAGTGCATGTGACTGATCAGTATAATAAGTGTTTGGTTATGCAGTTCTCAGAGCTGGGCTTGTCTGATGTTTAAGAGCCTTTCATTTCCCCTGAATGGACAGATTCCTGTGTGTGTGTTACAGAGAATATTATAACACCTGGGAAAGATGTCTATGAACAAACTTCAACCTGTAGTAAATCATACCTACCTAAAAGAATGGATTAAAGATACTTATTCAACTTCTGTGTGTGTGTGTGTGTGTGTGTGTGTGTGTGTGTGTGTGTGTGTGTGTGTGTGTGTGTGTGTGTGTGTGTGGAAGGGTTGGTGTCTTTTTCGTGAATAAGTTCTGGGCCTGTGCATGTGATGATCATTTAAAGCATAGCATACATTCTTGATGTGGTTGAGGACACAGTGATTCATTGCCGTATTCTTATCTCGCATCTACATACTGGAAGATGGCCTTCATTCAGTCAGTCAGTAGGCCATAAGGAAAATGTTCCAGTCACATTCTGGATTTGAGTGAATTTGAATTAATCTCCAGAGATGAATCACAAGAATTACTTCAAGTTAGAATCCAGGTCTTTTGGAAACGAGTAATGAATTGTTAGATTTTCATAGATTTGTAGGTTTATTACTAAGTAGGTAAACTAGATGGATGTTTGAACATGCCCATCCATTGGATTGATATGCTACAATGAATACGATGTTAAAACTGGGGGTTTTCATCCAGCATCCAGAAGAGTTCTATAGTCGGCTGTTCACTGTGCTGTCGTTTCAGGGCTCTTGTTAAATCCGTTTTGCAGCTGTGTTTTAATAGGTAGAAAATTGTGAATGACTGGTGGTTCAAGGCTTCACATTTGCCTTTGAAGATGGTTGTTGGGGTTTGACATGTGAAACACAGCAGTGCTGGCCACATTAGGGTCAGAAATGAAAGTCTGTTGATAGAGACAAGCCGTCGTCAAGGAGAAGAGGAGCAGGAATAATAACAAGTGTGTTTGAGTTAGGGTTAGGCTCTGTCTGTGTGGTACAGTTTAAGGTCTTGGTAAGGTGGGGTGTACCACTGACATTACTTAGACTTGTTTGACTGGAACTGGAACTGGCTCACCTGGCTTAATGATGGTATTGTTTCTGCTCAGATACAACCACATTCCTACCAAGTGAAATAGCAGTTCAGACAGGGACCCGAAATGTCCTAGACTAACCAAGTACCCATGGACAAACACTTTGAAACAGTTTGCAGTCCAAGTGAATCAGTAAATCAGAGATTTGCTTGGACATGCGCATCACGTTTTGAATGACGCGCAGTGCGAGTGGATGAGCGCCTCCGTTGAAGGAACCCAGCATCAGGTGATCTTAGCGGGAAAACTTCTCCTCCTTACTTTCAAATAAGGGATATGCAACCAGCTGTCCATTCTTGACGAGCTGTTCGAATGTCAAAAAAGGTCCATTACATAGCCTGATAGTCATAAACTTCAGTGGCTTTGTATCCTGAACACATGATTCGGCACAAGTCAAATAACATAAAACATTTCTCAGTGAAGAACAGGACTTATGGGTGCGCTTCAGTGATAGTTTACTGGCTCCTGCACACAGTCCTCACTGTAGTGGCCTGGGTTTGATTTCAGCCCTGACCTGTGACATATCTTTCTCTCCCTCACTGCCTGTCCTCTGTATGCACAAATTAAAAACAAAAATGGAACATGATTAAGGCAGTATTCCTACCCAAAAATAGCCCTGCTATTGTAAGAATAGCTTTTGGTGCTCTCTCTAAAGTTGCCACCGCGTGCCCTGTTACTCAGAAGCTGCTGACATCATTTCCATTCATGGTACACTAATAATCAATCCAATCAATAATCTTTGTAAAGACGTCATTGTGGTTACAAAGCACAAAATAAATATGATGAACCAATCCGGGGGTAATTCTGTCTTTTGTTTATTAATGAATGAGATGATGAGTAAGCTGTCTTTTGGTAACCAGGGTAACAAATGTCATGGCACCCTAGATGATGTGAACAAAAATGGAGGGGAAGAGTGTGTTGTAGACACATGGTGTGCAGTATTTGAGTCATGTGTGTTGTACATTGCTTAATGAAGTAGCCCATAACTGATGTTGGCTATTCTGCCTGTAAGTGTGTTTGTGTGCCTCTAGGGTAGATTTTGACTTAATGTAATAAGTCTGGCAAGGAGGTTGTATGGTAGGGGATGTTCATGAGACAATTAATGACGCACCACTGTAACACGATTTTAAGGACGTTATGATGATCAGGGCAAGCTCTGTAAACCTGTTGAGGATATCAAGACTGGACCAGTGAGGCTATGGAGGATCTGCCGGGCATGCTTGGTCTGGACTGACTGGGATATGTTCACGACTGAAACGGATAGTAATGGATGAGCTCACAGAGGCTGGGAGGTCAAGCACCAGCTTCAGTCAGGACTGCGGTATTCTAACACGCACCGAGGTGAGGTTGGAGACGGGGGAAGCATTCAGGAGTGAGGATGGAGACAGATTCGAGGAGTTGAAGAATAGGTTTGCCAAGGCAGTGAGAGAGGCTAAACAACTGCACCCTCCTAGACTCAAACACCAGTTCTCAGTTAACGACAGAAGATTATCACCAACAAGCCCAGATCTCCACGCACTACTAACAACTCCTGCCTGACCAACAAGCTTGACCAGTTCTATTGTCGATTTGAAACAGGTCCCAACTGGACAACTGGATTGTTCAGGCCTTTTCCCACCACAGAGATGAGTTAACAGACTGTTGAAGAGGCAGAACCCTTAGAAATCAGCTGGGCCAGACTCTGTCTCTCCAGCCCTCGTCAAGCACTGTGTGGACCAGCAGTCCAGTGTTCACCAACATCTTTAACACCTCACTAGAGACATGCCATGTGTCAGAATGCCTCAACTACTTCACCATCATCCTGGTGTCAAAAAAGCCAAAGGGCAGCTGGACTAAATAACTGCAGACCCATCGCCCTGACCTCTATGGTAATAAAGCATTTGAGCACCTGGTGCTGGCACCTCTAAGCCACCATGGACCCTCTCCTGGACCCCCTGCTGCCAACAGGTCTGTGAACGACACAGTTAACATGGCCCTCCACTTCACCCTCCAGCACGTTCACTCCTGAGCATCCTACGCCAATATCCTGTTTGTGGACTGCAGCTCTGCCTTGAATACCATCATCCTGGCTCCCCTTGATGGACTCCATCTGCAGGTGGATCACAGACTGCCTGTCTGACAGGAAGGAATGCGTTGGAAGCTGGGAACACAAGTCTCCTGGTCCTTCCCCTCTGCTGTTCTCCCTGTGCTATCCCAGGTTGTGGCCATCTCGCCTCCCCTGCCAGTATGCTGACTTCTGCGTTCCTCCTCTCGTGAGATCCATTCTCCAGAGCATGGTCGTCTTTTCACAAACAAAAAGTTAATCTAGCACAAAATCACCATTCAAATGGCATTTTAGCTTATTTTAAATGTAATATTGTACGGCATTGTCTATAAGTCGACCACTAACACTTCAGCAGCTGGAAACGTATATAGGGCAAGAATGGGACCAAATTCCAACTGGGTATCATAATCTCCATACCCAAATGTTTTCAAACAGTTTTGAAATGTTACACCATGGTAAACATGCCCTCCTCCCAACTACCTGTAAGCAGGCATCACATGTGAAATTAGCTCATTTAGAACATTCAATTGTAAAATATATCAGTTAAACATTTTTTATGTTATATATGTTATATTGTGAATACAATATTGGCTCATGCGATTTCAAAGTATCTTCGTTTTCATTTATTTAAAACGTAATCAACGTCCCACTTTTTCATGAATTCGGGGCGTATTTGTTCAGACTGAATTTAAAATTATATTCAGACATGAACCAATATAGATTATCAAATAATACAATCTCTCAGCACAAATTCAGATACATCTTATGTGTTTTTAGTGAGTCCCACGATCATATGGAGAACAGGGCACTTCGCAAAGCACAGAACTTCGCAGGTGTCCTTTTCATAATGCGACGAAATATGGTGCGGCGATCGACGTTGTTTGGTCATCAATTCGAAATCTTTGATAACAGTCCACATCTTTCTTGTGTTACTACGGGAATCATGGGATCTCATCACAGGCACTTCACTCTGATTGGTCCTCTGGTCATCCCTCGCAGCAGCCACTTCAAATGTGCGCGCACTATGAAAATAGTAATTTTTGGTTCCATCACGAGCACTAAGCACAAGTGCATAAGAATGTCAATAACTGTAATACAACTGTAGTGTCTAGGATTAACACGTGCCTATGTACCCACATATGCCAATAAAAGTAGTGGTATTATTTGCAATATTTTACAATATCAATGTTAGCCTATTCACAGTGGCTGGTAGCCTTTTATATTGTTTAGTGTTCAAACTATGAAGCTTGCGTTCCATTCTTTGTAGACTATTATATTCATTTGTAGCTGACCTGCAAAAATATGAAGAAAATATTTTTAAAGCTATTGAAAAAAATGGAAGCGCAGAAGATTAAACATGGCGTCTATCTATTTCAGGCACTGATGCTGAACTCCATGCACCATGAATACAGATGTGAAAAGAATTTAAAGGACTCGTAAAATGACTTCAAATATACACGAATCTTAAATATAAAAAGTAGAACATGATGTACAACTGTCTAAGATTGCAGGCCTAGTTATGAAGCCATCAAGACCCAATCTTTAGCCCCTTCAGTTTAGCCCTCGTTGGGATTGTCACCTTCTGTATTTCAGTTCTGAGAAAGTTATGGCCACGTTCTGCTGCATACTCTTCAACCCTGAACAGCGCCTGACACACACATGATGAACGATGCGATGTATCTGTTACCGTGGCGACTGTAGTGTGACGGCTAGGTTGACCGAACAGGGTCACGTTACAGCATGACCATACTAGCAGAACGGTAGGTCTTGTTCTGTAATATTTCTTTTGTTGGTTTAACCCTCTATTCCTTTTCGATTACTTTTGTAGCCTACCGCATTAGGGCCACTGCAAAAAGTAGTGTGAATTCAGGCAATGTTGAACACTTTTTGGTGAATTTTTTGTAAATGCTCCAATAGATTCACAAAGAAACTAACTCCAGTGATGTTTGTGAAAATCATTATAGACCTCATTCAAATGATTATGTTAGGATTAAATGTGAATACACAATAGTATATGGGACAACTTGTTTGGGTTAAACAGTTTCATTCTTAGTTTTTGAACCTTTTTGGGTGTGTTTCAAACAATGGTCAAGGCACTTCATTGTGATCTGGAGTGGGCAATAGGTTGTGGCTAATTTAAATTAACATTGGAGCTCAGTTTGACTCGTCTGATGTAGAAACTTTAACTCGCAAAACTTTGCCGCACCGGCTTTTGGTTAAATTACTATATAAAGAGCATGTACAACAATGGGATGTCCGATAACGGTGTGTCCGAATAGGTAATTAATCAAAGGTATTAATCAAAAGTAGCCGTTTACGTGGTCAGGATGGCTTAAGTTGGTAAATTCCTATCGATACTTCGAGTCAGAATGTGGTGCGTTAGTGGTTTGCTGAACTTGATTTGCTGGTGGTTTGCTGAAACGTGTTTCTTTGTTCATGACAGGAATCATGCGTTAAAGAAGAAACGCGATGAGCCCGCAAATAGGTTTAATCGATCACCGATTTCCAAATTGTGCTGCTTTTTGCGCATAGCGTCGCCTGTAGGCTATTAAGGCTACAAGTCATGACATTTAATTCAGTGATGACGAACGTGAAGATTTTGACGTGGTCACCATCGTGACGATTTTGGAACGTATTTGACACGGTGCGCACGAGGTCGTAGGTATAAAAGCAGCGCGCAATCCAGGAAAATGACCAAGCCATTTGATTTTTGAGTTCGAGGACGATAGTGCTCCCAGAAACCTCCAAAACGACGAAAATACCCTTAGTTTTCAATGGAATACAATAAAGCATCCGAAATGAACGTCCACGTCAACGGAAACGGAAAGCTGGCGACAGAGTTTCACTGCATGAACGGTTGCAACGAGCACAGTGTCGAAGCCACGAAGGCTCTTGTGAAGAACAATTATGAAACGTCACATAGAGATTCTGAAGACGAATCTCGCTTACCGGCGATCGAGGCGGCCTACACAACTATCCTGCGGGGTCTCGGGGAGAACACTGATCGTCAGGGGCTCCTGCGCACACCTTTACGCGCCGCCAAAGCCATGCAGTTCCTCACCAAGGGCTACCACGAGACGATTTATGGTGAGTTCGAATACAACACACGGACCAGAGGTGTTTGTTTATCAAGTTGTTTCTTTTTTTCTTTTCTTTTTTCTTCAACATGTCGTCGGGGTCTGTAGATATCCATCCGGTCCCTATATAACCATGCGCACTAAATGCATAGGAACAGTGGTTTATAAATGTGCTCACATATATAAACTTCAGAGTCCTTGTTGTCAGTGCAACTAAGGAAGAATGTCGTTAAAAGCAGGTTAGGCAAGTTCCGTAAAACGAACTATTCTAGCTTTTTTGACAAGGTTCAAGGGGAGAGCGCGCAGGTCAGTAGGTAGACAGACAGGTACCCTGTCCAAGCTATATTCAGGGTATCCCTTTAAGATTGGTCGCGTTTATTGCAGTATTGCGACGCCCACAGATGATGGAATGATTTCATATTACCGTAAAACCTTTGGATACATTGGTTGCCATCAAGAAGTGAAGTTACTCTCGGTAATTATGCCCCAAAACGTGCTTCTCAGCAACATTGCCTACTCTGTCTTTAATGGAAGCTGTTTATGTAATGCACCGCACAGGGATAATCTGCCCATTCAACTTCTCACTCTACATTTAATCTTTAAAAGTGTGTGTGTACCTTATTAAGTTAGTAAGCTTCTTTTTTCTTCAGTGTTGTAAGAGTGTTTTATTGCCTAAGTTGGGTTTCACAGTTTTTTATCATGCAAAATGGCAAGGCTGACCAGAAAAACTGAGCCCTCAGGATGTTGACTACCCGTTTCTTAAGGTCTTTGTAATATAGTAAACATAGTTCCACGTTGTGCGTAAACAGACATCCTGAATGATGCCATATTTGACGAGGACCATGATGAGATGGTGATCGTAAAGGAAATAGACGTGTTCTCCTTGTGTGAACATCACCTGGTGCCCTTTTTTGGCAAGGTCAGTGTGTGTGTGTGTATGTGTGTGTGTGTGTGTGTTAAAGACAAGAGAGAAAGGGGTTAGTGGGTTCTACTCTGTCACAATCTGACTTTCATTTAGTCTAAACGAGTGCAAATGTGTGTAAATGCCTCTAAGCCAATAAGAAATATGAAGAAGAAGCAATATGGGGCTTGCATGAATCCATGTGACCTTTAATCTTGTTTAGCTAACCTACATTGGTGTCCTCAGGTTCACATTGGGTACTTGCCCAACAAAAAGGTGGTTGGCCTGAGCAAGCTGGCAAGGTAAAGTGCACTGGAAGGCCTGTGCACATACATATACACACACACACCCACACACATGCACACACCCCTGTACACACACACATTTATACACACACAGTGGGAGCTGGCACATAAAAGAGGAACTCTGAGTGTGTGTTAGTTCCTGGTGGCTGAGTTCTTCTGTTATGTTACTGCATTGACCTGGAGGCTTAGAGTATAAGCCCCATGGCCAATATCCAGCCCCAACTCCAGCCACACACACACACACATACACACACACACATACAATAACCCAGACCTAGCCGCTTTCACCCCATGAGAAAATCCCTTCAGACCTGTGGGAATCCAACCAATATTATCACAGTCTCTCTCTCTGTGTCTCATTTATCCTTTCTCTTTTGCCCCTGCCTTCACCCTGTCGATCCCTCTTCGAGTGTATGACTCTAACTGATCACATCAACTCACACTGGGGGCCTTTTATGCACTATTGCATGAATAAGTGATCAGTAGATTTGGACGATTTGGAATGAATGATTGACAGACAAAGTCCAAAATGAGGTTGACTCGGTACAGGACCAGGGTTAGGGGTAGTCATCTCTTTCACTGTTTATCAAGAGATTCATTATTATTGCCTATTAGAACTGTATTAATTCTGCCCCCTTGTTGCTTTTGTAGGATTGTTGAGATCTACAGCCGGAGGCTTCAAGGTGAGACAGAAACATGTTAAAACTCCTAGTGCCTCCAAAGGGGGTTTTCTGTTGTTACGATCATTTGCCACCAATGTGGTAGTGTGGCCCCTGGTCTCTCTAAAACAGTCCCTACTGACTCTTCAGTCCAGGAACGTCTGACCAAGCAGATCGCCATGGCAATATCAGAGGCTCTCCAGCCTGCGGGTGTGGCCGTAGTCATAGAGGCTGCGTGAGTATGCACACACACACACACACACACACATACTCTCAGGCATGGAATGGACTATAAGCTACTTGAGGTAGTTGACTTGCAAATCACATGCTATTCATGGGGATACATTGGGCAGGATGTCCTGGCCATGTTCTCCATGTCGCTGGCGTGTGTGTAAGCCATGTTTGGTTTGTGTGACAGCCACATGTGCATGGTCATGCGGGGAGTCCAGAAGATGAACAGCCGCACGGTGACAAGCGCCATGCTGGGCGTGTTCCGAGAGGACCCCAAGACCAGGGAGGAGTTCCTGGCCCTCACCAAGAGGGACTGACCCTTTCCCCTACCTCTGGAACACTACCCCCTGGGTCACTTTACCACCTCCCAGACCCAGCCTTCAAGATGACCTCCCTCCGCGATACCATGTAGCCTAAGCCTCCAAAGCAGGACAGGTCGTGTAATACATATATCACTTTTTATGTGTGTTTGATTTCATTATCATTTAACCAATACGTGAATGTTTTGTGGTGCTAGTAATCCTGCTGCTGAACCATTCCCACATCTGTGGGTCCAACTCTCCGACCAGACTGAGCTGGCAACGACAGTGAGAGAAATAACGGCGATTAAGACCTGAACCAATTTAGCCAAACTCTGATGCCTTAAGCTAGCTAGAGCTAGGACCTCAGTATTTAAATGACATGCTGTAAATAATATACATATTCAAGATACGGTGCTTTGATATTACATATATAGTATTTTGATATTACATTCATTAGGTTTTCCGTCAGTAGAGTGGTCAGTTACCACTTACAGAGGTCTTATTCCGTGACAGAATAATCTATCAAGGAAACTACTTTCATGTCTGTGTAGTTCACATTTTGGGAGCCATAGTTCACATCGTCTTATGAACACCATATTCTATTGTGTGTTGCCTAAACTAAATAAATCAATGAACATCAAAGATCTCTGCTTGTTTCATACCAGAATAAAATATGCACGTAAAATACCCCTAATGCCTGACATCACCATAGCGACAGATGCTGCATGGGTTGTCTCCCAGGATTTCTGTAGCTTCACAGAGGAGGCAGGGTGCCTTTGAGCATCCATTACTGCTCTCCAACACTGAGAATGACCAGAGCAGCAACCAAAACACCACAATAGCATTAAAAAAAGAATAACATTAGCGGTGACGTAAACAGCATTAGCATCCTTCCCACATGGCCTATGTGCACTTGAGAGGGCGTCTCTGCACAGGCAGTGCCCGAGGGGGAACTAGGCCTTTTCAAATGTCAGAGTTTAACCCTGTTGCTGATTCAGTCAGACAGTCTTCATGACCTAGAACTCTTACCCTGTCTCAACCGGGGGTCACACTAGAAGTGACATTATGCTGCTTCAGAGCATGATGATGTCAGAGTCTGTGCACCAGTTGCCAGCAGAAACCCATAGGGCTATATAGACACCAGTACAAGGAACAATCCAGAACTTTAGAGTGGGTAATGTTATGACACATCGCCAAAAAAAATACAATCAACACAAAAGCAAAATAAAATTGTTTATTGCACAAAGTATTAAACGATATACATTATTTCACAAACAGTTAGTAAATGAAAAAAAACAGTCCGATATCCTGTATCGATGCAGGCATCTACTATATTCACCAATGAATTGAAGGATGTTTTTTGACCACAGTGCTCCTGTGAGTATTGCTGTTGTTAAAGCTGAGGGTTACGTAAGCCATGTGCAGTATAGAAGGGAAACGTGTCCATAACACACTTCCCATTCCCAGGGAACACAACAGATCTCTCTCACTCTCTCTCTCTCTCTCTCTCTAACACACACACACACACAGGGGAGAAAGAAATGATACCCTCAGCTGATTCTACCTTCACTACTGCATACCTGCTACTACTGTTTATAAAGCAACTACTGTCTGACTATTCTTCCCCTACAGCCGATCTCGTTGCTTCGTGATTCCCAAATGGCGCGTCTCTCAGACAGACGTCTGTTTGTAGTTTTTGGTGTCCAGAACCTTTTTACCACACATGGCACAGATCCCTGAGGGCAAAAGGAGGGATGGAGGTGGAGGGTTGAGGGGGAGAGAAAGAAAAAGGTCCCTTTCTCAGCAAAACTGTTTGCCATTTGTATACAAATCATCTGTAAAGTAAAGTCCAGAGCCCCACTGGAAGACTGTCGTACCTTTCTTGTAAGCACACCCTTGGCAATAGTGGGAACCCAACTGGTGAACTGAGCTCTTACAGATCCGGCAGATGGCAAATCCCGACTTCTTCCCATATGGATCAAATCTGAAGATGGTAAAAGTAATGAACACACTCACAGCACCACAGTTACATAACATCGACAATACCTGTTTACACGTAACGGTATGGGCGGCACAAAGTACAGTATGCTTCTTGTATACGATAACATACACCAACAGACTCACCTGGCCTTTTTGGACGTCAAAGCCTTGTTCTCGTTCAGTTTCCGCCCACCACCCTCTGAAAAAACATTAATAATTACTATAGAAACTTTGCAGACGTTTGACAGTCACGACATCACTGTGCACATCCGCTCTCAGCTGACTGTACCTGTGGTGTTCCTTGCTCCGTCCTTCCAGGTGTCAGGGGTAATTACCTTTCCTAGTTTCTTTTCACCTGAAACGGGAAGTTCAAGGGAGAAGAAATAAAAAGAGCCATATTAATTATATGAAACACTGCGTTAAAACAGACTCGTGCTATACAGATCATTTGTTATCCGTTTAGCTAGCTATTGCTATAAGCTAACCAGCTTTACGAATGTTGCAAAACCAGCCCATCAACACATTTTGGATGTACTTGATATACAACTCTAAAATAGCAAGGGTTAAAGTCATTTATTACATCAATGTTCTCTTACACTTTTCACAAACCATGTCTTCGTTGTTCACAGTCGTTATCTAGATATAAATGATTGTCACTTATCTGCTTGTTATGCAGCGCTTTGCAGTCAGTCTCTGAGAGTTTGTAAACTTCCGGTATAGTTTTTCCGGTTTTTCTTTTTCTTAACCTGATTGGTTATTTTTCTGGCGCGGACTATATTTTATTAGTTCACCAAGATGTCAATCACTGTGCCTCCTGACCTTGCGCAGATGTTTGTAATCCATGTTTACGGAATAGTCTGGATGAATACGGCTGTCCGTTTCTGATTGACATATCGTAAAAGGGGTATCTAAATCTAATTTGTGTTGTTTTATTAACAGGAAATATCAAATGCATTTCTGTCGACGTAGAACTAGATAAGTCATATTATAACAATGAAGCTAGGCTAGCTAGTAGTAGGGTAAAGACTAACGACTGTGGTCACTTCTGTGCTTGACAGGGTGACTTCTGAACGGCATCATGTGGGACTATGAGATAAGAGCCATGGCGTCCTCGCATGCGATTGTCGCCTCCTCGGTGTTTATGGCCACTGTATTACCTGCGGTACTTGTGCAGGGGTTCTCGGTATATGCTACGCACCTGCTATGGCTTTACTCAGTGGCCGGTGCTGTGGCTGTGGTCAACATCGCCGTCTTCTGGCTGCTTGGAATCAGCCAACCTACCAAGAAGCACACATTGACTTACAAGGTTTGGGCTACCGCGCATAAAAAGAAAAAAATAACATATTGCGCATCCTAAGTATCTACGTTTCCATATACATTGCCCATGTAATCTGTTCCGCCTATAATCTCTTTGCTTGTCCCTTGTAGATGTCTAGATTGGTGCGCTCCTGTCTCTACTGCCTTCTCTCCTGTCTGTTCTTCCACTCTGTGGTGGTCTTGTACGGAGCACCGATTCTGGAGTGAGTTTTGGTTCTATTTGTGCAAGAGCTGGAGGTTGTGGTGGTGGGTGGCTGTAAGAAAGAAACAGATTTAAACAATTTTTTTTAAAGACATGAGATGGCAAGGCAGGGTTTTCATAGCTGGGAATTTTTGTATTTTTGTAGCTGTGTGTCTGAGTCACTCCTGTACATGTGTGTTTCAGGTCTGACTTACTCCTCTACATGTGTGTGTTTCAGGTCAGCCTTAGAGACATTCTCTCTGGCCGTGTTGCTGACCACTCTTACAACACTGAGATGTCTTTGTGTCCTTGGCCCCAACATCCAAGCCTGGATACGAGTCTTCAGCAGGCATGGGTGAGACCTCGTCACCCATCCTCCCTTTGAAAGCAGCGTCTTCTGCTCTTGCTGTGTCCATGCTAACGTGTGCTTGTCTGTGTTCAGGGCTATGTCCGTGTGGGATACTTCTCTTCAGATTACAGTGGCATGTACTGTGGTTGGAGCATGGCTAGGAGCTTTCCCCATACCGCTGGACTGGGACAGACCATGGCAGGTCAGGACACAAACACACACACACACTCATACAGGAAATGGGGGGGTAATGGGGTCTGTTTATGACCAATCGTGTTCTCAATCCTGTAGGTGTGGCCAGTTTCCTGCAGTCTGGGTGCTGTGATTGGTTTTCTGACAGGTCTGGTCGCTGCCCCCAGCTGGATACACTGGCATCGCAAACACTTGACGTATAAGAGCA
Source organism: Plecoglossus altivelis (assembly GCA_036571765.1). Lineage (NCBI taxonomy): Eukaryota > Metazoa > Chordata > Actinopteri > Osmeriformes > Plecoglossidae > Plecoglossus > Plecoglossus altivelis. The sequence goes on from BROE01000007.1 coordinate 2,265,686, forward strand.
AGTGATAGAAAAAGTGTGTGCTTCGAGTACGTGACTGAATGGTTTTGATACAGCCTGAAGCTTGCTATTATAGAATATGCATTTAGTGTCCCACAACATGAACTTAACAAAATATGTATTATACTGTCAGTTCTTCTGTTATGATAAATGTGATTTTCTAATTAAATACAATAAAGACAGTCTCTAAAAGTCTGTTTATTACACAGCTAAAGTATTTGTTTCCTTTGGTGTATGGTAACCCTTCCAGGCTTGACAGGTCGCTTTTCTGCAAGGAGTTAATCAACTGCTGTTCTACTATGGTGGAGGTGGGGTGTGGGATGTGGGGGCGGCCAGTTTCTTCTATGTTGGGGGGTACTATTGTGGAGGAGGGGAGGGGAGGGGGCCGGGGGTGCTTTACCTTTAGGTTATGTCCATTATCCATAGAAATAATTTATAGACATAAGACAAATGGATGGCTTTGAATGAATCCAGGATTTTAAAATCTATTAGGTTTCTGGACAAAAAGTTGCACGCGTTACACAATTAATCTTGGTCTGTAAAACGTAAGTCACAGTACAAAGATATGAGAATAAGTTATTCATACTCTCATATTCACCCCAATTTATGTAATTATATATTGGCAGTGTGTTGACTTTGCTGGGTAGCAAAAGACTATCTTTCTAAATAAAAGTCCTTCAGATCTGCGATTTGTTCATGCAGTCCACGGTCTTTTTCCAAAGTTTTTGGATCCTTCAGTCCAAAGTAGGTGGGTGAGGCTTAAGGTAGTTTATTATAAGAATGTTGTAGGCTTATTAACACAGTAGGTCTAAGAATATGAGGTACATTTAAAAATTTTCATTGATGAATCTGTAATTGGCTCATTGAAATGAGTCATTTGTAGAAACCCATGTGAGAAAAATCTGCGATTAAAAGCCCATAGTTTCTAACATAGGATTTGATTTACTGTCACAGTGGAAAGACCCATTTTAATTTGATCGATTGAATTTTTGTAAAACAAGTATGACATTTTCCCCAATATTTCCAATTGCGGAATCACAGAGAAACCGAAATGTACAAAAAGGAAACTCAAAACGGCAAAGAACATAGCCATCCAGAACACATCATTTCCGTGTTTATTTCAGAATTGCTTGTTGCATGAAAAACTGTAAATTACTACAAATGGGAGTATCCTAAATGGAGTCTTTTTTGCTGTAATTCTGTTCAAAGGGCAAGGACCGTTTCAGATCAAATGTCCCCTTGCAGCCTACTATGGCAATACAACACAATGTCTAAGTGTGAAAACACTTAATACAACCCCACAAATAATGAAATATCTGCAGTATATTGGCCTGCTATAAGAATGTGAGGTAAAGAAGTAGACTGCTTTTGATCTTGCACGTCTGGTAACTGCCCTACAGCTGAATCCTAATGAGGCTGGTTCAATTTTAAGCACTATTCATCTCTTTCTCCAGCTTCATTGAAAGTCATTATTTCCCCCTTGCTGCCATTCCACACAGCGCCTTAGGCGGTTCTAATGATTTAAGATTCAGTTGAAGAACATTAATCCTGGTCACCCCCAGGCTGCATAGTGAAGTAATACTGTTCTGAATACCTGACAGAACCTGCAAGTGACCCATAGGAGTGACAGCGAGGACCTTGATGACACTGGTCAGATCGCTGGGGATGAGGATGGAGACGTAGAGGATGACAACGCAAAGAGGATTGAAAATGACGGAGGAAGGAGAAAAGCAGATCAAGCTCAAAGGTCTTCCATGGTCCAATTGGAAAACCAATCTACACGGCGGAGGAGGCAGAGTTCAGCCAATCAGATGTCCAGCTACAACCACCTGTGTCCTCCTTCCCCCCCCCAACGCCTGTTACTGCCCTTCCTCCACCTGCGGATTCCTGCTCCGTTTGAAGAGGAGTGGCAGGGGGCAGTAAGGGAGCCAATTCTACAGCCAGAGACCTCATCAGAGGTGTTAACGTTCAAGTGGAGATTTTTTTTAAAGAGAATCTTAAACGAAATGTGTAAGTGTACAAGGTGGCGGCGTATGATTGGCCAGTCCCCATGACGATAGGGTGAACACAGTAGCGTATGCTACATAGACAACATGGTTGCATCCTCTGGTCGCTGTTGTTATCTGGTTCTGTTCCTTCTGGTCATAGCTTAAAAAACCAGAACATTTACATGCACACGCTTGCAGCAAATTATGCTTTTCTCCCCACATCCAATCAAGGACTGGGTTATTTATTGAATTCTTCTCTTTTTGGCCAGCCTATTGTGGCTGTGCTTTGAAAGGTAATTTGTCCTCCCCTCTTCCCTCCCTCCCCTTTTCCCCACAAGGCAAGAGCGGCTGTGGTAAAAGAACCACTCGGTCTTCCCCATTGTTTTTCTCCAGATAGATGGGGGGTGACAGAGGGGAGTGTGGGGGAGTGAGAGAGGGGAGGGTGGGAGGGGAGGGTGGGGACTCACCCGGACCATCGTGTGAGCGAGGGATACCCCCTTAACGAGCGGCTGGTTGACGCCTCCAGTTGTTATTTCGACTTATAATGCCTTTGCCGTAACATTCACCTCGAGGCAATATCGATAGGATGTGGAGCAGAGGAGGTTGCTGGCCGCTAAATGACTTCAGCGTGCCTTTTCATCAAAAAAAAAAAAAAAAAAAGAATAACATACTACGGGCCGTCTAGTGAGTGATGGTTTATTTTGTAGGGGCGCCAAAAAAGTTCGCTAAGACTAACCTATTGTGTATTTTAGGTGCCAACCTGCGCAGGCAACCGCTATATCTTTTTAGCAAGAAGAAAGGCTTGCATGTGAAGTGTGGGGTGTGCATCCAAAATGAACCTCACGAATGAGGCTGCCAAGAGATGGCTAACCCCCGACGCTGGGATGGCAATAGTACAGAAAGATTGCAAACTATTCTGTCAGTAAAAAAAATGGATTCATTTGTTTAAGTGGATTCACCAATGATCAATATGAGATACTTCTGGGCAAGCATTTAGATTCTGCTATCGCTGAGATTGGGCAACCACATTACATAGACGAAATGGAAGCATCTTTGTCATTCCTCTTATTTTGAGAACACCAACATCTTTTTTCATCCTGGATTCCCCTCCTCCCTCTTGTCTGACCACCATCATGAAGACTGGGTGGTACTGCTTGTTGGAAGGGGCCATTTTACCAGGAGAAAAAAACACGATTTCAAGGGTCGAACAGATGTAGGGAATCTTTGTAGTGACGGTGTTTCTGAGAACCCTTACACCAAGACCAGGACATGGTATTAGAAATGAGGGACGTCAAGTAGACTGTTGTGACTTGTCAACTTATATGGAGGCAGTAGAGGCGCTGGGGATTTCATGCTGTATGCTTTCATGTATTTATCGACGTTGTATCGGTCCGGTCAAGTTATGACACAGCATGTTATGTCATTCATCAAAATGTGTACCATGGTGTGTCTGACTGTGACTGTTATTTTAGCAAGTTTGGAATCCCAACAGAAATCCCATTCAGATCCTGTAGCCTGAAGAAGTCTGGAGACAACACCCAGGGTTTGACCCAGTGTTCAACCTAGTTAAGCAATTTCCTTGACTCAGAGATTGATTCAAGTCGATACCCCTAATAGTCATTTCAAATTTATCGTATTTGAATGGATTGAAATAATGTAGGCAAAGCATTCAGGTTGGGGAGTACCACCTTACGTTCTCTTCTTTCATCTGAATGTGGAAACTCAGCATATCTTGGTAACGAGAAACAAACACACACACACACACATACACACACTGGGCATCTGACATCACACTGGGCCCACCCACGCACACACCACGGGAGACATAAAGGGTAACGGGCGTTAAGTGAGCAGCAGCTATGTACCAGAGAGGAGCGTTCCCGTTCACACACTCACACACACACACACTCTGGCATGGCTCCCACACAGACTGGGGCAGCGGCTCGTCCAGCACTGAGTGTGTTGAAAAGGCACGAGCATGTCTGCCGTCATAAGAAGCTGGGTCACCGTCTGATTCTCAAGATATAAAAACCCCAGAGTCGTTTTACGAGTGGTTCAGGTTTATTGGCACAAATATAAATAATTTTTTCTAGAAATAAAACTCTTGTGTACAGGTACGGATTTTAACTGAAATTCGTTCTCGTTGTTTCTTGGTGCTTGGCAATCAGAGACGGCGTGATCGAGTGGGAGGGTTTGATGGCGTGACGGTGGATGCCACACAAAGAAGCCTGTGGGTGGTGGAGGTGACGAGACAGGCCGGTCTAGTTCAGGGCTGGGAATGGTTACTTTTTGCAGGGTTGAGCAGCGATGTAGAGGGCCATGAGACAGTACAGAGCGCCCCCCACTGTGAGGGCCATGGTGGTGCGGTACAGGAGCCTGTCCGGAATCCCACGTTTTAAATGAACGGGGATCCCATCGGACGTCTGAGGAGGAGGTGGGAGAAGGATAGAGAACCAGGAGAGAGAACCAGAAGAGCGAGGATCATTACAAAGGCAAAGACTGCGCTGTGGGTATCATGCGTGCTGCGGGAAAGAACGGGTCTCTGTACCTGGAAGAGCCTCTGGAAGTCCGGCACCTTGTTTCCTCCAAGGTACTCCACCGCCGCTCCGGCCTCCGACACAAGCTTAGTGGGAGACGCAAATACCATGGGCGGGGCTTCGGAGGGAAGACCAGGTCTCAGACCCTGAAAACACGCACACGTCACTGACACCACGTCTCTCCACAGGTCAACCCTGGCAATGATGATCACCAACAAAGACCCTTTGGCTGCCTGTCTTGGGGGATTATATAGGTGACTCTGCTACATAACTGATCTCAGCCAAGTCTGGTCGCTAGTTAGGTGTCCAAGGAGGGCCAGCTGGATGGTAGCCTATAAGCTGCTGTCTTGAAAGAAAATCTTTCTTCTGAAGCTATCTAATGAGTTGATTTACGCTTCCTACCTACACTGTCCAATGCATTTGATTTCTCGAGAAAAAAACGATTTCACGTCGTAGGAAGACATGATGCTGACGTTAGCTTAATAGCAACGTTAGCTATGAAGGTCATCATTTCATTAAGCCGGTCCTAAACACACGATCAACTCCGTTTCCAACCTTACCTGGGGACTGTATGCGGTGGCAGGGGCAGACCCCGTTAGTCTCTGAGTAAAGCCGCTGAATTTGTAATACATTTTGGTTAAAGGACAGTGGGAGACATCAGATTTTAAAGCACCCGACAGACACCGGCAAAATCGCCTCGGTGAAAGAGCTTCTCTCAGTCGGCGTCGATTAATGATGACGCTAAACATCGGCATCCGTCCAATACGTCCCTCCCCCGAAGGAGCACTTCAATACTTGTTTGCCTTCCCTTCCCGTGCAAAGCAACCATCTGTCGGTACAAATACTGAAGATATCATTTCGTTTACATTATTTATTTGGTTAACTGAACATTGTAAAATAAATATCAGAGGGAATCAGATTAGGTGTTTGGCTAATCATACAAGGAATGCAACTTTTATCCTACTTAAAATCATTCAAATCAATCATTACAGATTCTTATCAAGAGGCTACAAGTTACATGTATCACAAGAGAAATCCTGTTTAACCCTTCACCATACATCATAATGCACCCTTTTTACAACAGAAAACTTAAGCAAGCTACTGTCGTGGACAAACTTTCTTTAGCCAATATTTGACGAACTCAGGCAATGACAAGCAAAGCTCGAGCAGGACAGATCGAAAACATCAAGACAAAAAACAAGTTCTCACGTATTCTCCAAGAATACATCCTGGAGCCATAGCCTGATGCTCCCATGTGTGTAGAGACGCAGAGATGGCAGAAGGAGGAAGAGAAGGCGAGGAGGGAGTGTTGTGTGGGAGAGGTGTTGGCTCATCTGTTTAGACTACGCGTCTCTCCTCGCCCAACCGTCTAACTGCGATGGAGCACCAGACAGGTGGCGCTGGTCGGATCATACGCTGATGTTTTCTGGTCTGAACATGTGCGCGTTCGTGTGGACGTGTGTGCTTGTCTGTCTGAGGGGGTGTCTGCATGTCTGCCGTGTACAGTATGTGACGCGTTCAGGACGACTTACGCTGGGGTGATAGCTTGATACTTAAGTGAGCGCTCCAGGATGTGACTGACAGTCGAGTCCGCATGAAATGCGGGGAAAGCTGTTGCCTTGGAGATATTGTTTATCTTGTGTTCTCACACTCTCTGGTGATTCTTTGTGCTGAGTACATGCTGCCTCTCTTTGTACATACTGGCTGTCAGAATTTCTCTCTCCCTTTCTCTTGATAATTGTCTTACCATCTCTGTTTGTCTCTCAGTTTGCTTTCTGTCTGTTTCCTTGAGCCTGTTTGTCTAACACCTATATTTCCATGACTCTCTCCTCCCCTTCTTCTCCCCCCTCCCCCCTTTCGACTTCACAGGTAGGTGGGGTACCATAGTAACGGGGAGCATCTGGGTCACATGTACGTAACCATCTGGACACAGGCCTCTTAACAACACACACATGTGCACACATTGGCCGTTGAGTTATTTACCACGAGACTGCAATGCAAATAGGATCTGGGACTCAGCAGCTTGAAATATGACAATGTTTATGTATGTAAATTCCCTGTCCAGATGGTGATATGTGATTGGTGGAGACGTCAAAGCCAATGACAACAGGATGGAAACCTCAGAATAAAGGGGATCCAAGGGTTGTCAACGTGAATTTGCCCAGAAGCAAATAATGATGGAAGTCCAATCGCAGTGTCAATGGTTCCCCCAGGACACCTATAGCTACTAGAGAGAGGGAACCCTCTGGCTCGTTCGTCCACAGGCTAATGTAGGTGTCTAAGCTCCAGTAGGTCGCAAGAGGGTCCAGTAGGTTGTGAAAGGGTCCAGCTCAGTGCGGTGTCTGGCCCGACAGGATTCGTGAGTATCTCTCCGAGCGATGTTTCACTTCCTGGTAGCACTGTACGAAGCTGTGGTAGATGAAGGTGATGGGCAGAGCCAGGAGGACAATCCCACTCACCACACACACTCCTCCCAGCAGGCGCCCCCCCATCGTCACCGGGTACACATCTCCATACCCCACGGTCGTCATGGAGATGATGACCCACCACGCTGCCGCTGGGATGCTGGCGTAGTCAGGGTTACGGGCCCCGAGGTCCAGGCCGTGCTCCAGCAGCTGGGCCAGAGCACTGTAGATTGCCATGGCAACGCAGACAAACACTAGCAGCATGAGCATCTCCCTATAGCAGCGGCGCAGGGTCAGTCCCAGGGTCTGCAGACCCAGGAAGTGACGGGCCAGCTTCATAAGCCAAAACACCCGCATCATCCTCAGCACCCGCAGCGCCACCCCAGCAACCCCTAGCCCCGCTCCCGGCAACCCCGCCCCAGCGAGCACCATTGCGATGTAGTAGGGAGAGATGGCGACCACGTCGATGAGGTTCAACGGCTGGCGCAGGAAGTCCCACTTATCCCTGGCCACGAGGAAACGCACCCCACACTCTGCAGTGAACCAACCAATACACACTGCTTCCACAATCCTGCAGGGCACAGAAGAAGAGAACAGGATCAAGATGTATGAAGTAAAGGAGAGGGGGGAGGGGAGGGGGGCGTACAAGAGGCAGAGAAAGGGGGATGAGGGATGAAGGATGTGAAGAAGGATGCAAGCCAAAGAAGACTGTTCTAGATGCCATTTACCAGACTGGAGAGGGAACACAATGGCAGCCAAAGTCTTATCAGTGTTCCAAATAAAAAAAGAGGTTTTAAAAAAAAACAAACATGATGTAATGGTAAGCAAGTATTTTAATAAATGTTGTATGGTTGACTGCACATTGAAGATTGTTGAAGATGTTTATTTGTCTGCTGCTTACTTTTCTCATGCTGTGTGTGTGTCTAAGTGTCTGTGTCGGAAAATGAGTGACAGATCATATTTCATAGGGATCAGAGATGATGGGATTGATTGATTAACGATGAAGTCCCCGCAACATGAACAGCAGTGTCTTCATGCAAGTAACAATGCAACCTCAATTACGCGCGTCACTTGAGCTGTAAATTAAGTCACTTTCAAGGATGCTGTGACGCGCTAACGAAATCCTGGTTTGGAAAAAGACCATAGCCAACTCCAAATTGTAAAATAATTTCATAACTTTGTAGGCGATCAGTCAGAAAGCTTAGTGGGAAAACGCTGTAGCTTTATCTACCTGTGTTCTTCCACGGTGTTGCGTTTAGCCGTGTCCCAGTCGGGAAGCGTGCTGGCACACAACATGACCATGGATAAAATCACAAAAACAACCGAGACAGATGCCAAAACCTGCGCTGCGATTGATGAATTGGGCTCCTCGAACGTTCTGCGCATCCTCTCGAGCCACTTGGCGCGCCCTGTGTCTGTTTCGCGCCCTTGTCCGGTTGGGCACCGGGACCCATCTCCCAGGGATCGCAGGTCCTCCTCTGACAGACTAGATACACCGATTTCAGACAACCGGTCGTCCAGACGCTTTTGGCAGCAGAACTCCAGGTGCGCGCTCTCAAGTCCCCAATAGGCCATCTCGTTGTAGAAAGAGAGCTCACACAAGCCTGGAAGGAAGCGGAGCTTACCGGAGCGAACGTACAGCATGATGAACACAAAAGCTTGCGCATGTCGGTCGAAAAAGAACTCGTTCAGATCCCGGTCGTAGTCATCACAAAGCTCGAGGACCTCTTTCTCAGAGGCGCACGCGTGCAACCGGCTGACGCGCTTCAGAGGGAAATCCCTGATCACTTCACGGGGGAAAGCATACCGGGTCCCCCCTACGTTGAGCACACAAATGCTCTTACCGAACTTCATGTCACCTCAGTAGTCCCTTTTCCTGGTGGTTACGCCATCTGCTTAAGACAAGTGTTTCTCAGAAGAGTTGAAAGTTGTGGATGGTGATCCGGGGCAGGGGGAACGGTTCACCTTTGAAGCATTTTCTATCTGGTGCAGCTGCTGAAAGTGGCTCATGATACAGCGCTGTTAGCAGCGCGCAGGATGAACGCTCTCTGAGCAGACCTCAACTCTCCACCCTTCAGTCCGGAGCCAGTCTAAGCAGTGATGTCACATGTCTCTCCAGCTAGCGTTCTCTCTCTCTCTCTCTCTCTCTCTCTCTCTCTCTCTCTCTCTCCCCCCCACACACACACACAAGACCCCCGAGTGAGCAGTACTTTTACGCACCGCGGGCGCACCCCTTTCTAACCTACATACAATCAACAGTTATAATGTCACAAAACTGCTGTACCTGATGAACAATCCGTCGACTAGTTTCTACAAAACGACAGAAAAAAAATGTTTCGCCTTTACAGCAAGTTTACAACACAAATTGCGATAAAGGCTACAAATGGGACTTTTAATGGGCTACATATATCCTGACTGAGGGTGTGTGCGCGTGTGTTTGTACTACGCATTCGCTCGTTCCCTCCCCCTCTCTCGTCACTAGTGGTTTTTCGGGTTGATCCAAGTCCTTTTGGCGAATGAGTTTACTGTAGGCTATTGTACTGTGAAGACATAGGGAGGGTATCCTACCTACATTAGGCTACCAAAACATCCCGCCTAACTCCACTATTAACTCCCGCGACCTGATTTTTTTCTATATCAGCACATTGTGAACTAATCGCAGTATTTTAATATAAACGTTGTGATCATTTTGCATGTTTTTGTTAGTTTATGGTTTGCGTTTCAACACTCCGGGAGGGCAGAAATGGCGGCCAACATGTACCGGGTCGGAGGTATGTCAGTGTTTTTTTTATGAAGGCGAAACACAATCATTTTTGTCTCTCGCAGCCAGTCCCTGTTGACGTTTTTGCTCGTGTATAGATGTAGTGGTATTGCCCTTAAAACAGAGGTACATTCTGTGTGTAGTAGTTTGCAGCAATGTTTGTATTTTTTGTTTTTATGGGATTCAAATATGGGTCAGGCCTCACGTCTGTCGTGGCCAACTAGCTAGCAGCTAATAAGCTAACATGCTGGCCATACAAAAACAAATCCAGTTAGCTTTCATAAAAGCCCAATGCCCCATTTTATTGTGCATATTCCCTTATATGATCTCCTATACACTGTTTGCATTGCACGGATAACCCTGCGCGTTGCTGGTTGCCTTCATCCATATTGTTTAAGTGAGGTGCTTTTGTATTTGCCTTCTTGTTGGCTCGCTTCCATTTATTGCAAGATTTACTGGTTAGCAATGACAATGCCAAATGTTCCCTCGAATACACATATTTGCAGACTGGCTGCGTTGAAAATAGTATATAACAATACCCAGATGTTTATGAGAGAGTATGGCGATAATGCTCGCCGTTAGCTACACCTGTGTTAGCTCACATAGCTTGCATGGAATTGTGCACCATCGTATCCTTTCACAGAGTCGTTGTGGTGGGTGAATGATTACTTTACGTTTTAAGTACTATTAAACTATCGATAGCATCGCCATACCTCCATTGCTAAAAAATTGCAATAGCGAAATATGCATAGTCCAGTACACAACAACCACGGCATGCACAGCGCTAACAAACAGGAAATCTATTTTACAGTGTGTGGTTCTTATTGTAAGGTTGTGGAATTGGTAACAATGAAGCCCATACAGTGATTTGGCTTTGCTAGTAAGTATCGGAATGTTCGATCTCATGATGTCCTCGCTATTGTTTTTTTTTTAAGCTTTTATTGCGCAGTTTTATGATGTTGCGGGGTAGAACTGTTGCTGTATAGCATTAGTAGGTACCTGGGAAACAAGGGAAAGGCCAGTAAGACGTTCTTCGGTCATCTGAGTGCACTTAAAAGTGATGCAGAACCCATAACTTTATTTCGTCTGTCAGCTGGTTGTCATCACAATTGTCGTCACAGTTAGAGTGATTATAGGACATTAGGTTTGATTACTACGCTAACGTTCCCGGAAACCGCTGTTTCATGAAGGCTATGTGATTTAATCGTAATTCACCTATTCACATGTGTTATTTTACTTCAGATTCCTCTGTGTTTCTGTGTGCAAACTGTGTAAGTCTGCATAGAGCCCATTATAAACCGCCCGACTGATTTTGTCCGGTATGTTTACCTATTAACTCTGATGGGGGTGTTTTACGGATGACATTTGTACTGATTTCACCTTCTGTTTCAATACAGACTACGTGTTCTTCGAGAATTCCTCCAGTAACCCTTACCTGATCCGCAGAATAGAAGAACTCAACAAGGTAGTAATTGTGTGTGTGTGTGTGTGTGTGTGACAGTGAGTGAGTGAGTGAGTGAAAGAGCACGGAGGAATGTTAGGACACAAGTCTACCTAGAGAGAAAAGGTGTTGCAGTTGCTAGTGTGCTTAGGGCAGAATATCTTGCCTGTTAAGTGTAGGTGGCACCTACCTCTCCTACAGTACTGGCTATATGTGTGTTTGCCTGTAATATGAGACAAGGAGGCTGATGTTGACTGAGTGTGTGTGTGGGGGGGGGGTATGGGTAAATCTCTCTCTTTCCTCTTCAGTCCTCTCACCAGTGTCTGCTTTTAATCTCATACTACTCAATTACTTTGTCTGGTTAATTAAGCAACCAATCAGTCAAAGCGTATTCGACAGAGCACTCAGCCTACCATGGCAACATGAAGCATCACGCGGGAAGGGAAGACAGTCTTCTGGGGAATGCAAGGCTGCCTGTCAGAGGAGCCTGTCTGAAATGCCCTGCTTTGTCTGACTACGTGTGTGTGTGTTTCTTTCAGACAGCCAGTGGGAATGTTGAAGCCAAGGTTGTGTGTTTCTACAGGAGAAGGGACATCTCCCACAGCCTCATTCAGCTGGCAGACAAGCATGCAAGTCAGTGGCTCTCTGTGTGTGTCCCACCTTTGTGCATCAGCGGAAGGTCTGGCTGTAACGTTTGTGTGTGTGTGTGTGTGTGTGTGTGTGTTTACAGAAGACCTGGAGGAGGAGAAGGAGTGTCCGTCGGAGGCGGACTTAACAGACAAACAGAAGCACCAGCTCCGCCACAGAGAACTGTTCTTGTCTCGTCAGTATGAAAGTCTACCAGCCACACACATCAGGTACACACACACACACACACACACACGGACACATCAGAAACACATACATGTATCAGGTACATGTACTTACAAATGTTAAATTAATTTTCTTGTGTGCACTCGCAAACCCCATGTTTATTATCATTCAGCATTTACTGCTGTTAGCAGCAGTTCTTCTTGTAGGAAATCAAGCAATTAAAAGAAAAACCATATTTTTTCTAATTAATTATCCATTTCAAACACATGTACATTTCAGTTACATTGTCACGTGTAACAATGTGTTCACATACTGTTCATCTTCCTTGTTCACACACATTTATTAAGATAATCTATGATCTATGCTAATGGAACAGTCACCTATTTAAATGTAATTAATAAAACTGTTTTCATTTATTATTGTTGCTGTCGTGGCATGTGGAGGTTAGCAGCTGATGCTATCAACGCGCCTTTCTCTCCAGCTCAGAAAGGGGGTGTTGCATTCAGGTGGCTGAACTTTGTGTGTAACGTCACGATAGCCTAGCAGGCTGGTGACAAGTCTGACTAGCAGAAGGAACCGCATGGACCATTTTTTCATTCCTTTATTTTGCACACAATTTCTTGTTGAAGGATTATGGTGGAGAAAAGTCTCCCGTAGGCAGTCAAAACCTATTTAATGCAGGAAGCACTTTGGGTATACACACACACACACACATACACTCACTCACCAGGTACATACAAATCAGGTACACACGCACACATCTGGTATACACACACAATGCCTCTAGTCAGGAAGTCTCTAGTCATCTCCCACTGTCCCCTCAAACTGCTCCCTGCCCTGTCCCTCCGCTCTGCCCTGCTCTGCCCCACCCCGCCCTGCCCCTCCACCCTCCCCTGCCTCTCCACCCTACCACCCTGCTTCTACCAAACTCCTCTTCCCAAAACGCTTTCTAGGGGGAAATGCAGTGTGGCGTTGTTGAACGAGACCGAAGCTGTCCTCTCCTACCTTGACAAAGAGGCGAGTCAAACGTCTGGACTGCTCACAGTAAAACAGATTCTCACTGAATGCATTGCCCACTCGTGTTTGCCTGTGTTGACTGAGTATGTGTGTGTGTCGCTGTCTGCAGGATACCTTCTTCTACTCTCTAGTGTACGACCCCACACAGAAGACCCTGTTGGCAGATAAGGGAGAGATCCGGGTGGGGCCACGCTTCCAGGCTGATGTACCAGAGATGTTACAGGAGGGTGAGCTACTCTCTCTCTCTCTCTCTCTCTCTCTCTCTCACTCTCTCCCTCACACACACACACTCTTTCTTTCCTCCTCACGCTCTCTAACTCTATCAATCTCTCCATCCATCACTCACTCACTCACTAACTCTTTCTCCCTCTCTCCTTCCCTCCCTGTGGTCTCCTAGATGAAGCAGACGAGAGAGACCAGTCCAAGCTGGAAGAGAAGTTGTGGGATCCACAGTGTCCTCTGAGCAGCAGACAGATCGACCAGTTCCTGGTAGTGGCACGGTAGGAAGCTGATCCCGGCCTCTACCCCAAACCCTGGCCTCTACCCCAGACCCTGGCCTCTACCCCAGACCCTGGCCTCTACCCCAGACCCTGGCCTCTACCCCAGACCCTGGCCTCTCCCCCAGACCCCTGCCTCTACCCCACACCCCGGCCTCTACCCCACATCCCGGCCTCTACCCCAGACCCCGACCTCCACCCCAGACTCTGGCCTCTACCCCAGACCCCGGCCTCCATTCCACCTACATCAGGATGTCAGCTTACTCTGTCCTGCACACTGGCATCAGTTCATATAACTGTCCTTCACCCACATGACCACCATGTGTGCCTCCTGCGGTTGGTTCACCATGCTGTGTGTGTGTGTGTGTGTTTATGTTTACAGGGCGGTGGGTACATTTGCGAGAGCTCTGGACTGCAGCAGCTCCGTCAGACAGCCTAGCTTACACATGAGTGCTGCAGCAGCATCACGAGACATCACACTGGTGAGACGCAGACACACACACATCCATGTAGACACACACTCACTCACACACACACATGCAGACACACACTCACACATGCAGACACACACTTACTTACGCACATGCAGACACACAGTCACACACATGCACACACATCCATGTACGCACACTCACACAGACTGCAGCCACGTAGCATGGCCTCCAGTTAGACACCCTGACAGCTAATTGGTTACCTTAACCCTAAACCATGTCCCTCTCCACCCATGCAGTTCCACGCCATGGACACGCTGCATCGCCATGGTTACGACCTGTCCAGCGCTCTGAGTGTGCTGGTGCCGGCGGGGGGTCCGGTGCTGTGCCGGGACGAGATGGAGGAGTGGAGCGCCTCCGAGGCCAGCATGTTCGAAGAGGCGCTGGAGAAGTACGGCAAAGACTTCAACGACATCCGACAAGACTTCGTAAGTGTCTGTGTGACAACCGCTACACAAGTCAAGGCATCGGCCATGCGTGCGTGCTCTGGAAGCTGCACTGGGAATAATGAGTATTTATCTACAGCGCAGAGCCGGCCATCATTTCTCTGGTCTGCCAGCTCTGCTCATGAATACTTGTGATGAATATGGCACCCACACTGCAGTGTTAAGAATAACATCCCTATTGTCTCGCTGTCCATCTCTCTCTTTCTCTTTCCTGCCTCCCTTTCTCCCTATGTCTCTTATTTTGGTCTCTCTCTCTTTATCTCCCCCTTGCTACCTCTCTCTCCCTCCTTCTGCTCTCCTCACCTCTCCCCTCTCCCTTCCCCCCTCTGTTGCGTCTATGCTCTCAGCTGCCCTGGAAGTCTCTGACCAGCATCATAGAGTACTACTACATGTGGAAGACAACAGACAGATATGTCCAGCAGGTGAGGCCATGGGGGTAGGGGCAGCTGGGGCCAGGCTAACATAGCCAGGCTAACACTGCCAGGGTAACACTTCAAGGCTATTATTCCAGGCTAACACAGCCAGCCTAACAGTGCCAGGCTAACACTTCAAGGCTATTTTTCCAGGCTAACATAGCCAGCCTAACACTGCCAGGCTAACACTTCAAGGCTATTATTCCAGGCTAACACAGCCAGCCTAACACTGCCAGGCTAACACTTCAAGGCTATTATTCCAGGCTAACACTGCCAGGCTAACACTGCCAGGCTAACACTGCCAGGCTAACACTGCCAGGCTAACACTGCCAGGCTAACACTGCCAGGCTAACACAGCCTGTCTTCCTGCTCGGAGAGGCATTAAAAACCCCTCCAGGGTGACCCAACCTCAGTGAGTAGAAACCTGTGTCTGACCTCTTCTGTGTGTGTGCTTCTCTCCGAGCAGAAGCGGCTGAAAGCAGCAGAAGCAGAGAGCAAACTCAAGCAGGTGTACATCCCCACATAGTGAGTGACAACATGACGCGTGTGTCTCTGACCCGTGGTTACGTTACCTCAGGCAGCGGGAGGAAAGCTGCAGGTGTGTAACATGTTGCATCTGTGTGTCCACAGTAACAAGCCCAACCCCAATCAGATCTCTGTGACCAATGGGAAGATGGCGACAGTAAATGGGGCGGGGCCCGGAGCCTATCACACAGCAGGGGCCGTAACAGGAGGGGGAGCCGGAGGAGGAGCAGCAGCAGGA
Source organism: Plecoglossus altivelis (assembly GCA_036571765.1). NCBI lineage: Eukaryota > Metazoa > Chordata > Actinopteri > Osmeriformes > Plecoglossidae > Plecoglossus > Plecoglossus altivelis. The sequence continues at coordinate 2,281,255 of BROE01000007.1, forward strand.
GGAATTGGAGTAGGAGCAGGAACGGGAGGAGGCAGAGCCTGTGAAACCTGCTACTGTGAGTGTGTGTGTGTGAGAGAGAGAGAGAGAGAGAGAGAGAGAGAGAGAGGGCAGGGGGGGAGTGGCAGTAAGGGTCAGTAAGTTAATCAGCTCTAACATCACCACATATCAACACAGCCCCTCTCCCTTCCCCTTGCATGCTATGCTAATACTGCTTATTCCCTGTTTGTGTGTTCCCCAGCCATGCAGTCAGCCCAGTGGTACTCGTGGGGTCCTCCTAACATGCAGTGTCGCCTATGTGTGTCCTGCTGGATGTACTGGAAGAAGTACGGTGGCCTGAAGATGCCAAGCAGAGCTGAGGGACCCGAGGAGAGGACGTCCCCCACCCCAACCACCAACGTAAGATCTTCTCCCCAGCCCTGCCTCTCCAGCCCTGTCTCCCTGCCTCTCCAGCCCTGTCTCCCTGCCTCTCCAGCCCTGTCTCCCTGCCTCTCCAGCCCTGTCTCCCTGCCTCTCCAGCCCTGTCTCCCTGTCTCTCCAGCCCTTTCTCCTTTGTCTCCCCAGCCCTGTCTCCTTGTCTCCCCAGCCCTGTCTCCCTGCCTCTCCAGCCCTGTCTCCCTGGCCTCTCCCAGCCCTGGTCCTCCTGGCCCCCTCTGCAAGCCCTTTCTCCTTGGTCGCGCCCAGGCCCTGTCTCCTTGTCTCCCAGCCCTGTCTTCCCAAAGCCCCGTCTTTCCTGTCTCCCCAAAAGCCCCGTCTTTCCTGTTCTCCCCAAGCCCCGGTCTTTCCTGTCTTCCCCAGGGGCCCTGTCTCCCAGTCGCCCAAGGCCATGTCTTCCCTGTCTCCCCAAAGGCCCGTCTTTTCCTTGTCTTCCCCAGCCCCCGTCCTCCTTGTCTCCCCAAAGGCCCCCTGTTTCTTTTTTCCTGTCTCTCCTTGCCATGGTGCTTTCCCTGTTCAATCTGGTTCCCCCAATTGTTTTAAAAAAACTGGCCAGCATGGGCAGAATTTCGTTTTTTTCCTTTTTTTAAGCCCCCCCCACCCTGTCTCCCCTGCCTCCTCCAGGCCCCTGGTCTCCCCTGCCTCTCCAGCCCCCTGTCTCCCTGCCTCTCCAGCCCTGTCTCCCTGCCTCTCCAGCCCTGTCTCCCTGCCTCTCCAGCCCTGTCTCCCTGCCTCTCCAGCCTGTCTCCCTGCCTCTCCAAGCCCTGTCTCCCGTGTTGCCTCTCCAGCCCTGTCTCCCTGCCTCTCCAAGCCCTGTCTCCCTGCCTCCCCCAGCCCTTTCTCCGTTGTCGTCCCCAGGCCCTGTCTCACTCTTCTCCGCCAGCACCTGTCTCCCCAGCCCCGTCTTCCTGTCTCCCCAGCCCCGTCTTCCTGTCTCCCCAGCCCCGTCTTCCTGTCTTCCCAGCCCTGTCTCCCAGTCTCCCCAGCCATGTCTCCCTGTCTCCCCAGCCCCGTCTTCCTGTCTCCCCAGCCCCGTCTCCTTGTCTCCCCAGCCCTGTCTTCCTGTCTCTCCTGCCCTGTCTCCCTGTCAATCTGTCCATGTTTAAACTGGCCAGCTGGCAGATCGTTTCTTTACAGTTTATTCATCTTTTAGTGTTTGTGTCTTTAAACAAATTTATTACATTTTACTCTCTCAGTCTCTCGCTGTTTCTCTCCCTCTCTCTCTTCAGGAGCCTCGTTCACGAGGTCACGGGCCCCGCCAGTCCAGTCACATGGTCCCGGTGCGTAACAGCGGCAGCCCCAAGTCGTCCATGAAGACCAAGCAGGCGTTCCTGCTGCAGGCCACGCGCCTCACCAAGCTGGCCAGGCACATGTGCCGTGACCTCATCCGGCTGCGCCGGGCCGCGCGACGCCCCTTTGTGCCCATTAACTGTGGGGCCATAAAGGCAGAGTGTAAGAGCTCTTTCAATTCCTAACTTCCACTCTGTCACACACACACACACACGCTCATACAGACACACGTGTAAACTCACACCAGGCCCTTTTCACCCTGGCGCCCTCCCTCCCTCCCCGCCCACACACACACACCTCCCCCCACCCACTGCTGCTCCATCTCGCCCCCCTCCCTCCCCCCGTCTGTCTCTTTCTGTTTTTATTATTATTGTTATATAATTATTATTATTGTTTTTGTATTCTCCCCCCCTTCTCCCTGTTTCCAATAAAGACTGCCTGTCCTCATAAGTATTTGAGTTCTGATCATATTTTCATTTGTCTGTTTTCCTGTTTTTCTTTGATTTTTCTCATGATGGACGTAAATCACTGTTAGCTCAACGTTCCCATCACTGACAATTGTGGAAAACCTTAGAGTTGCCTTAGTTCAGGAGAGGGCAGAGCTCAGTGATTGGAGCACTTACATCTTGACACTTTAAACCCCTCCTTCTACATGTGTCCTTGAACAAAAGTGTAAATAAATGCATTGTTTATGTATTAGTTATTCCATGATGGCCCTCCCCCCCAACACACACAACACAAACATAATCCGCGCTCTTCCTATGACTGACTGTAGATGATAGTGACTTCCATATTGTAGCTTGAGCAGTATATTTCCCCAGGCTAGACGGAGGAGGCATATTTTACTAAGAGATGCTCTATTTTGCACAGCACCCCCTGGGGGTGGCTAGCCCAGCCTCTACTGTTGGGGGCCAAAGCGCCTGTTTAAGATGGGGACGTTTCAACCTGTTCAGATGGATAACCAAGCCTAGCGCTCAGCTCTGATGCTGTGTGTGTGGATTGGTGTGTGCGTGTGTTTATGACGCTCAGTGCACACATTAGTGCTTCCTATGCTTATCTCAGTGTGTGTGAGTGTGTGTGTGTGTGTGTGTGTGTGAAAGGGAGAATGGATTGTTATCAGGGATGGATTGAGCCCAGTTCTTCAGTTCCTACCTCTTCCAGGATAGATGCTTAAGCAGACAGGGCTGGCCGCTTCAGCCACACACCTGCCCCTCTCACAGGGAATACCTCCACGCCATCCACTCATCCCCTCCTGAGTTTGAAGTTTGCGCCCTTCCAGATCTGTTGCCATAGTAACCCACTCCCTACATGCCTCCGTACATGTAAGAACCCTCGCCTGTCACATGGTGGGTTTCATCCAATAGGCTGACTCTCACCTCTCAGCTCTCTTCTGTTCCTACTCTCCCTAACTGGGCTTGCAATACCTTCGCTACTCTCTCTCTCTCTCTTCTCTTCTCTGTCTGTCTCACTCTCCTCTTTCTGTCCGTGTCTGTCTCTCTATCACTCTCTCTGTGTGAATGTGAGAGTAGTCTTCTAATAAAGTCACAGCTGAAACCATCCTCTCGGAGTCCTTGTGCTTCATGTGTCTGTGTATCTGTCCATCACGTCGCCGCACTCACCGATTGGCCGCTCAGACCAGAGGAGTGGGAAGGGCCCGCCCCTACTACAGCATGGGCTCTACCTGCCTGTCACCATCCCACCTCAACCACACCCTCCCATCCTCTGTGCTTGTGTGCTGTGGGGTGTGTGAGTACATGTGCATGCCCGCATGTGTGTGCGTAACAAGGTATGTATCCAGCGTGTTTGCATGTGCCTGTTCCCGCCTCTCCTGTCTGCGTGTCACCTTGACAACAGATCGGCCCGGCTCGTTTCTTAGGAGGATGGAAACGAAATATGAAGTTCATTGTTGTTTGAAGGTGGCAAAGTTGAAGAATATTACTGAATATAAATGAGATATATGTTTTTGTCTCAAGTCCTGACCTAAAATAGCTGGATTCAATCTTCCTACACTTTAAATCTATCACTAGAGAATACTCATGAAGGAAAAATTGAAATGATGTGTATAACCTGTTCTGCCTCAAGCCAAAGATTCTGCCAAACCACAGATTCACCAGCGGATACCAGAAGTTAGTATTCTGAGTTCAATGTCACTTCTGTAACATCAGGATCTAAACCTGTTCCTCTGGTAAACGGGCCCCATCAAGGTGTGTGCTGGTCCGGAGAGGTGATTCCGTGCGTGTGTGTGTTTGTCCAGATATGTTGCGCGTGTCGGAGGGTCAAGGGGGCAGACCACCCAGGATCCGGACCGTTCCCAGAAGCACCCTCACCAGCGTCGTGCAGTTCCTAGGTAACACACACACAAACACACGCACACACACACGGAGGTTAGACATGTCAGTAGCATGTAGTGTCAGGAACAGTCCGTGTTGTTCTTCCAGAGTCTCGCCCGGCCGCCCCGGCTCTGCGCTCGTACCGCACGCCCGGCTTGCAGGCCCCTCCCCCCCGCCGCCTGCTCTCCTCCCTCCACCACGGACCCCACGGCATGCTGGGAAAGAGAAGCTACCACCACCACAGCAGGATGGAGCAGGAGAAAGGCTCAGGTGACACAGTGCATACTAGTGGAAATGTAACAGGCATAGCAGCATGGTTTGTCAAGGTCACTGTCTCCCGATCTCATCCATACTGGGATTCGAACCCAGATCCTCTGGCTCGCAAGCGTGACCACCGCCTTTCCAAATGTTTCTTTAACCTGCTTTTAAGCTCTCGAAAACAAGCTGTTGGATGGTGCAGTTGGGCGGTGTTTATTCTGAGGTTATACTGAGGAGTGAGCCTAACCAGTTTAATTTGGTTACACACCACCTGTGGGAGATGCGACTTGTTTTTCTAACTATGCTCCCTGTCTTCTGCAGACAACCAGGGGCCCCCGCCTGGCCCCACACCCGGCCCCACGCCTGGCCCAGCCTCAGGTCCAGTCCTGGTGGGTAGCCCTCCTCATTATCACAGGCCAATCACTAAACGCTCCTCGTCAACTGTGATGCACTGACACGACACCACATCTTGTGTGTGTCCTTCTGATTGGCTGTCACCAGCACAACGGGCGCAGCAGTAGCGGGAGCAGCTCCCGGGGCGGGGTGATGATGCGGAAAAGACGCCCCAATTGGATCGATGCCCCCGACGACAGCTTCTTCCTGGTCACCAGGGAGACAAGGTAGATGTAGCTAAGCTTCCTCCGTGCCTTCTTATTGGATGCTGGCTTTGTCTCTGTGTGAGCGAATGAGAGGTGGATGGCTGGTGTCTGACTGACAGCAGACAACGCGTAGGAAACACCAGACAGGCCTTGACAGAAACAGCCGCAGAGGGGAGATACGTTTATCAGACAGGGAGCAAAAGCAGATGGCACTGGCAGAATCACTGAGGAATTCCACACTAGCAGGCCAGCGAGCTGAGAATAGACCTTGACATGCGTTCAGGTTCATCCACCATGTTTCCCATGACAGCTCTGTTACGGTGAAGAAAGAGACTCCACGGGTTCCCACAGATACTCTCTCCAAAGCTTAGCTACTCTGACGCACCCACACATTACTCTAAGTCTTCCACTCACGCTACGTACACGCACGCGCACGCACACACACATGCCAGACAGACTCACGTGTAGACATCCTGGCCTGACCTCTGACCTCTCGTGTGCCCTGTCTTCGGGTGAGCGCGTGTTTGCCCTGCCTGTGAGTGACTGGCTGCTTATCTCATTTCAGTGCTGCAGCCGTTAGACACCTTCTCACGGTAAGCCCTCTGTCCTGCACACACACACACACACGCACACACAAGAATACACATTCAGAAGCACAAGTTGATCCTGGTAGCCTGTGGAGTCTCACAGTGTGTTCACCTTTCAGATTCTGAAAGTAGAAGTTACAGTACTAACTTATTGGATGCTTCATATAATACACACTGTTCTGCTCGGATGTTGTAACTATGACTTGGGTTCGACGTATTCGTGGGAGGTTTTAGACACACACACTTTAGTTGAGTCATATGTACTGCGTGTATGAATGAATTGTTGTTTGGGAAATGAAAGTAGGAGGATTTGGCCTTGTGATTTGAGACTAGGAGTGTGTCCGAAGGGAGCCTGGCACCATATCCCTCCCCCCAGCCTCCATCCATCCTCTCTCCCTCTCCTTAAGCCCCTATCCAGCCTCTCTCCTTCTCCCCCAGCCTCTGTTCAGCCTTTCTCCCTCTCCCTCAGCCTCTATCCAGCCTCTCTCCCTCTCCCCCAGCCTCTATCCAGCCTCTCTCTCTCTCCTCCAACCTCCAAACAGCCTCTGTCCCTCTTTGTATTTAGAGGCTAGCTTACCTGAGAGGATGCAGAATACCAGCTTGACTCTGGATGGAAATATAATTACTGGACCGCCATATAAATTAACCTGTGTGTACATGTTGTGTGTGTGGATTTGCTAGTGAGTGTGAATGTATGCAGGATCTGTGTGCATATATGTTATCTTTTGTGTGCATGTCTGTGCGTGCCTAGTGACGCTAAGTTAGTGTGTGGATTTGTATACGAGTGTGTTTGACGTCGACTTTGTGGGTGATATTTCTATGTTTCTGACTAGAGACAGAAAAAGGAGAAACAGTGTTCTGAATTAGGCGAGGGTTGCGACCGAACCAACCCGGGGCAGCGACTCAAGCCAGACCCTACGTTTCCTAGAATAACTCGCTCATTACGTCCACTATGCTACTCTTTTCCATCTGATAGGCTATGGGCACTAATGACAGAAGATCGAGACGGCCCTCTCGCCTCCTTCCTGCGGTGAGCAGGAAACATGCTCTGGCAGGAGGGCGGCGGGGGGGGGGGGGGGGGGGGGGGGGGGGGGGTTGAGTGAAAGATTGGCGAAGGGAGACAGGAAGGAGCTGAGAGGGAGAGCAGGGGGGTGAGGGTGGCGGTGTTGGTGTGCAGAGTTTGGTGTCTGAATAATGAAGGCAGATAGAGCTGTGGATAACACGAGCTACTGTGTGCCACACATCCCAACTCCTTCCATCTATTTGGAAATCATTTGGTTGAAGAAGGGATTTATATTTATTTCAAGTTGATATCCTTTGCAGCGATATGGTGTGACAAATCGGCCCTTTTATAAATCAGCAACTCCTGGACAGCAGTAGGTTACCTCTCTACACTGCCACAAAGGGAAACAGGGGCATTGATTGAGCTGTGCGTCACAATCAGGCTATTGTCCCTCGGAAGGTCATTCTAATTACTGAACCCCATTCACACTCAGAAGTAGATTGTCTTCGAGGTTTTTCTATTTGGAGAGCTGAACAACAAGCCTGTTAGAGCTCTTGTACCACGGTGGGGGGGAGGAGAGATGCAGGAGAGGGAAGGAGAGAGCGAGGCAGAGAGACAAACAGAGAGCTAGAGAGGGAGGGGGAGGGAAAACCAGCTAGAGATGAGGGAGAGCTTTTGAGAGTGCTTATTCTGTGGGGGTAGAGAGAGACAAAGCCAGTAGTGGGAAAGACAGAGAGACAGAGAGAGAGACACACACACACAGAGAGAGAGAGAAGAGAGAGAGAGAGAGAGAGAGAGAGAAAGAGTGAGGTAGAGAGATAGAGAGGGAGAGGGGGGTAGAAAAAGAAACAGAGACGTTGTTGTTTGTGTCATGGTTCCTGGTTGGCGGTGCTGACGCTGCAGGTCGTGTGTTCCACAGGAGGGCCAGACGCCTGCTGTCCAGGTCCCAGCTGAGACGCGCCTGTCGGCAGCCTTGTGAGCAGATCACCCTCCGTAGGGTCTCCCAGGCCCCGCCACAGGGGCCCGTCTTGGCCCCCCCGCACCCGCACCCCAGCTTGAGGATGAGGGGCCCCATCGTCATCCACGACTGACACGATCCGGGCCGCTCAGCGCCCGTCTCCCCACCTCCACCCTCTCTGGAATCACCCACCAACCACCCCTGGCATCAACAGGATTCAGCAGGTGGTGCAAACTACTGATGTGGTGCCCATCTCTAACTTTCTAACCACTGGGACGGCAGGGGGAAGGGGGGGGGGTGATGAGGGAGGGGGGCAGGGGGGGCAGGGGTTTCACTTGTATGATCATGCGTGTGTCTGTGTTTGCTCCTCTGCTTTATGAGAACAGACACGGTGAAGGATCGTTCTGGTGTGTGGGTTTTTTTTTTTTTTTTTACATCCCTACGTGCTAAGCGGCCGTGAGTTGTGAGACTGTCTCAGTTTGTATCAAGCGGGCGGACCGTCTGACTTTGGCCTGGTTGCCATCATGTTGCTTCCTGGCAGGCCACTGGCATGGAAACAACCAATCAGACTGATCCAACTGCATTTAAAGATGCAACTGCATTATTAAGTCGGCTGTGCACAGACCTGTAACTATGCTGAACACATAGACACCAGATTACTGAGCAGATGACCCCATAATGACCATCAACATTATCTAGCTCTTCTCTTCTACCTTTTCAGACTGCAGTTAATCTGCCCAGATGGAATGAACTGTCCAAGCTAGCAATGCAGACAGCAAGCAAAGACAAATCTCACGCCACGTAGGCCTCGTTCATAAGCTTGTGTATAGCATACTCATTGTATATTCCAGCCATTCTCTTCCTATCGCCTCCTAGCCTGGTCGTAGATGACAACACAATGCAGTAAAGGCCACAGGACCATCTCCTACTTCTATCACTGGCACCGCCGCATGTATTTGAGGCTAGCCTCTTCTGGCCAATTAACGTTCTCTCTTCGTTAAGAATATTTACTTTGATGTTTCCTATATGTCATGTGTTGAACTGAGATTCAGCTGAATAAAAACCCAACGGTACACGGATTATAATGGTATGCACGTAGCCACAGAATGGAATGTATTTTTAATAGCGTGTAATGCTGTTGTTTGTATCGAGGCCTTTTCTCTCCCCTTTTTTTCTGTCAGCGACTGAGACTGATAGTCCTGCCTAGAATGGCAAGCCACCCCTGAACATTAATACCACAGCAACAGACATCTACAGTACCACACTGCGGCGTATTAAGGATGACTTTTCAATCATGTCACACGAGTCCTAAAAGTGGTTTCAAGAGAGAGAGAGAGAGCCAGACAGGTCGTTAATCAGAGACTAATATAAATGTTGTTTTGAAGAGCGTGTGTGTTTGCTGTGTGGAAAAATATGAAAGATTAATGCATGGATTAGAACAGATCTTTGGAAAATATAATGGGATGAAAAGGAGTGGTGGAGGAGTAATCAGTAAGCATCATTAGTTTAAATAACCCACCAGGCAAAGTTTATAACAATACAGTTAATGAAAAGTTATAATAAAATATCATCATATAGTGTATAATATCGACAGGATTTTTTTATTTATTAACAGGCCTATGGATTATCAAAGGAAAACGTTATACCGAAGTCTCAACACTTTCCCCACATCATCCTGTTGAAGAAAAAAAAATAGAACACACTTTACATTTGAACATTTTATGTTACCTTAACTAGTGGGATCCTGAGGATGAATTGTTTTGTGAGGCTTTTACTGCTCGACGAGACATCCAATTCATATGAGGTGGGGGCGAGGTGTGTGTAATATTTGACTTGTGAAAAATCGAAATCCTTAAATGAATAGGCATAACTGAGTGAGAATCAAGGTGTGTTGCTGACATGTAAGAGCAGTGGCGCTAAGATGTGTGCGAGGAGCGGATCTGCCCCCTGTCGGATCACAAGTATGCAAGAGGAGCTCAAACAGCCTTGCGTTGACACACCAAGCCCATTCAAATGTACGCTCAGAAGCGTAAGCGAGCTTGATAACAAGCATTTAAACATAGACGCATCTATAGTGCTGATATATTTCCGAACATTCTCTGTCTTAAAAACCTGTAATGTGGTGACAGTGTCTTTAGCTCGCAATCCCAATTTGTTGTTTGGAAGGCTTTATACTACTTGGTTGAATTAGCTGTTGGTTCAGTTGCTGCAAGCGAATCCGGGGAGCCTAGGTTAGGTCTCACCGCAGTTATAACACCCAAAATAGAACTGGATACACAGTAATAATAACAAACCAAAATTATGTGAAAAATGTCAATGTCAAAAATGTAAAAAAATGTTACATTTATCGCATGCAGCGGCGTAGCTCCAGTGGCGCAATCGGTTAGCGCGCGGTACTTATATGACAGTAACCAGCATAGCAATGCCGAGGTTGTGAGTTCGAGCCTCACCTGGAGCAGAGAACTTTTAACTGGCTACTTACGGATATTGACTGTTGTTCGACCGAAATAGGATAGTTGAAAACCACATGTGCTGAATGTGCATCCATTGTCTACATATAGTCCTGCAGAAAAACACTTTCTGTTCTTTCATTTCTCCATTTCTCCGTCAGACACTTGATATCAGACTTGGCGAAACATCGTTGCACAGAATCGCCTGTAGATTAGTTTGATGGCCATGGTTTCAATAACATGTCAAATATTAACCAGCAGAGGGCAACGATTCCTCTCTGTATGAAGTCTAGTCAAACTAGGGTGAGGAGCGACATCCTTTGACTTAAAAGGTCAATTGAAAAAGAAAAAGTGAAACTACCGGTGCTGAATTGTAAGAGTTCTACTGCATAACATATGGTGTCAAATTTAAGAACAGTACAAAATTGTAAAAAAAAAAACAGAAAACAAACACGAATTGTAATAATAATAATTTGAAAAATTGTCAGATGACAGATATAATTCAGAAAAAATAATAAAGCTCAGAAAAATTGGTTGTTTGTCAATAAATGTGCTAATGGACTGTCAATAGAATTAATACAACTGCTCAATGCCTTAAACGCACTCCCTGTATTGAAGTCTCTTGCCTGCACGGAAAAGACTATCTCCAAAATACGAGATTGATTGAAGATAAATCTAAGCTTGTAAATACATATATTTTGCATTCCTCGTGGGTGATGTATTAGTGTGTGTGAGCGTATGTGTGTGTGTGTGTGTGCGTGTGTGTGTGTGAATGAACGGGATCTGTCCCCTAAGCTTGGTAAGCTGGGAATGAACAAGCAGAAGATTGCTGTAATGATGTGACCTAGATGTCCCAGTGCTGATCTCTGGGCTGAAAAAATGAGAGTGGAGCTCAATACCCAGCACCTCCTTCTCCCCCCTCCCCCCTCCTCCCCCCTCCTCCCCCCATGCATCTGGGCCAGGACACAATCTGTGGGCCTTTATCAGCAGGAGTCTGGGGTAGGCTGTGTGTGTGTGTGTGTGTGTGTGTGTGTGTGTGTGTGTGTGTGTGTGTGTGTGTGTGTGTGTGTGTGTGTGTGTGTGTGTGTGTGTGTGTGTGTGTGTGTGTGTGTGTGTGTGTGTGTAAGAGAGAGAGAGCTGAGCCATGTAAACACAGAGGATCAAAGCTCAGATTCGGGAGCGTGTGCCACTTGTTCTTGGCGCTGCAGATTAGACATAACAGTTTTTAATTTTCTCTCCTGAGCTGCTTACAAGACGACAAAGCTGCTTGGTTGAAACCCCACCCCCCTTCATCTGCAGTCTGCCAGGGGCTGAGCAATCATACTCATACCCCACCCGTGGGGTCAGCGGGCCACTTTACCCAAGTACAGAGAGAATAAGTACTCAGGATAAACTATGATTGAACATCCTGTCAGAGAAGAATGATCAAATTCTGACCACCATAATCCTCCTTTATTGAAAATAGAATTGTACACACACACACAGAGTCACACACATACATTCAAAAACACGCTTACTTGGGTGTTTAAAAATACTTAATCCGACCAGTCTCATAACTCCTGTTGGCTCCCTAGAGATCTGTTCGGATATCTGATGAGTTATTCATTAATAAATCTCAACGTAATCTACCGAAACACAAAATGACCCCCTACCATCACCAGATTGGCAACCACTATAAATAACTGCGTTCTTTTGATTCAATACAATGTGTGTCATATTCGAGGATGCTCATTTTATATACTGGACTGCAAGGTGCTGTTAAAAGAGTCGGTTTTCACTAACTTTCCTTACTTGTACGCCGCCCTCTCAACCCGTATTACAAAACGAGCAAACCCTTTCCTAACGTCAGAAGGTTAGAGGGAGGACATTAACCAATGAAGTAGTTGTTTCGAACAGGGGTAGAGTTGATTGACAGTAGCAATACCCAATAGATGTAGGTAATAGTACGAATCTCTAACCAATCACCGACAAAATACCTAAATCAGCACCTCCCCTTGTTCAGTACCCAAAGTCGAAGGATAGCTGGCCTTTCAATGGACGAAAGTGCGATATTTATTTGTGTTATCTAATATAACTAATTCGGACCGTCAACAATTATTTCGAATACATAGAATTGTTTTAGATTGTTGTGAGAAACATCATTGGTGTCAAACATGCGTAAAAACCAACGCCATCCAAGCAGGGAACCGCCGAGAAAGGAATTATCGCCGCTCATCTGAGGCCAATCTCGCTTATTTTTGTCAAATAAGGAAACATAACGAGATAGCTAGCAAGGTAGCTAACATTAGCTACATATATACGAAAAATAACACCCAGGGACCGAATTGAAACTATATTTGTATTTACAGCCAGAAAACGTAAGTATTGTTGCGAAGCCTATTTGACGTACACATTCTTAGCCAGATAGCTAACGTTACATTAGATAGCTATCTAGCTAACAATACTGTTAGATGTAGCTAGCTTGCTAAAGTGGCTAGCGAGTAGGGCCTACTCGTAAGGCCAGGACCAGTCTAATGCCTGGAAATGCAATCGAACGGTGCGTGCAGTTGAATAGTTAAAGTGTTGAATGAGCAATGTACACACGTACACAGCTCCGGCTAACATGTCAATTGATCCATAACACTCTGTCGTTATCTCTCTGGGTTTTATTAAAACTATCTACATGGTTTTATCATCTTAAAAACTTCACAATATGTGTCTTTTCCTCTTCCAGGGATTAGCCAAACCCGTGTCTCAACCAGACGTCGGGGGCTAGCTAGTGGCTATTATTGTGGCTTTTAGCTAGATGGCTAACAACTTGTAAGTGCACCTGGAGGAATTGTGTTGCTTGCTCACTGCACAGATGCTATTTCAATCCAGCTAGTTGGCTAGATTTTTATGGACGCACAGACTGACATTAGGCGTAATCATAGCGTTTATTGCGTTTGGCTCTGTATGCGGTGTAGCGCAGTCAACAAACAACTGCGCGCGTCAGAAATAATCCAATCGGATCAAGCGTAATATTAGCATGGTTCATGGGATTATGTAATCTGTAACGTAGGATACCCCCTCCCAAATCAAATTGGCTTGTTAACGACACCAACTCTTGCTATTTACTGGTTTTGACGACCACGGAGTCTTCATTCGAAAATAGAATAGCATTAAACTTGTTTTTAGCTTCTGATATTGTTAGCAAGATCACATGTTCATTAAATAGACTTGCTTGTTTAAATCAAATTTGTAAACGGTAGGGAGGACAATAAAAGAATGTAGAGGTCTTCCATTTCTTTCCAGTTGTACGATTAAAAAAACGGTTGTCCACATTTTACTGGACACCATGCTGTTCACACCAATTCAGTGAAACTTCAGGACACATGCAGCATTTTCCCAGTGTTTGAAAATGTCCCAGGTGGGATTGTGACATTTATGCAAGGCTTTCTTGAATATTTTGAACTGTGACCCTTGCAAGATAAAGGGTCAGACTAAGTAGGTGACCTACAGTGTGACAGCATGGATTTTGACCCAAGCTCTGCTGGTGATGAGGGTGTGTCATGTCAATTGAGAATGGGAGGGGGGCTCGGGAAAAGGGGGCGGCACGACAGTTCTACTGGAGTGACAGCTGGGAAGTGACAGTGTGTGTGACGGCTAGGGTCGCTCACACGGGCACGGCCGTGTCTGCTGCAGGTGGGTGTGTCAGGGCGTAGGCTCACGGGCCACCTCTGACGCACCTTCTCTGTTTGCCATCCTGGGTCACATGATCGCAGGAGGTGGCCATGTGAGGCAGGTGTTCCTGGCCTTCTTTGGAGCCCTGGGGCTTGACGTATGCGTGCGTGTAAGTGTGTGACCATAGAGCTGAACCCAGGCACACAGGAGCATGATGCAATCGCTGACCTCCACTTCCCTCTTCAGAGTCAGTGTTCTTGGTGTGTGTTTGGGGGGGGTTGTCTGGTTTCGACCTGTGGTTGAGAGATGAACGATGGCAGTCTCGGTTGAGTGGTTGAAAGTGCATAGTTCAATATGAACGTAGGGTTTCAGTGAAACTAGGATACTTAATTTTGGATTGAGAGCCCATATTAGTCTGTAAAAGTGGACGTCTATAGGTTTCTGGTTCCATAGGTTTCTTGGTTCCATGTGTTTGCGTGTGTCCTTACAGTCTTTTGCTGTGTTGTAAAGGCCGGGTGATGCAACTACCCTTTTCACACACACACACACGCGTGCGTGCGTGCGTGCGTGTGGCTCTGCGCATGCACATCAGACGAAGGATGTTGCTGAATGAATCTCAGCCTGGGTGTTTGCAGCAGAAGGTTGCCAGGCAACACCAGTATGTTTGTTTTATTTTTAGAGAGGATCACTGCTGCCGAACACAACAGATGACATATACATACACCTCAGCATGCACGCTTGCTCCTTGAAGGGGGTCTGCAGGGAGGGAGGGAGAGAGAGTGTGAGGGGCCACAAGGGAGGGAGGGGAGAGGCTAGTGTTGTAGGGTTTGACACTAGCAAGCGTGGCAGCATAGTGGAGGTATGAATGGGGTGACCCCTCTCACCCTAGACTTGAAATCCAAACCGCAGGGGTATTAATAGACCCGTGTGTGTTTCTCAGAGACACAGGACTGCACAAGTGGCATGACACTGCGCACTCGCTTACACACGCACACTCTTCATTCCATTAAGGCCAGCTGGAGTAACTACTTGCGTTTACCAGCCTTTTTTGGGCACATGCTTGTGCGTGCGTGCGTGCGTGTGTGCGTGCGAGCGTGTCAGTGTGAGAGGGCAGAAACTTATTGTGCAGAGGAATACTCTCCTGTGTATATGGGGAGAGACGGAATGGACTGGAATCTCTCCTGTGTATATGGGGAGAGACGGAATGGACTGGAATCTCTCCTTTGTGTATGGGGAGAGACGGGATTGAGGACCGATGCTCTGGTGACTAAAGGGGAGACTGGCTGGGGACCTCAGGAGAGGGCTGGGGACCTCAGGAGAGGGCTGGGGACCTCAGGAGAGGGCTGGGGACCTCAGTCCTATGCCCCATGGTGGTGTCAGCATCACTAGCATGGCACCAGCTGGTCAAACAAAAAAGGAGGGGGGACAAGAAAAGAATGCAGAGCCCTGGCATACTCGCATGTCCTCCTGTACACCTGGTATTTGAATGGACAGGGCTGTAGGTCTGAGATTATTGGATGGGCGGGGCTGTAGGTCTGAGATAATTGGATGGGCACCGGTGTAGGTCTGAGATTATTGGATGGGTAGGTCTGAAGATCGGAGGTTATTGGATGAACAGGGGTGTAGATCTGAGATTAATGGATGGGCAGGGAGCATCTATTCACTGCTGACCTTGGTGAAGGTGGTACCACATATGGAAGTCACCTGTAGATGGTGTCGAATGTCTCAAACAGTGCGTGGAACTAAAATTTTACACTACCACTTCTGTCTCTCCCCACGCCTCCCCAGGTGTAGGCAGCGATGGGCGCGTTCCTGGACAAACCCAAGACAGAGAAGCACAGCGCCCACGGCGAGGGCAACGGCCTCCGCTACGGCCTGAGCTCCATGCAGGGCTGGCGGGTAGAGATGGAGGACGCCCACACGGCCGTGGTGGGGCTGCCCCACGGACTCACCGACTGGTCCTTCTTCGCCGTGTACGACGGCCACGCCGGCTCGCGCGTGGCCAACTACTGCTCAGGCCACCTGCTGGAGCACATTCTGACCGGGGGGGCGCAGTTCGGGCCCGGGGCGGGCGCGGTGGAGGGGGTGAAGGATGGCATCCGCTCGGGCTTCCTGAAGATCGACGAGTACATGCGCAGCTTCTCAGACCTACGGCAGGGCCTGGACCGCAGCGGCTCCACCGCGGTGGGTGTGCTGCTCAGCCCCACCCACCTCTACTTCATTAACTGCGGCGACTCAAGGGCCGTGCTGAGTCGCGACGGCCGCGTGGGCTTCTCTACACAGGACCACAAGCCCTGCAACCCCCGCGAGAAGGAGCGCATCCAGAACGCCGGCGGCTCGGTGATGATCCAGAGGGTCAACGGCTCGCTGGCCGTGTCCCGCGCCCTGGGCGACTACGACTACAAGTGCGTGGACGGGAAGGGCCCCACAGAGCAGCTGGTGAGCCCGGAGCCGGAGGTGTGCGTGATGGAGCGGGCCGCCCAGGGAGACGAGTTCGTGGTGCTGGCCTGTGATGGCATCTGGGACGTCATGTCCAACGAGGAGCTGTGCGAGTTTGTGCGCTCGCGGCTACAGGTGTGCGACGACCTGGAGAAGGTTTGCAACGCTGTGGTAGACACCTGCCTGCACAAGGTACGTGCACACACATACACACACACTCACACCAGCTCAGGCCTAGAGACGAGGGGTAACAGGTTATTGTGGTGTCTGCGGGGCGTTTAGGGGAGCAGGGACAACATGAGCGTGGTGCTGGTGTGTTTGCCCGGTGCCCCCAAGGTGTCTGAAGAGGCTGTGAAGAAGGAGGAGGACCTGGACAAGTACCTGGAGTCTCGCGTGGAGGGTGAGAACACACACACACACACACACACACACACACACACACACACGCTCTCATTCACTACAAACCCCTGCATGTCGTTCATTCTCTCATACACACACACACACACACACACACATAGACTCTCTCCAAACCCCTGCATGTCATTCATGCACACACACACTCTCTCTCCAAACACATGCATGTCATTCGTTCATTCATTCACACACACATTCACTCATAAACACATTTAAACCCATAGACATTCTTTCTTTGAATTCTCACACTGCCAGATTCCAATTGACCACCTAAAAACCCATTTCCCTGTAGACAATTATCGATGCCTTGATCCACTCCATTCCCCTTAAGCAAAACTCCCCCAGTCTGGCCTGCCCCTCCCTCCCAAAGCTGGCTCGGGAGACACGGAGGTGACAGACACACACACACTCGGTGACGGTGTGTGCGCGTGTGTGCGTGTGTGTGTCTCCGTAGAGCTGCTGGGTGGCTGTGGGGAAGAGGGGCTCCCTGACCTGGTGTCTGTCCTGAGGAACATCGCCACTGAGAACATCAGCAACCTCCCCCCAGGAGGAGGCCTGGCCAGCAAGTAAATACACACTCTCACTCCCACACACACACACACACACACTCACTCACGCACGCACGCTCTCACATCCTTTTTATTTTGTTGCCAATCAGACTCCCATGACGTCACGACTCAAGCATGCTGTACATTGGTATTCCTCTTCAGAAGCAGTGTGTTGGCTGACGTGTGTGTGTATGTGTGTGTGTTTTTGCAGGCGCAGTGTAATCGAGACTGTGTACAACAAGCTGAACCCCCATAGAGAAGAGGAAGGGGTGAGTTGATCCCTGTGACCTCTCACACCCTCCGCCCCGCCCCGCCCTGCCCCACCCTGTCCCCTCCATCACCATCAGCTTCAGACTGGCAGCCTGCTTCAGCCCACACACGGCTGTGAAAGGAGTCTGTCTGCCTGTCTGTCTGTCTGCCTGTCTGCCTGTCTTTTTCTCTGTCTGTCTGTCTGCCTGTCTGTTTCTCTGTCTCTGCCTGTCTGCCCATCGGTCTGGAAATTGTCGTGTTGTGACATTGTGTTGTGAAAACGACGACTGTAGCAATGACGCTAAACATCTTTCGCATCCATTGCCTTAACACCATGGCAGCCTGAGGTGTTGAGCGGCTGTCTGTAGAACTGGACAGTACCAGATCCCGTTAGAACGCGCTCTTACTGCCACTGTAACAACCATGCACCTGACCTCATCAAAACATGTTGTTTGTGTAGTTTACCAGGGTGTGTGTGTCTAGTTTAGCAGTAGAATGTGTGTAGCTGGGTGTGAGTGTAGCGTAGTATGAATGCATATTGTGTATGTGTGTGTGTGTGTGTCATGTTCCTGGGTGTATTGAGTGTCTCTGGGCTGGTCACTCCGAGAAATATCCCAAATCTGGCCAGGGTTAGTGTGTGTGTATGGGGTGTGTGCGTGCGTGCGTGTCTGACGGTGGCGTGTCGCCCCAGGCCTGCACGGGGGGAGGCGGTGCGGGCGAGGAGGAGAGCGAGGAGGGCGGCCCGGCTGGCCACCTGCTGGAGGCGCTTCGCCAGTTCCGCCTGCACCACCGGGGCCAGTACCGCTCGGTGCTGGAGGAGGCTCTGAGCTCCTACCGCCTGCCCGGCCCCCAGGAGAGCCCCCCCAGCCAGGACCAGGAGCGCCCCGCCTCGCCCCCCTCACCCCCGCCCTCGCCCGATGCTGACGCCCCAACTGGTGAAGACTCGCCTTCCCCCACAGTCGCAGACCAGCCCGCTCCCTCCTCTGCCTGAGCCCCCCCCGCCCACACACACACACCCAGCCTCTCCCTCAGCATCTATGTAGGGCCTCCACAGGACAGAGAACGACCAACCCTGGTGAAGACCATGTAGCATCTGGACCTGGAGAACACACGGACACAAGCTCTGTCTCTAGCACAGTCCTCACAAACATAGACCACCACCCCCACTGTGTGTGTGTGCGCGTGTGTGTGTGTGTGTGCATGTGTGTGTGTGCATGTGTGTGTTGTCTAAGGAAATGACACTGGCCGTAATTGGGAGCTCAGCATACCTTTTCCCCAAAGTGTTTTTAGTGCATTCTGGGCTTTGTAGTCATGGGGGGGGGGGTCAACCCAAGTGGAGACTACAAGAGTGGGTTGGGTTATTCATGGACCATTCTTTGTGTGTGTGGGAAGACATCCCAGAGTGACCTGTACAGATGACGTCAGAGGTATTCCTATTCCATCCATTGCACATTTCACAGCTCAGAGGGTTTTTACTTAGCGGTAGCAAAGAGATTTGTTGTGCGGAAACCCTGTCCCGCCTAAGAGAATGTATCTAGAACATTTCAAAATGACTCCCATCATCAAATTAGTTTACAAAAAAAAGTAAATGCAATGAAAATGTCCGTCTGGCAGATGCTCTCCAAGGGGCGAAACTATTTACTAACTACTGTGCTGTCTCGTCTTGATAGGAATTGTGCGTTGAACTGTGTGTGTGTGTGTGTGCGTGCGTGCGTGCGTACGCGTCCGAGACGAGTTTATGATTCCTTTTCTAATCCCAGTATATGCATTGTATCTGCTTATATCACATTTGGTTCATATATGAGGCCATGCTAAGGTGATGGTGTATGTTTGAGCAGTTTCAATGTAAGCAACCAACCCTCAAATAAAGCATTGGAGCTCCAGAACCTTGATGTGCTAGTGATTGGGTTACATGTCAGTCTGTCGTGTCCCCTGGGGCGGATGAGACTGGCTCTCATGGCGACCCTCTCCCTGGTCATGTGTGGCGGTTGCTGTGACGTCACGTGTGTTTCCTGTGCAGTCGTTAGAGCTAGACGGAGTTAGGTGAAGCGATGACCAGAGCTGGTCATGGATGAGGAAAAGAATCATAATAAGCCTCATTATAGCACATTTTATGAAAGAATTGAAGTGCAACGTTCCTGAAATAAAATCAATAAAAACAACAATACACGTCATAAAGGTAATAAAATCCTTACGGCATCCAATTCATAAAAAGATAGCTTTAGCTGTCTTTAGAACATGTCTAGCTGTTAGCTCCCCTAAGATTTATGGGTGATGTGGTCCTCAGTTCTGGGGCGTAGTTGACCAAGGCCACCTCACCGAACTTCTTCTGGCTGGTTCTGGTGACCTTTAACAGGCCTGCATCTGATGATGGCTGTGTTCTAGCTGGTGCGTAGTCAGTAAGATAAACAAATTAGAGTTATCTATGTGTCTAGGTCCTTTTTGTATTTGAAGAGAAGGAATTCTTAAGGTAACAGGGAGCCAGCGTAAAGTAGCTAGGACAACACTGAGGTGTAGGACAGTGTTTAGCAGCTGGGTCAATGGTGGAGAAAAGAACTCTGGAATTTCTGGCTTTTTTAAAAATGACGTTGGAGAGATATTCTTTCCTTGAGAGACGGATGGTTTTGTCATGAGTCTTTTGTGTGTCTTCATAGATGTCGTATTGGATTTTAGTCTTTGTTTTTCCTCAATTTTCTCTTTTTTTTCCCCCACTAACATTATGATTTGTTAGCCTTGAGGAGATTCTTGCTTGTGAACTATTGTGGTGCTACCGTGTTTAACACCAGTATAGAACCACCCAGCTGGTTAGAAGCAGTCACGTTCTCCTGTAGGTGATGACCACAGCTGGTTAGAACGTAGCCATGTCCTCCTGCGTTGGCCCTGGTCCTGCCCCTGCGTAGCCTGTAGCCTGTAGCTCCCTAGCAGAGAGTCTGCGTGGTGCAGGAGGGCAGCGGTTAGAGCTGTGTGAGACGCACGCAGAGAGACGGCTGATGGAGGGCTGTCTTTCCAGTTCCACTGCGTGCCTGTGGAGGAGAGGAGCCTAGGACAGGACAGCTCCATAAACTATTGAGATGCGCTCCCTCTTCTAGTTTGCACAGCTGTCTGTCTCTGCCAGGTGAGTGGGAGGCGGAGCCCTAGCAGTCTTGCTGGCGGGGCGGGGCTACTGGGGCAGGGTAGAGTAGACCAGAGCCGTTCCAACTTAACTTCTGCTCAACTTGGACAGAACGCCAAGGGACACCTTATACATTTTGACATGCTTTTCATTTGTAGACAAGTATGCACAATTCAACTTTGATCTCTCTCTCCCTCTTTCTCCATCCCTCTATCTGTCTCTCTCTCTTAGAGCGCTGCTGACTTAGAGGACCCCTGGTAGCCATGGTAACGACCCCCGTCTCCTCCTTCGATTGGTGCAGCCACCCAGAGGAGGAGTGTCTCCATTGGGCAATGTTCCCTCTCTCCACATGGGGACGTTGGAGTGTGTGTGTGTATGTGTGCGTATGTGTGTGTGGCAGGGGACTACATACACACACACACACACCCACTCTGCTTAAACCAGGAGGAATCTCTTTTCAGAAATGTTAAAATTTAAAGAACTGAAGCATCGTAATGGTAGAGATGATTTTTACCATTGAGTTAATTTTTTTATTTTTTTTCTCCCTTTTTTTTTTTGATGTTGTTGACAGTGATCACCTGACTTCACAAGCCGTGCGGAACGACTCTGTGCGTGCGTGCGTGTGCGTGCGTGTGCGTGCTACATGTGCTTTGAGGAGCTGGTTGGAGGGGGGGTTGGTAACTTTGTGGTTCTGCTCCTCGTTCAGCTCCAGGACTGTGCTGCCTGACACACCAGCCCTCTCGCTTCATCGTTCACACACTCACACACACACACTCACACTAGCAGTACAACCTTACATACCACCTGCACCCTGCACACGCATGTGTTGTTCCATCCTGGGCAACACACGGACTTGGGTTCTACATGTTCATAGTTTTTTCAACCCTCTCCCCCCACCAGCCCCCTCTGCTTGGCACCTCAATGGATCTCATCAGCAGATCTCTGGACTCTGATTGGCTCCTGCTGTTGATTGAAATTCTGATTAAATGTCTATTTTTTCCGTTTGATGATGGTAATGAGGAGGGAAGGGGGAGTGAAACGTCTTGGCGTAGGGCCGTGTTGGAGAGAGAAGAGTTAGTGGCGATGGAGCTGTTAGACAGCCCTTTCTGTACTGAGGTAGAGGAAGCGCGTTCTAAGAAAGGGTGTCTAATATTCTCTAGTTTGTTCAGAGTCAACCGAATGGGAAGTAACTTTTTGGACTATGTGAGGGCAAGGGAGGACTTGATGAAATGATTCTGTCACAGTTAACAGCCTCAAGCCCTCTTGACCCCGACCACCCCCCCTCTCTCCCCTCCCCCTCGGCTACTCCCCACCCACCAACATCAGGGGGCCAAGGGGCCCCTGGGCCCCTGCCACAGGCTTCCAGTTTAACCCTGTGTTTCCCGGTTCTCAGACTGCATTGGTAATGTTTGTATTTGCTGTTGTTTGATTGCACTCACATTTGATTACAGAAAGCGTCTATATATGAAATAAAATACCTGCCAAGGACCAGTGGTCATAGTGTCTGTCAATGACTGTGTGTTTGCTGACTGTTAGAGAGAAGGGTTGCTAAGGGAGGCAGTGTGTCCACAGCAGGGATGAGGAAGATTCCTCTGGGGTCTGGGGTCCGCAGCCTGTCTCAATGGTGGACCAGAGAGGGGCTTCGCCTTCTAATCCACCCTCAACATAATTTGATCATAATCTCCCATCGCAATCATATATCTTGAAGGTGTTCTCAATCTGCAGGGGGATTAGGGGATTACAGGCTGTGTGTGTATATGTTTGGTGGGGGTGAGGGCAGTGGAGCTTGATTTAATGATGGGTTACTCCTCCCCTCCTCTCTGACATTTCAGTCCATCCGGGCAAAGCGGCTCCTGGAAGGACGCTAAATGTCAAGGAAACAAAACAAAATATTTGGGGGGCCATTCCAGAAATGCTTACATTTGGAGAGAGGGGACAATGGAACAAGGTGGTGGTTACCGTCACATCTGCCCTGTTCTCCCTTGTTTCCCAGCACCTTCCTCTTCTCCTCCCCCTCCTTACGCCGCCCGCGCTCCACGCACTTCTACCTTGAATGTCCTGAATAGACAGTTAGCTCCAAGTCTTTCTGCGACCTTGAAACCATTTATCCCATCTCCGTGTAGCAGACGGGAGTGCAGGTGCTGTGGATGCCTGTTGACAGGAGCGGCTGCTTTGTGCTCTTGTACTGCCTTTTGTGCGGAAATATGCAGGTGCACACATACTCGCTGCATTCATGCTCATAGACACCGTCATTAGTTAGCTGCAGGCACTGGTGTCATGGCTGGTCTTCATTCTTAGCAAGAAAATAAGATGGTTGAACCCATTGTCCCCTGAGTTGTTCAACCCAGTGTCGCACACCTACAAACTCACCCCCTTGCCCCTCAGGAGAACCTGCTACTGGAGTGTGTTGTTTGTTTGGTCTTGGTTTGTCATCCGTTTCCTGTGGATGGCGAGGGCCCAAGTTTCCATGGCAGTTCTGAGAAACCTTCAGAAAGAACACGTGCATGTTTGCAAACCTCCTTTGCAAAACACCTTCCAACAATTCATCTGCTTCTTCCAATAACTTTAGGACAGGAAACACACGAGCGGTCGACTGAGGGAACGTGGCGTGTGTGTGTGTTTGTGTGTGTGTGTGTGTGTGTGTGTCAGGGCCAGCATATGATTTTGAGTGAAGTAATTTAGCAGATGAGCGCGAGGCCATTGTTATAGGGATAATCCATCTCTCGCTGCTCAGATGGGTTAACACGCAGCAGATTAGACTGGATTATGCAGACCCACACCAGACAGGACAGCCTCAACATTCACCTCCAATTTCACTGACCAATGCCTTCTCCTCCTCCCCCCCCCCTCATCCTTCTCTCCAGCCCACCTGACCTGTGCTGTGTGAGCGGTGTCTTTTCCTCTCATCATCAAACTTGCTCCTTGTGTTCCGTCTCCCTTCTTGTTGAGTTTCTTCCGTCATTGTTTTCTTCGCGCAGCTCCCACCTCTCTCCACATCACTCTCACCGGTCGTCCCTCCTGTTCCTATTTCTGTTTCCCAACACAAGCAGATGCCGCCCCAAGAAATAGGATTAAGCCTCACAAACAACTAAATACATACGGCACGGAACCTTCTCCAGACGGGCTTGCGCCAAATCTCTCAAGACCTTCTTGACATTTGGAGCATGTGAAAGCGTAGAATGCCATCGTTGTTACAGTTAATACTCACCACAAGGTCATGCTTGTTTCTCAGTCCCGCTTTGTCAATCACCATCCGCCTTTTCTCTCCTACTTTCATTGTCTTTCTCAGAACGACCTGCCTTCGGCTAAACAGCTGTGTGTGTGCGCGAGCGTCTGCGTCGTTGCCCAGCTGTTTGTATTTTTGAATGTGGGTGTTTTTACTTGTCAGGTCAGTTATGTTTGTCTCATACACACAGAGTAATTAAAAACAACCCCAGTTATGATGTGATATCTGCAGATCACAGGATAATGATTTAATTACAGCATCAACATCTGGTCCACACATTCTAACCTACTGCCATGTCCAATAGGATGCAATGCTGTATCAGAATTAAATATCTCATTATTATAATCTTGATGTTTTTTTGTTTACAGGTACACTGTGTATTTTTGTGTGTTTGTATGGTGCTTTGGGCAGTGGAGAGATGTTGCTCTGATTCAGCTGTGAGCGACTGCTAGACAATATGAACGAGATTGTAACTTGCAACTGTAACTCTCTGTAAAGAATGGAAATTGATAAGAATGTGCTCGTGAGATACCTGAGAAATTGATATTCCGTAATCAGTGAATTCAGATTTAACATTAAGTGTACATTTGGGCAGGTGTGTGTGTGTGTAGAGTGACTTGAGAGACTCACTTAGCCTCCATACCTAGTGTGTGGAGTTGTCTTGCAGATCCAAGAAGCTTTACAACAGCTTTATCCAACCAGCAGCTATATCTAACCACCAGCCCTAGTTAACCTGCAGCTCTGTCTAAACCACAGCTCTATTTAACCAGTAGCTCTATATAACCAGCAGCTCTATTTAACCAGTAGCTCTATCTAACCAGCAGCTCTATTTAACCAGCAGCTCTATCTAACCAGCAGCTCTATCAAATTAGCAGCTCTGTCTGACCAGCAGCTCTATCTAACCAGCAGCTCTATCTAACCAGCAGCTCTATTTAACCAGCAGCTCTATCTAACCAGCAGCTCTATTTAACCAGCAGCTCTATCTAACCAGCAGCTCTATCTAACCAGCAGCTCTATAAAATTAGCAGCTCTATCTGACCAGCAGCTCTGTTTAGCCAGCAGCTCTGTCTAACCAGCAGCTCTATTTAACCAGCAGCTCTATTCAACCAGCAGCTCTATCTAACCAGCAGCTCTATTTAACCAGCAGCTCTATTTAACCAGCAGCTCTATCAAATTAGCAGCTCTTTCTGACCAGCAGCTCTATTTAACCAGCAACTCTATCTGACCAGCAGCTCTATTTAGCCAGCAGCTCTGTCTAACCAGCAGCTCTATCTAATTAGCAGCTCTATCTAATTAGCAGCTCTGTCTAACCAGCAGCTCTGTCTAACCAGCAGCTCTATCTAACCAGCAGCTCTATCTAATTAGCAGCTCTGTCTAACCAGCAGCTCTGTCTAATTAGCAGCTCTGTCTAACCAGCAGCTCTGTCTAATTAGCAGCTCTGTCTAACCAGCAGGCCTACAGCTGGGCTGTGGCTTCACCTTAATGGAGGGATTGAGAGGTTCTCTCAGGTTACACTCCAATCAGAGCTCTGGATCAGGTCCAGTTACCTGTCCTCCTCACCTGCTCCGCCTCGTTCTATTGAGGTGTCACACACACACACACAGTCAGCACCTGCCAAGCATTACATCCGGAGATACGTCTCAGCAACATTGTCCTCTAATATGCTGTTTGGCAGGAGCTGTTTGGGGATGGGGAGGGGGTGTGACGGTGGGACTCTCACCTCACTGCTCGCCCTCTCACCCTGCTCCCTCTCCTCTCCTCTCCTTTTAGGCCTCGCAGACATTTCATTCTTGCTCTCTCTCCATTCCTACCCTCACAAAAACCCTGTCCAGCATCTCATCCGAGCACAAAAGCACAGCAGCGCACACAGGAAGTGAGCGCGTCTTAACAAGGGGATTGTGAGCAGGTTGAGGGGGAAGACCCTCATTGGAACCGATCAGGGGTCAAAGTTGGAGGGCTTAAGAGGCCCACTTAGTGGAGTGTTAGGTCACAAGGGTTAGTTAAAGGGTTCATTAGGGACCTGGGTGCATTGTCTAGAGGAACAAGGAGGGGAGATACGGAGGGAGAGGAATCCACTCGAGTTCCCAGTTTGCTCCACTGCTTGTTTAGGTCGTGTTGATTGTCAGACTCCTCTTCTCCTGCCCCCTTCCCTCCTTTCTACTTCCCTGCCCCTCCTCATCAGGAGCATCTCCAAGGTTACAATAAACACGTCCACACTCTGAAAGGGAGAGACAGACAGGATGACAAAAGTGTAAGAGTATAGCCTTGACACAGACATATACACACAGTGAATGGAGAGAAAGGAGGGTATAGTAGTTGAACATTGACACAACAGGGTCCCGGTGGTCCATTTCAGTAAATACACCAAGAAACATTTGAAACACAAAAACAGCTACTCACCCAGCAACAAAAGCAAGTGCACACACACACACATACACTGTGGCCCAATGATCAGACTGGGACATCTGTCTGTGGGAGTAATTGGCATTAACCCTTTGAGCTCAACCACTCTTCTTCCATATACTGGCACCTTTGCACCAGAAATGTTGTGTCTTTATATGTGTGTTTAAAACAGTCCTCTTCCAACCGAACACACACTTACTGTATCCCCTCAAAAAGGTTGGCGTGTTGTATAATGTTGAAACCTCTGCTACTGTAAATGCAATTTACCTTGGAGAATCAAGAGGTTGCAACTGCACAGTCCTCTAAAACACATTTACAGACAGACAAAGGCAGACCAACACACACAAAAGAGTTTGTACTCTGTCACCAAATAACAGCAATGGACTCCAAGCCAGCCTCTCAGCATGGGGCGTTTCTGCTAAGCCGCTTGTCCCGGTCGTAACGGCTAACGTCAAACATCAGGTCGCCTCCAGCAGGACGGGAAACTGGACCAAAGAGCGTATGTTTCTCTAAGTGGTCTGCCGTTATTATAATCACTTTTCTCGCTTCAAATCGAATTTGGCGTTAAGCCGTTCTCCATTCTATCACATTGGGATTATCATGGGTCTACACCTAACATTAGACTAATAGACAGGCATATTCAATCAGCATTAACATACTCTAGTCTAAGCCATATGCTCTGAAACAGTACCCTTTGTGAATGAATGTATGAGTGTGTGGGGAGAGGGGGTGGGGGGGGGGGGGGGGGATTTTAAGGTAAGAATTTTGCTTATTGTGCCAGTGGCTGGCCTCAGTTTTTTGTGGATTTATATGAAATCTAAAAAAAGGTGTCAATAAAAGTCAGTGGGTCCTGGTATACTTTAACAAACAACTGTCATCTTTCTCTGCATTCCATTGTTTATTTAATCGTTTATTAATCTTGACTCTTAAGCTTTGGTTACCAGGACCAAACTCCCTCCACCATCAACTTCATCTTTACTGTCGTCATTATCATCTGGTGGCCGTTTTCTCTGTGTCAAAAAACTGTCCAAATGTGCATGATCCGACCCAGTTGCATCCTAACCAAACTAAGAGTCCTTGTGCAATCGGGGGTGCTTGCTGGTCAATGATTGGCAGCGCTTTCACTACGACCGCGCCCCAGTGGCAGTGCGACCAATGGCGAGAGACACTGTGTCGTACCCCGCCTCTCAGGTGAGCTAAAGAGAGAGAGAGAATCCACAGACCAGTCAGACAGGACAAAGACGTGACCCGCAACTTGCGCTCTCATTTCTCCGTTCGGGTTTTCTCCGATGCACCAATGGTGTTCAGATCGCCGCTTGAGCTATTGTCCGCCTCCCGTCTCCTCCTTCCCCACTTCACTGACCGGCCAACGATCCTACCTCGCGCGGGGTCACCGGAGGAGACCCCAGCTTGCACTCCCGTGGCTCTCCCGGGACTATGCTTCTCTGCCGCACAGGTGGCCAGTGTGTGTGAGACTCTGGAGGAAACGGGGGACATTGAGCGGCTTGCACGTTTTCTCTGGTCTCTACCCGTTGCTCATGGTACGTGCGACTCCATCACAGAGCACGAATCTGTGCAGCGAGCTCGCGCCGTGGTCGCGTATCATACGGGAAGTTTTCGCGAACTTTATCACATCTTGGAGACGCACCGCTTTACGCGCGTTTCCCACGGCAAACTGCAAGCCATGTGGCTCGAGGCACATTACCGAGAGGCGGAGAAGCTACGTGGACGGCCTCTCGGGCCAGTGGACAAATACCGAGTACGGAAGAAGTTCCCGTTACCAAGGACCATCTGGGATGGGGAGCAGAAGACGCACTGCTTTAAGGAGCGCACGCGTGGGCTTCTAAGAGAGTGGTACTTGCAGGATCCGTACCCAAACCCCGGGAAGAAACGAGAGCTGGCGCAGGCCACTGGGCTTACACCAACCCAGGTTGGAAACTGGTTCAAAAATCGGAGACAGAGGGACCGCGCTGCCGCTGCCAAAAATAGGTAAGGACTCTTTTTCTGTTACTACCTTGGTGTCTATGCGCAAGGAGCCTGTGAATGAACTGAACAATATCGGGTCAATTACAAGAATGACATTTGAGCGTATTATAGGTTCGTGTTAGAATGTCAGGCGAAGTGATAATAAAATACATTGTTTGTACTTGATTAAGTTGTCAACTAAATAATTTAAGCGTGGAACAACATTAATGAACATGAGTGGATAACTGCAGCCATTTTTCAGTTGTATATGAACATTTTGCGAGAAGAAAAATGTTCATATAAAATGTATTAGTCAAATATGTAAATTCATATTTATGATATACATGTATTTTATGTGTGTACCCCAAAAATATTATAAGCCTACATTAAGTAAAATAATAAATAATTTTAACTAAGAAATTATATTTTCCGTGTAATATTTTATTTAGGAGAAGTATTTGGTTTCGTCGTAAAGAGCACAATTTTGGACTTTGTTCCGTCAGAAGTTAGACAGTATCTTTTACTCGGGGCAAACTAGACGATACTCGCTTTCCGCCGTCCTATCCTTATAGGGTGGATGTTTGGGTGGAAAGTTAATTGCTTACGCGCCCCATTAGACCCACGAACACGCGTGATTGAGATCAATGTGATCAATGTGTTTATAATTCAAGGAGAATTCTATACCGAGATTCTTAGTCTTATATAGCTTACTTTTGATGTTCTTTCTAATTCTCTAACCTTCTCCATCTCTTTCAGATTGCAAAATCACGGGATAGGGCCCAACGGCATGCGCGCTCTTTCGGGAACCGAAGGCAGCCCCATGGGTAGCGCGGAGCATGGGGAGGGAGACACGCATCTCTCGGTAACGGATAGTGACTCGGACTTCGACATTTGACTTTATAAAAACGGACAAGCTTTACCACGCACGGACGCGGAAGATCTGATTGTCGTTAGCCAATTGTCTGGAGACGATAATACCTTCTCTTCGCGAAAGATAGATCAAAATAAATGGTCTCCATGCATGCAGAACACACTGAACTCTTTACCACGGAAACGCACGTTTGACATCTGAATAAAGAGCTTTTTAGGCTCCATCTGAGCGCGATGCGCATTCTTATTACCTCCAAAATACAATACACTTCTTGTCTAAAGATAGATAAACAAGACGTACTCTCCTCCCGTTTGTGGTCGGACTGTTTGTCGTTGTTGTAAATTGAACAGGAGTTTCCCTGTAACTGCCCTTTCACTGCAGTAGATTACAGTACAATAGACTACAGTACAAAACCTGTATATGTGAAATGCCCTATTTTGTCTTTGCCCTGAATTGTGTTTTTAAAAAGTTTCAATTTTATAAATAACTAATAAATAAATACATTTAATATATGAGTATTTGTGTTCTGTCTTTCTTTAGGCTAACATCCATCTTGCTAAATGTGCATATAGTCTTCGTAGACTATAGTTCTCAATTCAGGAATTAATTGGGCAATGAATGACGTCCAGAAATGTGTGAAAAACCATTTCACACCGTAGCCCTCCAATTTGGTGAAGCGTTGAGTACAGGTCAAGCGGTGCACATGCGATCCATGTGCTTACAGCGCCGCCCAGTGGCAAGGTGTAAGGTAGCGTCCGTGTAAACGGTTTTTCTCATGACGTCAGACTGTCTGATGCCATACTGCTTTTTAACACAGGATGGTGACAGTAGCCCGGAATGCGACATCTGTGTTAAATCCAGGGAGCCGCTACTGCCTTAGTGTTTTCACAGTTTGCGACAGAGGCAGGTGCGGTTCTGAGGTCCCTATGACAACTTCGTGGCCCCTCTAAATATGGTGCCTGAATAATTATAAACATTCTCTTTCGCCTGTGAATGCCTGGAACGCAGTGGAGAAAACCATGTGACAACACAGTTTAAACAGTCTGGAACCTCCTCTGAACATTACTACCTTTCTATTGAATATAGGTCACAGCAAAACGTGAACAGGTATATTGGATCACAGACACTATGATGAGCACAAAGGTCATTGGCTAATCGGCTACATGAATGGATTTACTTCAGCTTGGCATCGCCAGACCAATTCACATTCTCAAATTCCAATGTGTTATCAGCAGGCCTAGACTAAAATACCACCTGGCTGCAGTTGATTAGTATTGGATACATACAGCCAATCAGAGCTGGAAATCTTGGCCATTTTCTTAAGGTTAGTTGCATCATGTGTTGACGAAAATGATACATCATTGGATTAAACCTACTCCAGGTCAAATACAAAGGTTGTGAATGGTCCCTTGGTCCAGATCTATTTTGAATGGGAGAGTGGCCAAACACATATAACCTGACTAACCTGACACTTGCTAGATGGTTTGTTACACATAAACATCTGGGAAGTTGTATTTGGAAACTGTTTGGACAAAGGCAGGTATTTTAAATAAATACTTGGAAGATGATTGGATGAACCATCTGTCCGTCACCATCCTTCATGAGGTAACTTCAATCTCACCCGGAGCTGCCATTCTTAGGAGACTGGTCTGAGTGATTTGGATACAAACAGGTAAGTTGGAGCATGGTATGATGGATTTATGGCCATGATCTTGCGAATCCAAAGGTTTCACTATATGTACGATATTTCATGTTCGGCCATTTATCACAAATAGACAGTGCCTTAACCTTAGAAGTCTACAACCTTGAGATATCGCCAGATGTTCTTGTAGGTCTCTGTGTTTCCCGCCAATTCCAGCCTCTCCAGATGCAGAGTCCGCTTGGTCCACCAGCATCGCCGTGGTTACCCTACATCAAGCTGCAGGTGAGTTTGTGGGCACCGACAAGTCTCCTATCAGCTCTCTGGATTGGCCCTCTTCTTTAGATGAACACTTTCTTATGTTAGGATCAGACCTTGTCTTGTCCAGCCAAGAACAGACCTAATTTTGGCTATGGGCCATGAGTTACAGCTTGGTTGCTCTGGCGCTGTGTTAGTCTCATGACCTGGCCATCAGTTGGGAAACGTCAGTGGATTTCTGCAAAGATTTAATGTTTTCTGAACACGCGTCAATGAAACCAGCTACTGCTGCCAGCCGTCACAACATCCGTGAAGACAAGTGAGTTTGATCAGCTGCCTCGCGTGCCCAGGTCCCAACACCACCTCCACCACGTTCCTCAGAGGCGGGGCGGCATCTGGCTATTCTTCAAGGGTCCTCTAGGTGCGCACTGGGTTGGGTCCTCTGAAGGTTCTCCAGGTGAAGGATCCTGGATTTTAGGGACACAGATACTCCTCGTCTTGGAGAGTGGGCCTGGTCCATTGGGCTTTGGAAGGTCTTCTCAGCAGTGCATTTTCTTCGGTAGATTTTCTCAGCAAAGAGTGACTTTTTGACAGGTGTGGCTGCTTGAACACGTGTCACAGGGCTCTGGTGTTCAGCAGCAGCGTGTACTGTTTTTTCTGTCCTCTCTCTTAACCCTGGTGCTGCCTTAGGGTCATTATGATTCACCTTTTGATTCACCTTTGTGTTATCACAACGTTGGGTCACAGTGACCCGAAGGCAGCACCAGGGTAAAGTCTAAGTCTCTCTCTCTCTCTCTCTCTCTCTCTCTCTCTCTCTCACACACACACACACACACACACACACACACACACACACACACACACACACATATGCCTGAACCTGCAGATGGCAACAGGCCTGTAGGTCACAGTTGGTGTGAACTGTGTGAACACAAGGACTCCAGCTAGTGACGGTTATCGAAATTATGATCTGCGGCCGAGCATCTGGACCAATCATCTGGCTCTACCTGTGAATATGTCACATACCGTAGGTGTGTGTGTGAAAGAGAGCACGCGAGAGAGAGCTCATTCAAAATCACGCTGCCTGTTAAAGGCTCCATGTCTTCCTTCACCTCAGCACTAAGTTTCCAGCCCAGCTTAAGAAGAAATGTAACAGCTAGCATGTGTGTGCATGAGCATGTGTGAGCTGGGGCTAGGGTGTTTGTGTGACTGGGACCGTACATAGAGCAGAGACAGGCTGATTGACTATTTGGTGTCAGCTAGTTTCTTTCCCTCTCCCTCTCACTGTCTCTTTCTCCCTCTCTCTCACACTAACAAACAAACACACACACACACACACACACTCTATGGCCCGCGGGTGAATTCCATCCTCCCCCCTCCCATCCCTGTCCCTCGCGCACAAACACACCTCTCCCCCATCTGCACACAGTCACACACTATCCTATTCGACTGAAGGGGCAGGCGGCGCGTCTGACGCGTTTTGCGCATTTCCTGAAGCTCGCGCTCACTCACGGATTCAGGAGAGGGACGGGAAACAGGAGGGTGCGCGCAGGAACAGAGAGAACGAAGAGGGAGCTGCGCTAATTGTTTGTTCAGTTTGATAGCTGCAAGGCCGCACAGAAAAACGTAGCACGCGCGGACCAGCATTTCATTACCTTTAAAATCAACCGAAGAGATTAGCGGGTTCGAGCTGCGGCACAAGACAGCACGGATCTCGGATGGCTAGGCGCGGCTGCTCGCGCTTTCTTCCTCCCTGACCCAGGAGAGACGGCTGTTCTGTTGAGGTGGTCTCCAGTGGTCAGACAACTAGAAATGCCCAGCTAACCGTGTTTTTTTCTCAAGGTTTCTTCAGCCACTGCAATCTCTTTCACGCGATAGCTATTTCCGTTGAACTGGGATCCTGTCTCGCGCACCGGACGGACTGTAAACAAACGAGCGGAGCTCCATCCCGAGCCGGTTGGCGCGAGAAGGTTTGGAAGCAAAATACCTGGTGTGTTGTGGGTCTTCTAAATATCTTCCCTTTTGTTTCGGACGTGTTCTCAGATAAAGTATTGTCTAACGTGACTGTAGGATGACTGAGAGTCCTGAACGCCGAATTGAACGTTGGATTGAGGAAGGAGGGTGTATGCTCATCTGATGCAGTGACTGGTCCAACACAGCCATCAGACTTTCCCTCCACATAGCAGGACACACGCAGCCTACAAACACACACAGTGACACCCGCACTGACACGCACACTCACAAACACCCCCCGCCCCCCCCTCCCCCCCTCACCACCACCACCACCACCACTACCACCACCACCCCCTCCGGGCCATGCCTGTGTTCAGTGGTCTGTTGAAGGTGCGTGTGTGTGAGGCTGTGGACCTGAAGCCCACTCCCTGGGCGCTGCGTCATGCTGTGGGGAAGAGTGGCTCCTTCCTGCTGGACCCCTACCTGGCCCTCAACCTGGACCAGGCCCGGCTGGGCCAGACCGCCACCAGGACCAAGACCAACAGCCCGGCCTGGCACCAGGAGTTCTGCACCGAGGTCCGTGAAGGGAGGAGCCTGGAGCTGTCAGTCTTCCACGATGCGCCGATCGGATACGACGACTTTGTAGCCAACTGTACTATTCAGCTGGAGGACCTGTTGCAGAATGGGACCAGGCACTATGAGGACTGGGTATGTGTGTGTGTTGTGTTTCAAGGTAACCTGTGCAGCATCAGTAGGTAGCAATCTTCCATCCTATATCCAGACCAGGACAAAATCCACTGCATTAGAACTGGTAGACAGCTGGACTGCAGCAAAGATGTGTGTGTGTCTGTGTGTGTTCTTATAGTCCCCTCTATGATATATGTGGCAGAGCAAGGGGTGGGACAGGCCAGGGTCTGGCATCGCCCCTCCTGGCTGCTCCCCTCCTGGCCTCTCCTCTCCAGGCCTCTCCTCTCCTGGCCTCTCCCCTCCTGGCCTCTCCTCTCCTGGCCTGTCCTCTCCTCTCCTGGCCTCTCCTCTCCTGGCCTCTCCTCTCCTGGCCTCTCCTCTCCTGGCATCTCCACTCCTGGCCTCTCCTCTTCTGGCCTCTCCTCTCCTGGCATCTCCACTCCTGGCCTCTCCTCTTCTGGCCTCTCCTCTCCTGGCCTCTCCGGGCCTCTCCCCTCCTGGACTCTCCTCTCCTGGCCTGTCCTCTCCTGGCCTCTCCTCTTCTGGCCTCTCCTCTCCTGGCCTCTCCGGGCCTCTCCTCTTCTGGCCTCTCCTCTCCTGGCCTCTCCTCTCCTGGCCTCTCCTCTCCTGGCCCTCCTTTCAGTGTCCTGGCTGACTTGTGGTTGGTGTCCCTGGGACCTGGGCTCTGGTCTAATGATTGCAATTATGTAACACATACATACACACACACACACACACACACACACACACACACACACACACACACACACACACACACACACAGACAAACACAGACACATACTCCTCAGGGCCTTCTGCTCTTCTAGGCAGTGTCCCAGTGTGAGGTCAGTTTGTATAGATCACTCCACTGATTGACCACAAGATTGATTATCCAGCCTGGTTAGGTCAATACATCTGTCCCATGGTACTCCTCTCTCTCTCTCTCTCTCCCTCTCGCTCTCGCTCTCTCTCTCTCTCTCTCTCTCTCTCTCTCTCTCATCTCTTGCTCTCTCACTCCCTCGTTCCTTCACTGCCAAACTCCATTCCTCTCACCTCTCTTTTCTATGGTGTTCCCATCCTGTTTCTGTCCACGTCGTAGCTCCCTCCTCCTGACTGCCTCCCTGCTGTGTGTCCAGTATGTGGACTAGCAGGGGTTAAATGATTCATAAGGGTATGATGCTTATTAATTGTTTCAGTCTGTAATTGAGATGCTCTCTGGAGCCTGTCCCCATGGTGACACCATAGCCACTCTCCTCCTCCACCACAGACAGAAGGGGGGTAGTGAATAGTGAGATCTAGGGGCGTGCAGGAAATAGAGAGAGGTGGGATAGAGAGAGAGTTGGTGGCAGGGAAAA
The DNA here is from genome assembly GCA_036571765.1 of Plecoglossus altivelis. Classification (NCBI taxonomy): domain Eukaryota; kingdom Metazoa; phylum Chordata; class Actinopteri; order Osmeriformes; family Plecoglossidae; genus Plecoglossus; species Plecoglossus altivelis. Next base: position 2,315,923 of record BROE01000007.1, read on the forward strand.
AAGAGGGGTGATAGAGAGGGGGGATGTGAGAGAACGGGGGGATAGATAGAGAGAAAGAGAGGGGAGGGGGGGGGCAGGGAATACAGAGTGGAGGCAAAAGCAATGTGGCTTGTTTGCATGTGACGGTACAGTAAGGTCATAATAGGAATATGAATGCTGAAGGGCTCTCCTGTAACCCAATAATGGAACAATACTGAGGTTTGAACACGAGCACACACACTAGCCTGAAGTATTACCCAGAGCGCCACAATCAGAGGCTGCACCAGTGTGTCTCCGTACTGATTGGCCCAGGATTGCCCGGATAGCTGACAAACATTAGCCCAACGCCCTCGAATGTAGACATCGAGTAGGGCAGACTGGGTCATTAAGTATGCCCTGAGCGATTAGGTCACCACGGAGAACGGAGAGATAACTACGCGTCAGCGTCAGCAACACACCAGCTTAAACACCACCATACCATCGATACCAAGTATGTCAATTCAGAGCTTGTACATCCCTGTGCTGATGTTATGTCAGTGATGTGTGGCCGAAAAGACGTTGTGTTGTGTGCTGTGAATACTGTGAGTTTCTCTACGGTACTGCTCGTTTCTACAGAGACCTCCTGGTCATGCATGGCTTCAGTGAAAGGAAAGAAATAGCTTTCAGGGCGTTTGTGACATTTGCAGATATGTATTCAGCAGGTGAAACATACACTCTCTTTTCCTCCCTTCCCTCCCTCCCTCCCTCCCATCTCCTCCCTCCTCCCTCTCCCCTGTGTCCTCCCTCCCTTCAATCCCTCCCTCCGTCCCTCCCTCCCTCCCTACCGTTCCCTCCCCTCCCTCCCTCCCTCCTCCCTCCCTCCCTCCCTCCCTCCCTCACCTCCCTTAACTGTTAACCTCAGATCAATGACAAAAGAAAGTATCGCTTTCCCCCATTCTGTATTCTTAGTGTTTGCCCCCTGTATCACTACTCAGGGTTATCATGCAGGGGCGGAGTTTCCTCAGGAGAGCTCCAATCAGAGGCTCCAAGGGCTGACCCAACCCAACTCCACTTACATGATTAGCCGCTCGTGTGAATCTGTGATGTGTATTAAAGGATGCCTATTGACTCTGCCACTAGTCTCACTCACACGACCTGAGTGTCTGGTGTTACGTAGTGTGTGTGTGTGTGTGTGCAAACTGTGACTGAGTGAAAGAGAGACACTGTGAGTTATCTCTATGCTCAAATTAGTCTTTTGACAGATGGACGTGGGAGGCTGTCACTGAGAGGGAGAGAGAGGGAGGGAGACAGAGAGAGAGAGAGAAAGAGGGATAGAGGAGGACAGAGAGAGAGAAAGAGGGAGAGGGGGGGCAGAGAGAGAGAGTGAGAGGGGACAGAGAGAGGGGAGAGGGAGACAGAGAGAGAGAGAGAGGTGGGGGATGAAGAGAGGGACAGAGGGAAAGAGAGAGGGGCAAGAGAGAGCGGAGAGAGGGAAAGAAAGACACCACCATAGAGAGATAAAGGGTAGAGTTTGATAGGAAAGAGAGAAATAGATATGCGGGGAGTGGGAGAAGTGAAGGAGGTATGTGTTCACTGTAGAATGGCAGCATACACATAGTGAACATTGTGTATGGTAGTGTGCATGTGTGTCTCTGAGAGAGAGCAGGAGGGGGAGAGGGGGGAGTTCTGATGTGTGGGTAAAGATGACCTCAGACTGAATCCTACTTTAGGTTCCCTAGACACCCGACAATCACAGATAACGTGTGTGTGTGTGTGTGTGTGTGTGTGAGAGAGAGAGATAGAGAGGGGTGATGTGTCCCTATACGTCTCGGCCTGTATCAGTGTTCTAATTGGACTAGCCAGATTAAGGAGGTGAACTAGATTTGAGAGGCCTTCCTTCTCGTGCTGAAACATGTTGGACGGACATGGATGCTTCCCGCCTGGACTTCCCTGTGAGCACGTGTGTGTGTTTGTCTGAAAAGCTCCTTGGGTGATATCAGAAAGGAAAGACCCAGATTCTCACACTATGACAGTCCTGATGCGTTCTTACACAAGCTTACACTGTCACCTGACAGTACTTTCCCACCTGGGGGTGGGGGTGGGGGTAGAGGGTTGATTTGGTTATAGTGTGTATGATTATTGTGCGCGCGTATGGTTTGAGTGTATGTGTGTGTGTCTATGGTTAGTATGTCTGTGGGGTTATAGTGTGTGGTTGTAGTGTGTATGGTTAGAGAGTGTGTGGTTTGAGTGTGTGTGGTTAGTGTGTGGTCAGTGTGTGTGGTTAGAGTGCGTGGTCAGAGTGTGTGTGGTTATATTGTGTGTGGTTAAAGTGTGTGTGGTTAGAGAGTGTATGATTACTATGTGTGGTTTTAGTGTGTGGTCAGTGTGTGTGGTTAAAGTGCGTGGTCAGAGTGTGTGTGGTTAGTGTGTGGTTAGAGTGTGTGTGGTTAGAGAGTGTATGATTAGTATGTGTGGTTTTAGTGTGTGGTCAGTGTGTGTGGATAGAGTGTATGGTTAGTGTTCGTGGTCAGTGTGTGTTTGGTTATAGTGTGTGTGGTTAGTGTGTATAGTTAGCGAGTGTATGGTTACAGTGTGTATGGTTAGACTGTGTGGTTAACGAGTGTATGCTTAGTGTGTATGGTTAGAGTGTGTGTGGTTATAGTTTGTGTGGTAAGAAAGTGTATGGTTAGTGTGTGTGGTAAGAGTGTGTATGGTAAGAGTGTGTGTGGTTATAGTGTGTATGGTTACAGTGCATGTGGTTAGAGTGTGTGTGATTACATTGTGTGTGGTTAACGAGTGTGTGGTTAGTGTGTGTGGTTAGAGAGTGTAAGGTTGGTGTGTGTGGTTAGAGTGTGTGCGGTTAATAAGTGTGTGGCTAGTGTGTGTGGTTAACGAGTGTGTGGTTAGTGTGTGTGGTTAGAAAGTGTATGGTTGGTGTATGTGGTTAGAGTGTGAGTGGTTAGAGTGTGAGTGGTTAGAGTGTGTGTGGTTAGAGTATGTGTGGTTAGCGAGTATATGGTTAGAGTGTGATGGAAGGCAGTCTGAGCCAGTGTTGCATAAGAGGATCTGCTCCCATCCCAGAGCTTAGTCAAGGATTTAAATCTCTCTGTCTCTATCTCCCCTCCTCTCTCTTTCCCTCACTCTCTGTCCTTTTGTCTCCCCCTCTCTTACCCCCCTCTCCCCTCATCTCTTTTACACCTCTCTCTCTCTCTCTCTCTCTCTCTCTCTCTCTGTCCATCCTCCTCCAGCTCTCTTTTTGATCATCTCTCTTTAATTGCATATATGAGAGGGTAGTGATGTCACTGGTGGATAGAAAGATGGGATTTATCCATCTAGTACAGTTATTAGTGCATGAATATGTATGTCTATCTGTGAGTGTGTGTGTGTGTGTGTGTGTGTGTAAGAGAGAGACTGTGTGTTTCTATATCGGTTGCTGTCACACACCAGAATGAGGGCTGAGATTACAGCTGTTGCTGGATTAGGCAGCACCATCCTCGGGTGTCTCCTAGATTGAGTCCTCTCCTGCAAATCGCTCTGGTACTCAGCTAGAAGCAGGCTGTCACCAGCCAGCCAGCCAGCCCTGGCCCTGCCTGACCCCAGCCTGCTAGCCTGGGCCCTGTCTGACCCCAGCCTGCTAGCTTGGACCTGGGGCTAACCCCAGCCTGTTAACATAGTCCTGAAGCTAATTTAGCCTGCTAGCATGGTCCCGATGCTAACCCCAGCCTGCTAGCCTGGTCCTGGAGCTAACCTCAGCCTGCTAGCCTGGTCCTGGAGCTAACCTCAGCCTGCTAGCCTGGTCCTGATGCTAAGCACAGCCTGCTAGCCTGGTCCCGGTGCTAAGCACAGCCTGCTAGCCTGGTCCCAGGGCTAACCCCATCCTGCTAGCTTGGTCCCAGGGCTAACTTCATCCTGCTAACCTGGTCCCAGGGCTAACCCCAGCTTGCTAACCTGGTCCCGGCTCTAAGCACAGCCTGTTAGCCTGGTCCGCCTACACATAGTAATATAATCAATATGAACAACAATGAATACTTCTCTCTTTCTCACTCAAGCAAACATCAGCACAAGTATTTTTTTCGATTCTCTTTTTCTCTATGAACATACATGTATGTTTATATTATTTATGACACATTCTATCATGTTATATTGTGTTATTATATGTGGTCATTTCCAAGTGTGACCCACATATGGAGGAAGTAAGGTTCACGTATTGTGTCTCTAGGTTGACCTGGAGCCAGAAGGGAAGGTGTACGTGATCATCGACATGTCGGGGTCGTCTACTGAAGGTAAGCATGTTGACCTGTCTAGACGGGTGACTGCTACCTGCACTCACAAGGCTCCCCCCCCCCACACACACACACTAACATGCAAATACACATACATGGAGGCATGGAGAGGGGGTGGGGAGAGATTTGGAAAGAGAAAGTGGGACAAAGGAAAGATGGGGTCAGAGAGAAAGAGAGGTAGAGAGAGTGAGACATAGGATGCCAGAGGGAAAGGACTGTAGGCATTATAGTCTTAAAATAGAAGGTGCGATAGAGCCGTGGATTACATCACACACATGCACACACACACGCACACACACACACAAACACACACGGACTCCACCTTCCTTCCTGGCCGCCCCCCTCTTCAAGCTGATTGGCTGGAGTGTGGTGATCTCTCAGCCCTCTGTTGAACTCACGGGGCTCGCGTTCATGTTAATGTATGCTGATATATGCGGATACATGCAAGTGTTTGTGTATGCGCCGAGCAAGTGCAGGGGGCGTCAGAAGGAAGGAGAAAGAGGATACGGGGGGGGGGGGGGGGGGGAGGTATTTTTAGCAGGTTTGTTCCTGGTGCAGTCTGTTCTGAGCAGCTCTGGGGCTGCAGCCTCCTCTCCTCTCCTCCTCTCTCCTCGTTCCTCTTACCTCTCCTACTCTCCTCTCCTCCTCTCTCCACGCTCCTCTCACCTCTCCTACTCTCCTCTCCATCTCCTCTCCTTCTCTCCTCTCACTCTCCTTCCCTCTCCTCTTTCCTCTTCTCTCCTCCCTCTCTCCTGTCTACTTTCTCCTACTCTCTCCTTTCACTTTTGTATTCCCACCTCAAACGCTTGTGACTTATACAGCCATGTTTGAGGGATGCACCCGTAACTTCACTTCACTCCTGACAATGGCTAGATTGAATGCCTCTGAGTACTTTTATTTTCGGCATATATTTATAAAACGATACATTTCTAAAATATCTGCTGCTCCTAAGTGCTCAGATGTCAGACATCTCCATTCAAATCAAAAGCTGAGATCTCCTGAAGATATGCTTATTTGACAAAAAATGCTGGATTAAGCAACAGGTTCCGGG